>BCII01000025.1:175293-259181 GCA_001972285.1 Erythrobasidium hasegawianum
CGTCGTAGTACTGTTGGACGACCCTTCGGCAACGTTTGTCGAGTCTGGCAAGTTCTGCTGCTCTCTTTCTCCCTCCATTGTCGCAATTGAATTGACTGGTCTTGGAGTGGCCGAATTGCTTTCAAAGGTCTGCTTCAACCAAGTTCCTAAAGATGTCGGTCGCTGAAGCGCAGAAGCTGAGCACAGAGTACCAGCAGATACAAGTCGGCAAGCAGCAAGAATCCTGATGAATATGCCAGCAAGAAGTCCTGAGATCTGTCCCCTTATGCTGTCCCAGACCTCCAGAAAGTCATTGAAACAAGAGCGAAGCTGGAAGCTCAGTTCAGCGAAAATGAGAGCGTCCAGAAGGTGGATCTATAGCTGACAGGATGCTGGGCCGCAGCTGACATCGATTGCAGGAATTCAACCTCTTGACGCCCAACAATACAATCTACAAGCTAATGGGCACGGCGCTGGTCAAGCAAGACCCAGTAGAAGCTAAGGCGAATGTAGCGAAACGGATAGAGTTCATTCAGAACGAAATGTAGGTTGGTGCGAGCTGGCGTACAGAGCATCGTCTGACCAGATATGTCAAACCAGCAAACGAGTGGAAGGTACGCTGAAAGAGATGCAAGGGAAGAGTGAAGAGAAGAAGACCAGAGTGCGTCCAAATTCACTCGAACGTCCGGCCAAAAAATTGCTGATCTCGCAATCTAGCTCGTGCAACTACAAATACAGGCGCAACAAGCTCAGCAAGGGTCAGCGACTGAAGTGGAGGCTTGAGCGCTTCCCAATGCCTTTGCTAATGGCCGCAAAACGGATACCACTCGTTCATACCTAACAGAAGTCGAGCTGTAGAATATTAACTAGAAGCAGGGCAAGCTACGATAGAATCGAATACCTATGAGCAGATTCGCTGCCCGACGGATGACCATGTGTTCCAAAGTACGTCAATTTTCCAACTGACCTTCGACCGAACCGCATACTATTACGCTGCGCGATCACATGTTGGCGGTACGAACTTACCTTACAGAGGGCCAAGACTTACTCAAGCATAATAAGCTCTTCAAGATCCTTCAATATCCTTTGGATTGCACCCTTTGTCGCATCCGCTAACCCTTTCGGCTTGGCACACAAAGATATACCGCTCTCGGCGATTCAGGCTCCAGCGTCTCTAAGTGTGTGCCGTAGCTTCGTTCTTCAAAGTCCTGGAGATCATCCACAGCCCCACCCTCTCTAGCCACGACAAACCCCGTCAACATGCGATTCCAACTGGCTTGGATCGCCCTCGTCACATGTGTGGACGTGCACTACACAAAGTCTGCTGCAGGAGCGCCCCTCTTCGTTATTGAACAAGACTTTCCTGATCCCGCTATCATCAATGTGGACGACCAGTGGTACGCTTTCGCAACGCAAGCTAACGGCAAAAAGGTACAGATAGCTCAAACAAAGGTGGGCGACCTCCGATCTTGGAAGTTGCTCGACGAAGACGCCCTGCCGAATGCTGGAGAGTGGTCGACTGGTACGAATATCTGGGCTCCCCAAGTTCTACAGGTGGTGAGTCGGTTGACTTTCAGTCCCTCATTCATCACTGATCTCACCCCTTGTCGTAAAGCGGGATGGATCCTTTGTACTTTATTACGCTGCGGACGTGGCACAGAAAGGCCCTAAAGGCCAGACACTACACTGTGTGGGTGCTGCATACTCCAAGACGGTGAAAGGACCCTATACTCCTGCCAAAGATGCCATCGCTTGTCCTACGGAGATGGGCGGAGCGATCGATATATCAGGATATATCGATAGCGACGGCACGACAGTGGTCGTATACAAGGTAGACGGCAACTCAATAGGCGCGCGAAAAAGATTTGGACCCAAGGGCAATATCTTGGGGGACCTCATTACGCCTATCGTGATGCAGAAGATGAAGGATGATGGCATAACGCCCGACGGGGAACCGACTGTCGTTCTAGATCGCGACGCCGCAGACGGTCCACTAGTCGAGGTGAGCCTGCTAGCATGCGTGTGTCACTGACCCGAGGCTTGTATACTGACTCTGTATGACAGGCACCCTCCTTGTTCCGCGACGGCGCCGGCACCTACTTCTTAAGCTTCTCTAGCAACATGTACGACACGGATTTATACGATACCAGTTACGCTACGAGCAAGTCCCTCTTCGGACCATACACCAAAACCAAGACACCCTTGCTGGAGAGCAAGACGACCGGTCTGTAAGGACCTGGCGGAGCTGAGTTCGATCGCTCTGGCAAAGTCATGGCCTATCATGGGATACTGGAGAAGAAGGTGGACAGCAGTGGGAAAACCATTTACCTGAGACGTGGTCTATTCCTTGCAGATATCTCCACCGATGGGGATACGCTCAAGGTCACGAGAGATTGGTAGAAGGTAGCCGGCCTACTCTTGATACTGTAGCGCAACGAGTTCTGTGTCCGGAAATGCAGATGCACCCTTCGTCGCTATGTCTTGACTCCCTTGCCTTCGTTCGACCACACAATCAGGGATATAGTGACAAGATGCATCTTAATAGGGCGCGCATCCGCGGCGAAGTTGAGATTTCAGGCGTCTTGAACGGCCCAATCCCTGCTGGGTCCTTCTGATGAGAAGACATGGGCCAGCTCGAAATCCAAAGAAAGCAGACATCCTCCACGGCTGCAGCGCCCAATCATACTCGATACGTTGCACTATCAGCACTGACATACTGCATGGCAAGGTGGATTCTGTCGCCCTCATGCGTGCTATTGTGCCCGGATACTTCAGCCAGCAAACCAAGCTTGCATAAGAACCGCCTCACCGAATGCGCCTACGTACTGCACGTTGAGAAGAGCTGCCATTGTCACAGCAACCTCATGGCGCTTCCGCTTTGACGTGCTATCGGAAGCACTGCCCATCTTTGGTCTTTGGTCGCCAAAGGTTCTACTTACGCAGCTTCAGCTCGGCGTGGCTCTGCATGCATTCGCTCACTGATTTCGTCGCGTCTATGATTGCGAACATTCTCCTCTTCCTTCCTGCATCTACCAACCTTTTGCGTCCATCGGCCTCTCCCCTGACCGAAACACTTCACATCTCTCCCATTCCGTAGACATGCGATATTAACTCAATATTGCTTGCATACCATTAGCCGGCCTCTTCCTCGCTGGCACGGCATTTGCGGCTCCTTTAGTAGCTCGCGACACCCCGCAACCCGTCCTTACACAAGACTTCCCAGACCCGTCCATTATACAAGTCGATGACAAATGGTATGCCTTCGCTACCGCAGGCAATGGTAAGAACGTCCAAATTGCGGAAGCCAATGTGGGCGATACCGGATCGTGGAAATTGCTTGATGAAGATGCTCTCCCTGATCCTGGCGATTGGTCGAAGAAGACCAATATATGGGCCCCGCAAGTGTTGCGAGTCGTAAGTCTCAAGTTGATGCACCTCATTCATTCGGCTACTGACATGACACCCTATGATGCAGACCGACGGATCATTCGTACTCTACTATGCAGCAGATGTCGAACAGAAGGGTCCAGGCGGACAGCAGCTGCATTGTGTGGGTGCCGCGACTTCCAATAATATCAAAGGCCCGTACACTGCAGCCAAAGAATCTATCGCATGCCCGACTGAACTAGGCGGCGCTATCGATATCTCGGGCTATATCGATCACAACGGCATCACAGTCGTGACTTACAAGATCGATGGTAATTCGATAGGTCTCCGACAAAGATTCGGACCCAACGGGAATGTGTTGGGAGACTTGAGCACACCAATAGTGATGCAGGAGATGAGGATAGATGGTGTTCACACGAAGGGCGAACCCAAGATTGTCCTGGATCGCCAGGATGCCGACGGGCCCCTCATTGAGGTGAGCGTATTTCTCCTACGTTCGAGAAGCCAGACTAACTTGAATACGTTGACAGGCACCGTCCCTCTTTCAAGGAAACGACGGTACTTACTTCCTGAGCTTCTCCAGCAACATGTACGACACGGATCTATATGACACAAGCTATGCAACCAGCAAGAGCCTCTTCGGACCCTATACCAAGACCTCTGTTCCTCTTCTGGAGAGCAAGACAACTGGCCTGTACGGACCCGGTGGAGCTGAATTTGATCGCTCCGGGAAAGTGATGGTATATCATGGAATCTTGGAGAAGAAGACAGATGATAGCGGGAGAACCACGTACCTCAGAAGGGGCCTCTTCTTCTCAGATATCTCAACCGATGGGGACAAAATCATGAGGACGAAGGATTGGTAGATACTGCTACTTTTCAGTGTATAAGTTAAGATCGCAAGAAGGACACATTCGAGAAGGTGACAAATCAGTTTTGTTGTACGTAGTATCACTTGAATCATCGGAAAGTCCATGCAATGTAGCGCTTGAACATTGAAACAATACACACAAAGCCGCTAGCTGCACAGACCTTCGTCTACCAGCTCTGCTGTGACAGGAGGTACTCGACACTAGCTTGTACGTTTCCACCAGTCGCGAGCAAAGCTCTCACGTTTGCTTGTGCATTGACGAAGCCCATCTCCGTCAACTGCTGTAGTTGAGGCGCAAATCTCTCTTCTGGCGATCGTGTGTCTTGCGGTTGAGCAGGTTGCTGCTGTTGCTGGGAAGGGGGAGACCCAAAGCCACCGGATCCACCTGCTCCTGCTCCGCCTGCACCACCACCTCCGAATGCATTCATCATCTGCTGTAATGCAGCAAAATCTGGCATCCCTCCTTGCCCTTGACCGAACCCGCCAAGGCCTCCTAGCCCTCCTGCTCCAGCACCAGCGCCTGCAGTATCGGTGCCACCTCCTTGCTGTTGCTGACCTGCTGACGGGTTGAAAAGATTGACTGGTCCTCGGTTCTGCTGCTGCTGAGTGTCTACGGCGCCAGCAGCTCCTCCTCCGATGGGTGCACCCCAAGGGTCTGTAGCACCTCCAGCGCCTCCTAGTGCACCCAATCCTCCCAAGCCCCCAAATCCACCAGCGCCCATACCGCCCATCATCTGAGCAAACATGGGGTTATTCCTCATCTGCTCTGCCTGTCTTGCCATCTGTGCCATCTGCTGTGGGTTCGACAGCATGTTTCTGAATTGCTCGCTTTGCATGATCTGACGTACGCCTGGTCCCATGTTGCGTAATTGGGGAGAAGAGTCGATGATCTGGTCGATGACGGCAGGGTTGGAGAGCATGTTGCGCATCTGCTCTTGTGCTTGCGGGGAGTTCTACATTATGAGATTATCAGTATAAGCATTCCTTTAAGGATTTGAAGCGGCCGCACCATCATGTTCTGGACCATGTTGGGATCGTTGCTGTTCAGGCCCATCTCGGCGAAAGGGTTGAAGTTCCCAATTCCGGGGTTTGTAGCATTGAGCAAAGGAGCCAGAGGATTGCCAGTCATGCTGTTTCCAGCGCCCATACTCTGCGGGACCTGAGCTGCGATGGGAGGAGGCGCCGCTTTGCTGGCACCTTTGACGAGATGGACAGTGTCTCCGGACCTGATGGCATAGTATTAGCATTGGATTCGATATTCTTCTGCATGGCCAGCTTCAGGCGGCTGCCGGGAGGGCAACCCACCTGATCTTGTACACTTCGACCTTTTCCTCATCTTTGAGAACTCTCCCGCTGTAAATGAGACGCTGATTTGCAGCTGGGATGTCGGTCTTGCCAGCTACTTCTTCCTTGAGCTCCCCGACCGTCTTTGCGCTCGAAATCGATACGTTTACTTTCTTGTCCCCGGGCGCGCGGATGTTGATGTCTATCGTTGTTCCTGCGTCGGCGCTGCTGCTGGATGCTGCTGCTGTGTCTGCCATGTTGTAGATTTCCTGTAAGTTGTCCTAAGGCAAACCCTTGAAAACGGTGTCGAACTTGGTGCTTCGTCATCGGCGAATGTTCGAGGTGACTGAACCTTTTCGCGAATAAAGGCTGAAACATACTGACTGACTGACCATACACGATCTTTACTACCTTTGGAGAAGATACCTGCTGCCTCATGCCAGTCGAGCTGCTTCGGTTCACGCCAGCCTTTGTCGTAGTTGGGGCTTTTCGACTCATCCATGATGCAAGCATCAACATGCCCATCTGGCAAGCGCGATACTGACCGGAAACAGTTCCTAAAGCTGACGTTAGACCGCAGGAAGACCGCCCAGCAAGCTGCTTTGAAGGGCGCGCTCGCTGCTCTAGTATGGATGGTCGTATCCCTCCCCTTCACGCGTCTATACACAAAGTTCTTCATGAAAGCATCTGTCTTTCGCTATTCGGAAGACTCGGCCTGGCTGGGAGTCAATGTGTACACTTATGCCACTTATTTGCTCCTGCTACAGCAAGGCAGCATGGTGCTGGAATACATGGTTGCAAGACAGCTCAAACAAGCTAGATCACATGCATACGAAATGACAGTCAAGAGCAGGGGGAAAGACGCGAGCTTTTGGGGTCCCTACGTGGAGGAGTGGGCTATACCACCTATCGATCGTGCAAGAAGGAGTGCAGAACGTAGACCGTTCCTTGAAAAGGCAAATAACAAGATTGTCCGTATTGCGATCTCCAAGCGTGCGTCTGTTTATTCCACAACGAATCAAACAAGCTTACCTTCCTCCCCTAGTCCTGCTTGCGCCCCTCAACTTTATTCCGTTCCTTGGCCTTATCGTCTCTGCTGCTCTAAGTAGTGTGGCATCAAGCAGAGTCCTTCTCCGTCCTTTCTTCCTTGCCAAAAAGATGACCCCACAACAGGAAGAACTCTTCATCGTGGAACGGCTTATCGAGTTACGAAGTTTCGGCTTCGCAGCAGCTCTCCTTGAGCGTCTGCCCATAGTCGGCATCGTGTTCAGTATCTCCAATCGGATAGCAGTCGCCATGATGGCTCACGATTATGAAAAACAGCAACACGCGTTCGCGAGCGGAGAGCTACAGAGAACGAAGAAGTATGTGAGCAAGACGGCGGCTGGAGGTGTCAGCGAGTTGCCAGAAGACTTTGCTGGAGGCTTTCCTTCCAAGAAAGGCCCGGTACAGATACGCGAAGCAGCAGCGGGCGAGGTACTGGAGACACAGCCTGTACCGCCGCCCCTACCACCAAGAAGCGGTCTATAGCGTGCTTGTTGAGCACCTGTAACAACAGAAATCTGAAACACATGTGCCATTCGAAGCCTGCAGCGTGCTGGCTCTACGTTGCAGCTGCACCATATGTTGTTACATCTAGAGATACTAGAGCAAGCTCTGTTTCGTAAACGTAGAAGCAAGCTCTCGCCAAACTTGTGTGAACTTGTTTCTTGCCTTTCATTCACTCGACTCAACATGGCATCAACTTCAGATCTCGCCAGCAATGGCACAGCGAGCACCAGTAACGGCGAACCATCAACGAGTGCCAGCTCAGCCCAGCCCAATGCCACAGCAGGAGGAGGAGGAGCAGCAGGAGGAGGAGGAGCAGCAGGAGGAGGAGGAGGGGAGAATGCGAACATGCACTTTGACACAACCTCGCAGAAGTGGATATTCGAGAACGCAGAGACAGGGCAAGAATTCGAATGGAATACTATCGCCAATGCCTGGGTGCCTATAGTCGAAGACGACGTGCTGCAGGCTCAGCAGGCAGCTTACAGCGTCCAAGGTGTCGATGAGTCGGTGAGCCTGACTTTTGACGCCCAGCGGTCCCGTAGACGAACTGACTTGCTATACACAAGGCTCCTACGAACGTCGTTCTTGCCCGTGACAGACGGAAGAAGCGCAAAGCAGAAGATGGAGGTGTCGCTGCTCCCAAGAAAGCTGCGAAAGCAAAACAAGGGCCTCGCAACACTGCCGTCTATCTCACGAATCTTCCTCGAGATGCTACAATAGAAGAAGTCGCTACCGTCTTCGGGAAAGCTGGCTTAATCTTGCTGGATGCTGATGGGAAACCAAAAGTGAAGCTTTACAATAACCATGCTACAGGCGAGCCGAATGGAGAGGGCCTCGTGGTATACTACAAAGAAGAAAGTGTTCGCCTGGCCATAAATCTGCTGGACGACACACCTCTTCGGCTGGGTGGGAACGAGAACATCAAAGTAGCAGAAGCGAATTGGTCGCATAAAGAAAACGATGGAAATACATCTGATAAAGACGAAGAAAAAGCAGCTGCGAAAAAGAAGAGAGGAAAGAGCGATGCTGAGAAACAAAAGATGCAGAGGAGGGCAGAGAAGCTGTTACGGGACGCAGCAGACTATGATCCGAGCTACGATGAGAAAGATAATGCAGTTGTCGATGCTGCTGCTGCCGCTGCTGCTTCGGGGTCATCATCCGCTGTCGCTGCTCCTACTGCCAAGAATGCTGGAGGCAGAGTAGTGGTCCTGCAGTACGTCTTTACGCTGGAAGAATTGGCGGAGGACGCTTCTCTTTTGCTGGACCTCAAGGAAGATGTGAGAGATGAGTGCGAAAGCCTTGGCAAAGTGACCAATGTCGTTTTGTATGATGTGAGTTATCAATGCCTCCTCTAGCTCAGAATCCCAGCTAATGTGCCTTTGTGTCTTCAGAAAGAGCCTGATGGGATCGTCACGATCAAGTTCGCGGATCCAATAGCTGCACAAGCTTGTATCAAGGTGAGTTCTCGCCCGTACAGCCCTACCTTCGTGCATCACCTAAGCGTATCGACCATAGAAAAACAATAATCGATTTTTCGGAGGCAGACAGCTGAAAGCATGGCTGTACGACGGCAAGAAAAGGTATCAGAAGAGCGGCAATTCGGACTTTGTCGCTGTGGAAGGCGAGAGCGAGGATGCGGCTGAAGCACGCCGGTTAGAAGAGTTTGGCAGATGGTTGGAAGAGGACAACGCGTAGTAACGACAGGTGGGTTTGCGATTTCCGGCTTCTTTATCTCCGCTACCAAGACTATCCTGACAGTTGTTTGTATATTCCAGTGAACGATTGTGTTGTAGTACGGTAGCTTAGCGAGCACGAGAAGATTGTTCAAACTCTTTCTTCATGCCCAGGGCTGGTCTTGGTCCTGGTTCCTTCGCCTTTCAAGTGCGCTTTGGCATAGATGGCCAGCGCACCCAAAGCAACCAGCGTCGAGTCGGCGGCCTGATAGATCAGTACTATGAGCAGACTCAGCAAAGCGCCCACTCAGCGAGTGAGCAGTCACTCACTAGAGGCGAATGACAGCCAGAAGAGTATGAAGATCTTCAGGACGATAGAACGCTGAAAGACAGTGCCTGAAAGGAAGGGAAGAGGCCATTCGATGGCAAGCAAGCTTACGCCCAGCAACTATCCACACAGATAACTCGGCCTCCACTACAATCTGGCAAGCGATCTTCCAAGCTTACAATCGTGATGATCTGTAGAATAGGCGCTTTAACAATGAGGGTGATGAAGATTGCTGAACTCTGTGGAGCACTGGATACTTTCATCAGATTACTGACTTTCTTTCGTTCGGTGCAACTTACACAAGACCATTCTTTCCGATAGTGCCTCCGATGATATCCAGGAAGAATTTGCGGAAGAAGATACCCCCTGCACGATGATGTCAGAGCAGTGCCATGACTATCAATGTCGGTGTAAGCTACATAGCGATCCCCAAACAGACCCTGTTGTGTTTCGACAGCCTCTCAGTTCCTTGTTTATACTTGCTCAATCATGGATGAACGACGTACAGATTGCAGCCGTCATCGAGACTAAGCGCGCCCAGTCGCTATACACGAGGCCCATTCTTTGCTTGGAGGACTGAGAAAGTGAATCCGAACCAGCGGAGATTGGAGGGAGCGTTATGGCGACAGACCAGCTGCCTTGAATTGACGAAGAAGTACAATTGCAGAAGAAAGAGAGAAAGAGAAAGAGAACAGAAAGGCGCTCGCTCGACAACTCCCCCGGCTGGCAAGAAACGTCGACAAGACGACTTGAGATCTGACGATGCTCAAGGCTCTAGCGAAGAGGGCGTCTACCGACTAAAGATGTTTACAATCGAAGCAGAAGTCCTCAATCATTATTCATCGTCTGGTCTGCGTGTACAACCCGCGTAAAGCTCATCAAAGTATCGTAAATGCCTGTCCCAGACTGCAACTTCTTCATTTAAATCCTCAGCTCGCAGCTATAGAGGATAGCGGAACGACCTAATTTGCCAGTCCGAGAGATCCCTAAACTCCTCATTGGGCAGAACCGGATGCTCGACTCCTTCGGCAGCGTCCTTCTCATCCTGCAAATCTCGCTGGCGATTCCAATACCAGTGGATAGCACCTATAGCTGCGAAGAGAATGAACGTGAATGAGATGAAGGCTACCATGGTCCATTTGGCTGGGCGGTAATTTGGGGCATCTTTCTTTCTGAAGGTTTGAGGACCGACAATATTGCTAGCATATAACATGAGCAGCATTCGGAGATGTGCGAATAGATCAAGCCTACCCGACGGCGTATCCGAGCTGATAGGCACAATGGAAGGCGAACTTCTTGGTAGCTCCGCCAACGCCAGCAGTGATGTAAGTAATCACGAACAAGACGCATATGGCGAATTGTTGGCTGAGCACATAGCCACCGTATCTGGCGCGATAGTTCTCCTTGTCGATAACGAGGATCACTGTACGGTCGCTTAGCTCCAGACTCTGGGAACTAGCAACGATAGACGGCTGAAACTTACTGATCGTGCCAACAATGCTCAAAGCCAGAGTGTACAGTCCCGCAACGGTGCGATTCGTGAAGCGTGCCACTACATATGCGAGTAGGATGCCGACTACAAGGCATGCACCAGATCTGCACAGGATTGAGGTCAGAGGATTTCGTCAGGACAGGCTTAAGCTAATCACCCCATATTCAGCTAACAATCACACGTAAGACCCACATCAGCCTCACAGCGATAGAGAAGGTCGACTTCTGCTTACCAAGGTCGTTTCATTGACACTGAATCCGAATTGAGCTATGATGCTAGGTCCAAAAGCTGTATAGCCTCCATTTGGGATACCGGTCGATAGGATAGTCAGGAAGACCAAGTAAAGACGAGGATCTCGCAATGCTTCTGACAACTGGGCATTATTGAACTTCCAGATCTCAGTTCCAGTCTTGTTCTTGCGGACACGCTCAAGCGCTACGATCTTCTCTTCTTGTGTCAACCAGGTCGCTTCTGTCGGCGTGGCCGACAGGAAGAAAAGGGAAAAGAGTCCCATCGAGAAGGTGAGGCCTCCCAGAAGGACAAATAGTCCTTGCCACTTGAAGTGTCTCGCATGATTGAGTGCATACGCGAAGAGGCCTCCGAAGACATGCTGCCGATGCGAAACGGTTAGCCCTCGCGCACAGCGCGGGATTGGTCTCACTCACACCCCAGCCAGATGTGGTGTACCACAGCGAGACGCGCAGAACTTGCTCTTCTTTGGTGTACCAGGAAGTAGTGATCATGATAGCGGCCGGAGCAGTGCATACCTCCAAGTAGCCCAGTAGGAATCGCAATACTGCGATGCTGGCGAAGCTGCGACAGGCAGCCGTGCAAGCTACTACGATACCCCACAGCATACAGGCACAGCTGAAGTACCTGACCAGCGAGACTCGCTGCATGATGTATGAAGCGGGAATGTCCCCGGTCAAGTAGCCGAAACTGCATTGATGGTCAGATCGGGAAGCGTCCAGCGATGAAGGCCAGACATACTAGACGAGAGAACCCAACCACGAATACTGGTTGTCGGTCAGCTTGAGATCCTTTCGCAAGCCCTGGAATATATCGAGATTATTCGTAACTTCAGACGAGTCTGCCACGGCCAAGTCTTACCATTATGTTAGCGAAAGAAATGCTATTCTTGTCTAAGAGCTGCAGGAGATACACTAGGAAGATGAGAGGCATGATCCGCCTGTCGATCTTGCGCTTGACTCGGCAAGCGACATCGGAGTTGGGATCGATAGGTTCTACGGTATCCGATAGCAGATTCAGAGCCTTGTCTGATGAGACTGGTGCAGCCCCTTCCGGTTGTTTTGCAGTTTTGTCATCGCTCTCCAGCGAGATGCGATTGTCCTAGGAGCATGTCAGACATGGTCGGGCAGGTCACCTGAGACTCATACTACCTTGCTTGGTGTCGCCTGAAGCTTGTTGAGGGTATCGACTTCCATACTGTCAGCCTCTTTGAGGATCGGTAGACAAACGAAAGAGAAGAGCTGCTTGCCAGACTGCTTCTCGTGGCTGCACTCGCTGGCGCGCAGGCATCCGTGATAGCAGCAGTCCAGCAGCAGGATCACGTCAAGTCGCTGCGCAAGAGGCCGAGCGATATGTGCGCCTGCGCCATCGAGTCCTTCGCGCCTTTCTACCCATTCGCGCTTAACTCGTCTTCTAGCCTTGGGAAGTTAGTCAGCACACCATGCGCATCCGTTGTCAACGGATTACCCATCAAGGTCAGGAGGTGGCTTTGTTTGGACGAACTCTATCGGACAGCAGCCTATCCCGGAAAGCGATATAGGCTGACCCGCAAGATTTAGCTTGTACCAGTGATCACTCCTCCTCATGGCACGGCCGACGCTCAAGACAGCCCTCGTTACCAGAACGAGGATACAGCGGATGTCGAAAAGGGCTGAAGGTTTGTTCCTGCCTGCGCCGAAGCTTGGAATCAGTTGGCCGAGCGCTATCCTAGGCAAGGACGCTGCGAGGCATGCCGGCTCCGCTGCTTGCTATCTGTGGATTTTGCTTCGTCTCGTTCTTCCATCTTTCCTTGTCTTCGCTCGTCAACCTGATCCAATTCTGAATGATGACGATGTCTGTCTCTCGCACTATCCCCGTCATTTCCTTGAAGAGCAAGTAGACTCCGTATGACATTTCGTACTCCGACTGACATGCGCAAGGATTCTGTCGTTCTTCTGAACAGATTTTGCAGAGAGAGAAGACGAGATTCGCACTCAGCTCGTCGAGGCTGCTGAAAAATCTGGTTTCTTCACGATAGTAGGCTTCAGTGCTCGCCCACTCTAGACTCCGTCTTATCAGCAAGGCCGCATCTGTTGCAGATCGACCATGGCATCACGAAAGAAGAGATAGAGACTCAGTTCAATACATCGAAGCGATACTTCAGTCTTCCCAAAGAGACGAAGCAGAAGATTCCCCATTCGGTGTCTACCGGCAATGGTTTCGAGTACAAAGCACAGTTTCGCCAAAGTACCAATTCGTACGACCAGAAAGAGAGTCTGTGGTTGCAGAGGTACTCTGAATGGCCAGACGAGAAGGATATCGCCGGAGTAAGTGTGTCCGTGACGTTGACTGGCAGTACGTAGCTGATACCGTCTTGACCAGTTCCGAGCCAACACAAGCATCTTCATGGATAAATGCGCGGACATCTCGGACAAGGTCTTGAAGTGCTTCGGTACAGCTTTGGGATTCCCTCGAGATTTCTTCGCTGCTGCCAACGACCCTCTCGAGCCAGATTGCATGACTCAACTCCGATTGATCCACTATCCTCCTTCCGATAATGCGCAGGGAACTTGGAGAGCTGGATCGCACACCGACATCGGTCTTCTTACACTCCTCTTTCAGCGCGATGGAGAAGATGGCTTAGAGGTCTGTCCAGGCAGAGAGTCCTTCACTTCATTCGCACACGGCGATGTCTTCACTCCTGTCCCTGCAGAGACGGGACCAATAGTCTGCAACATTGGAGATATGCTTATGGCGTGGTCGGACGACAGGGTGAGCAGTCTGGACGGCTTTCTGCTTATTAAAGCTAACTCTGGGATAGCTCAAATCCAACTTCCACCGCGTACGCGCCAAGGACGTTGGTCACTCTCCGTCTAGGTACTCGATAGCGTATTTCAATCAAGCGCATCGAGACTGTATCGTTCAAGGACCGTTGAAGAAGTAGTAAGTCGTGTTGCGTTTCGCACGATATGCGGACGAGAGCTGAGTGGATCGTCTACAGCCCTGCTACGACAGTCGCAGGTTATATGGCTGCTGCTATCGCTCGAAATTTCTCGTAGGTTGCTTGACGAAGTGTGCTGGAGGGACGTGACTAACTATGCTTCTTGTTGCAGGCGTAGACCAGTGGAACCAACAGCACTACAGGGTAGTAATTGATAGGTTATATATGATGTAGTATAGAGTTGTCCACTGTGAATGTATGCACCACTCCTTGCGGATTGTTTGCCTCTGTCTTGAGTGCATCATGACAGGACCGTTGGGGCCAAACACTGCGACAGGCTGGCACCTTTGCAAGACCTTGTGCTTCAAGAACTCGATGGCAGTCCGGCACTTGCTCGTCGTCCTTCGCAAGCTTCATTCTGGAGACCGTTCGCAGAATAGGCTTTTGACGGCTTTCGAGCCGTGTTCCATCGTACAAAAGGCAGTCTGCAGCAGTCTTCTTGGGACCAGTTCATCTCTTGTCGCGAATATCGTATGCTGCGGGTCTATCATCAGTCAGATCCGATGTTCGTCTCCGCAAAGAAGAACCGAAAGTCTAGCAAGCTGTGAAATCTATATGTCAACTCCACGGATACTGTTTGTCACACGTCCACGCATAATGCATCGTTCGACGTTCTACGCATTCATAATTGCGACTCTGATAGCTGCAAAACAAGCTGTCTGGCCGTTGCAACTGACTTTACACAGCCTAACCTTCTTAGCTCGATAATCTTCTGATGGCACAGAGAACAATCTGAGAGGCAGCGCTGACGTGTCTCTTGACTCCGTTCCTATCAGTTCTTGAAGGGTGACTGGGCGAAGTCCAGGCATGGCGAGCATGCTGGCCATCGAGGCGGAAGCCATTCATCGATACTGGACACATCTGCGAAGGGATCTGAGCAGCATAACCTTGCTGGCCACAGTCCGCCTCGCCCATCTGGCAAGTCATCTCAAAGAGCTATGCTCAGCAGCTGTTCTTCGTGCAAGAAACCATACTATCGGACTTCGAGACGTGCAAGCTGTTCGACAGTAAGTCGCGCTCTCTGATGATTCAACTGAGCGAAAGAGCCTTTGTTTGGCTCAAGCGATCACAGCTGCCCAAGCTGACTCTTCGCTACAGCATCCTCGAACGCACACTCGATATCACAGCTGCATTGAGCTCAAGACATGTTGTACGACTATTCTTGGACAAGGGTGACATCGCTCGCCAGATGCGGAATGTCAACCAGCTCGTCCGCCAGAGCTCTTTCTCGGTAGCGGTGAGTGCCTGCAAGCTATACGACCCAGTTGAAGACGCAGACTGACGATACTTTGTAGCCTGGTATGCGCCTGTACACGCGCTCAGACGAAGCTCTGGATGGCCAGCTCGATATGCGCCGTTTCGATCAAGTCCTAGTTACCTATACTCGCAATCCAGTATTGATGCAACGAATCGTTGCAACTATCCGTCCTCAAGAGATACGTATATTGCATGCAGGCCTCAGAGAACTGCTCAACGACCGAAACATCGTAACTCTGGGTCCCGTTGGACATGCATTCGCTATCAGAGCCGTCAGGGCAATCGAGCTACGATTAGGTGAGTGTGAATGAAGTATCAGTGATGGACGGTGCTAACGTAGAGATGTTGTTCAAGCCGGCACTGGATCTCCCTACCGCTCACCGCATCTAGCTGGATCGCCAATGCCGCCAACCTGGTCAATGCGAGCTCGCCTGGCTTCCAATACCCCTCTTCCAGCTATTCCAGAAGTGCGCGTGCCTCTATCCAGCCCATCAGCAAGTGTTCCGGCTATCCGAAGCAGAGCGCATAGTGCAGCTCCTTCTCCAGCTTTCCTCCGGAGTACGCTCCGTCCCGGTACCGATAGTGGTCAATTTGGTCTATCTCCCTTCGCGGGTCCGTCTATGCGCACATCACCACATCGTGGTGCCCACGGTATGCCTGTGCCTGCATCTGCTCCGCTTCAGAGCATGGCATCGCCTTCTGGAAGTCTGCATTACGAGCACCACGCCTACACACACGATCCACTACTATTCGAGATGGCGAGTCCTTCAATGGGTCCGCGACTGGACGTCCCTGGCCCGAATGGCTCAAGATCACCTTCTCCATCCCAGCTCCTTCCTCAGAGGCTTGGGCAAGGGGTAAATACTATCATTCGATACTATGACAGTACGAGACTATCATACATCGACTGGAAGCCATTTCGAGCATGGTTCTGGAAAGTCCCCGATTCCGTTCAGAGGGTCGTAGATTGGAACAGTGAGATCATCAGCGTCGAGAGTACAGTCACGGTCATCGCTGCTTTCTCTGCGCTGGACGAGACGCTCGCACGTGGTGTCATCGACAGAGTCTGTCCTGCAAGTCAGGCACCTCCCATGCTCTTCAAAGCCAAGCCGGGCGACAGGCTTCGAGTCATCCAGATCTTCAGTGTTCGAACTACGCCCTGGCTAGCCTGCGCACCGCTCAGCACCCCCGTACAGGAAGGTTTGACTCCTTCGCCTGCAGCCAGCCCGACTCGCGAGCCAGGTTTTATACCTCTCAAATCGGTCGTCCTCAATCCTGCTTCGAGCGGGACAGCCACTCATCCAGCTAGATACGCCGTGCCGCTACACAGTTCGGCCAGAGCTTTCGAAGCGAAGTTTAGGTTCCGAAACGCCCAAGCCGAATGGAGGGAGTATTCAGTTATTGGGATCGTCCACCTTACGCAAATCAGCTATTATGCGGCAAGTGGGAATCAGACTCACGCACACACTGCCTTGAACTGGTATCACGTAAGTTTTTTACGCTTTTCCAGCTTTCATGCTTGTTTATAACCTGACACTTTGCCTTCAAACAGTTCCCCTTCTCGCGCATCATGGACGTTACTCCTGGAGCCGATGCAGAGACTGTACTCACTTTGCGAGAGGACCACCAAGATCGGGCTATTCACGTTCTCTTCGCGAACGAGCTTCAAGCTGTCTACTTTCTGGAGGATGTTCTTAGGATGAGGAGACTGTCAGCTGGGCGTGAATGAATGATGCTGGAGACGCTTCGCTGCGATGCCTTGCTTGCTCTTTAATCCTGTCAGTATAGTTTTCTCGATTCGCGAAGTTGCGGACCTGGGATCTGCTTAGTAAACAGTGAGATCAGTTTGTTGTTGTAATCAGTGCTATGCAATGCGTGTATTGAGACTCTGTATGAAACTGTGATCGATTTCACGATTGGAAAGTGTAAACTGTCTGAAGTAGAACGAAGCTATACATCGAAGAAAGGGCAGAGCGGACGATACAATTGTGGAACAACTAGAGAAGAACAGTCAAACATTACACTAGGCGTGAGGAGCGTAGGTCGTCACCGGCCGTGGAGAGGGGTTGAAGCCGGCGTAGCCATGATAAATGACGAAGCGCTTAAGCACCAAAACCCTGCAGGACCAGGCGAAGGCAGGATCAGTACAGAACGGAGAGAAGGTTGTGGTGTATATTGAGACTCACGTAGAGGGTTCTGCCCTGTCTCTTGAGCGCGTAGACGACATCGAGCGAAGTGACGGTCTTTCGCTTTGCGTGTTCAGTGTAGGTGACCGAGTCTCTAATGACGTCTATAACACAATCACATCAGCACCACTCATCAACTGTCAAGCTAGGCTGTCTGATCAACTTACTCTCCAAGAAGATCTTGAGGACACCTCGAGTCTCCTCACTGGCGAACACAAACAACTATCAGTGAAGGTTCACAATAGCAGGATTGGCGGTATCCACTCACTAGATCAGACCAGAGATACGCTTTACACCACCTCTGCGTGCAAGACGACGGATAGCAGGCTTTGTAATTCCCTGGATATTGTCGCGCAAGATCTTGCGGTGTCGTTTGGCGCCGCCTTTGCCGAGTCCCTTTCCGCCTGGCAGCAACAACAGCGACAATGAGTTCTGTGCATTGTGTATCGTGTACATTGCACTCACCTTTGCCTCGTCCAGACATGGTTGCTTGTGTTTACGTGTAGAGTTGGAGGTGAAGCTGGAAAACAACAACAACGAGGAAACGACAAAGAGCGCAGAGTAGCAGCAGCAGAACGATGTAGAATATATGGTAGTGTTTTGTTGTGTTAATTCGCGCCTTTGCAGCTGTGTCGTTGCTCTCACCTTGTTTCTGCTCTTTCGCTCCTGCTCTTCAATTTGGTAGAAAGGCAAGAGGGGATGACTCGCTTTGAGATTTAGAAATCAGACTTACGACGGCACTCTGGAATGGGCAGGGGAGAGGGAGATCTCAAAGTTGGTGGCAAAAAAGAAATCCAAACAACAAAGGTCGAGGAACACGATAGGGGAGAATTTATTGAACTGGAGCAGCATGGAGTAGTACAACGATAGTAGAGTAAGGACAAGACGATGATGGGGTCTGCTGCGTATTTGTACGGATGCGGGTGGGAGGGAGGTCTTCTAAGGGGGAAGGGGGTAAAGCATATGACAGAAAGAAAAGCACGAACTGAACGTATACTACCTGGTAACTATCCACTACTGCTAATTAAACATGCTCATGCATCAGAGTACTCTCCGTCATTCTCATTATCGTCCGACACCGAGGACGCTTCGCCGTACATGGGTCTTCGAGCAGCGATATTGAGTGAACTCCGCTTGCGCTTCCTCGAGCTTTCATCTTCGCCTGTGTTGTCGTTGATATCGGGAGTAGGAGGGAGTGCCATAGGCAGAGGCATTGGAGGGAGAACCGTATCTATAGCTCCAAAAACGGCAGAAGAGGGTGAATAGGAAGCTTGGCCACCAGCAATGTTGCCGTATTCGTCATAGGACATATTGCCGAAGAGTCCATCCACAGGTGATAGATTTGACCCTCCAACTACCTTTGCAACGTGCCATTGGGCAGTCCGCTTGCCCTTCTCATGCGTGCGTTTCTGGGCAGCAAAAGTCAGCAAATGAACCGAGCTCCAGCCGTCACAGTATACTTACATGTGAGTTCAGATTGTCTAGTCTTGAGAATTTGAGCCCGCATAGCGGTACGTCGCATGTGAAGGGCTGGAGGAGCAAGTTGCAGCTCAGCCTTGGTCACTCTTTGCGAGATTAGGGGTTAGGAGGGCTCACCCTTTCTTGCGTGTGCGTCTTTTCATGTCTTTTCAGATGTTCTCGCCTCTGTTACATTCACACATCAGTCCTTGTTGCATTCGCTCGTGAGGGATGACACCCACCGAGAAGGACCAGGCACATCCAGGATGAGGGCACTTGTGATTCTTGTTCTCCATGCTTGATGAATTGGGTCTTCTGCCCTTCTGCTTCTTTGCAGGTACGCCATTTGCGTCTGTCGATGAGTAGTCTGAGCCGCCATCCCCGTCTTCACCACCAACAGGATTTGCGGGTCCAGCAGGAGGAGCCATAGGCATTGGCAGAGGAGGAGGGGCGACGAAGCCTGGCAGAGGCGCAGGTAGTGGAGGTAGTTGGAATGTAGGTAGACTGCTGATCCCTTCCAGCTTGAACTCGGTGTTCTTGCTCGTCGAGGCCGCGCTGCTGCTGCCTCCTACGCTGTACTCTGGCGTTGAATGCGCAGTGCTCGAGTCGCTGGAACCACTGCTTTCATCGGTATTCTTCTTCTCCTTCTTCACTTCCTTCATCGTCGTCGTCGCTGCATCCACCAGTGTTTTCTCGTCTTCGTCAAATGCCGAAGTAGCAGAAGTAGGCGCTGTCGAGCAATTATTAGGGGGCGGCGGCTGAGATTTCAAAGAAGTCGAAGTCGCTGATTTCGTTTGAAGACCTTGAAGAGCTGAAGCTGCATCGTTTGTTTCTTCTTGTTTCTTCGCTGCTGAAGCTGCTGCTGCCGCCGCCGCTGCTGCTGCTGCCATCATCTTGCCTCGCTGGACCGACGCGTCCCCTAGCAATTCTCTGGCTTTTGCGTTACCAGTACTGCTTCTGAGTGTTCTCGTCGATGTAGATGCAGTAGCTTTCCCTCCATTTCCAGCTGAAACCGACGTCCCTCTCCCTCTCCCTCCTCTTCCTCGAGCCAGGACGGCCGCTGCTGCCAGCTCGTCCAGATCCATCGCACTCATCGCGCTGTCCTTATCCCAAGATTTTGTATGTATATACTTTCAAGAAAAGTCGATGACAAAAGCCTTGAAATCTGTAGGCTTGTTGCTGCTGATTTGCGATGGGAGAAGACAAGAAAGGGGTAAGCAGCCACAGAGCAGGGATCGGAGAGAACTTACCCCTATCTTGAAATTTATTAGTCAGTCTGTCACTGTCACTACTTAGGAGCATCAGTTTGAATTAGACACGCTTTGAGTGAACGAATGACATTGCGGAACGAGCTACGTGATTGCCAACAACATTCGGATCGGGCCCGTCTCATCATATATGCTTTCATTCACTCATCACCCTCAAACAGATCCATCTCGACAGACGTTTCTGTAGCTTGCCAATCTACTCCTCCAAGCGCATACACAGCTTCGTAGTTCGACAGACTCGCTCTTTGGAAGAATGGCTCGAGCGCAGATAAAGAAGTAATCTTGCTCTGCCGCACTCGGCCCAGCAGAGGCCGACTGCTTTGAGGTGGTCGATATCCGTTGAATGCAAGAGCAGCTTTCGGTGTGAGACTCATTTGCCGACCGTGTCCGTGTCCGGGAAGATGCCGGCTGCTCACTATCTCCCCTAAGCGATCCATGATTGCTGGAGGAGTCCAGCTCTCAGGCGGATAGGCTGCATCAACAGTGTCGGTGATGAACATCCATTGGTGGCTGCCAACATTAATCACGGACGTCAGCTGCCAGCTTCAGCTTATGTACGCTACATTCGCAATGCTTACATTTGGAATTCTTCTGTCTGCAGCACCAGTAGTAGATCGAGGAATTTACAAGCCGAGAGGATAAGCTGGAGGTATTCCGTAGAAAGGGCAGAAGAGTCATGCATCAGACTCTCGAAAAGCCGGAGCTGTTGCACCAGGAGCAAACATGATTAGCATGCTGGACTGCATTGCAAGAATGGCAAGAACGATACTCACGAGCTCTGTAAGAATGATGGGCCAGAAACTCGAAAGATGCTGATTGCCGATCCGGCACAGAAGAACACGCAGGCAGAGGTAGACCTGCATACGACTTTCACTGTCAGCCCTCTTTGACCAGAGACGTTCAAGAGAATATAGGCCCACCTCGCTATGCACCAAATCGCTGACCTGCGCCCTCAATAATTCCACGACCTTCTCCTGTATCGCGGGCAACTGAACAAGGTATCTGTTCTTTTCCCCACAGAAGATAGTATACGACAATCTCCTTATGCTCATAGCTTTTGAAAGCGCTTCCAATTCGCGATTCACGAATATATTTGCGGATGAGCCAGCTGAAATCTTGGCAATCAAGTCGGGGAAGCGCTCTTTGTCGGACGCGACGAGCGCTTGAACGATGCCTCGCCATTTGGAACTCGTAGATGGGGGACCATAGAAGAATCGATTGTCGGAAAATACTTCGAGGACTTGGGTCCGCCAGGATTTCAGGGCAGCGGGGACTTTTGTCAGTTCGAGCAGGAGTTCTAGGATGGAGTCATCGACGTCGAAAGACCTATACGACAACGAAAACATCAGTATATAGCGTATGAAGAGGGCCAGAGCCGCAACTCACCTTGTCCGCGTCTTGAAGGCAGGCGATATATTGTAGTACATGATATTCGCACATGTAGCAGCGAGCTTGTCATTGTCAATAGAGAACCGCCTGAAGTCCGGCACGACTCTTTGCGCCAGAAACAGAGCAAGTTCCCTCGCCGAGTCCTGCCACCGATGTATATTTGCGCTCTTCTCGCTCACGAAGGATGCTTCAAGTTTATGTTCACTTGCACCGTTGATGTCCGAAGGTATTGGAGTCGAGACGGTGGATTGATCGTGTATGGGCCGGCGGAGGCCGTCGCCTGATCGTCCAGACATTTGGATAGTCGCGTCGACGAGCTTCATGTATGTTTCGTGCAGATCACGCCGAAGACGCTTATCTTCAAGAGCACTAGTCTGCATGATCTTCTCTGCAAGCGATGTGAGGCATCTGAAGGACCGAGATTAGCTTTAGATATGCAATTTAGCCATAGAACCGGTGCATACCGTAAGGACGGCAGAAGGCGATACTTGTGCACGATCGGCGCTGCGATAAAGTCCTTGATGAAAGTATGGAAAGAGTTCCAGACCTGAACTGCGTATGCTCCATCTATCCGCTCGACATATGCCTCTAGAAACTCGAACCGGATGCTTTCGTAGCTATGAAACACGTCAGCCGAATTCAAGAGCAGATCTAACTTCCGCTCACTCAGTCGGCGAAGCAGCTGATGTCTTGTGCTTCTCGGAGCCGAACTGGCTGCTCATCAAGTCGCATAGCATCACTACAATGCTTGAAGCGCTCGATGATAGATGGTCCAGCAGCTCGAACATGCGGGCTTGGCGCTCTCCCGCATGCTGAAGGGCAAAGAAGCTTTAACTTCCAATCGCTCTCAGCGTGATATGCTCGCTTACCAGGTTACTGCTCATCTGCTCTCGATGCCAGCCTTCTACAATGCCCTCGACAACTTCGGTTGGGTTCGATCTGAACATTCGTTCGAACGCCTTCTTTGTTCGCGCTTGTATATGGACACCCAGGTAGCCTTGCGAAGTGCTCTCGTCCCCATCATTGGCGGCTTCCAGATGTCCAGATACATCCCAGAGTGACAGGAGCAAAGCCATGAAGTCGGCTAATTTGCTACCAATCAGAGTTTTGGTCTGTATACCCCAGACATCAGTTTCGGAGCGCTGTTAACGCAGATAGGCAGGTCAACTTGCCTTTGAATTGGAGTCGTGCTGGACCGATGCCCCGTCATTTGAGCCCAGAGCATTGCTCATGAAGCTGAGGAAGCCGCCATGCCCATCTCCAGCAGATACCGGTTTCTCAGCATTGGCAGAATCTTCCTCTTGGGCCATCAGGGGTTTCGCTTCTTCGAGCGCTAGCACAAACAGCCGCTCCAGCGCATTCATGAGTATGGTAAAGTCGGCATCGCTTGCGTCCGTCGAAACTTCTTTGCCCTTGACGACAGGATCAAAAGCAGCTCGCAGCCCGTCGACGAACGACCGTATGCGTCCTGAGATGCAGTCGATGAGCGGAAATAGCAGCGACACTAGGATCTTCCGTAAGTGGGGCAGGGTTATGAGAAGGAAGTCGACCCAGTGGTGGATCATAGCGCTACTACGTTGCTGGATACCATCGCTCAAAAGCTTAAGCAGGCTGGCATCGTGGCCTTCCGACTCGAGGGAGAGGGTCGGCTTCTCCATCGAGATCTTGGAAGTAGAGCCAGCTCGATGGCGCGAGTTGACGGTACTGCGGCGATCCGCCTTCCTGCGCGACTCACTCATCGCCACAATGGCTGAGTGCAGTACGTGCAAAAGCTTGTTTTGCAGGTCGTACTCGCCTCGGTGGACGCACAGATGCAAGCGTGTGATAAGGGCGCTTTGAACTTTCTGGAGCATAGAAGACTCCAGTTCGCCGCGAGGCAGGATCGCCTGCAACAAGTCTGCACTGGTCGCATGGATATGCTTGTTCGCCGGGTCTATGGCACCCGATAGATCTGGTATAGCCTCGCTTTGGAGCAGCCTGTGAGAACAAGATCAGATTGAGTTTCGAGCAATTTGAGGCACCGCCCTACCTTGTCAATGTCAGGACTAGGGCATCCAGGTACGATTCGTTGCCAATTGCGCCTGAAGTAGTATGTAAGCTCAGTGACAGATCGCTGCTGGGTACACATACTGGCTTCTGCTCTGCTTTTCAAATCTGAATACGGAGTCTGCTTCAGGTAGCTTGTCTTTGCCAATCTTGTGAAGCCTTGCCCGCCGAAGCTTGCGAGACTCAGTAGGTTTTCGAGTATATATTGAGTTTGAGCCATATCAAAAACGTGCTGATACTGTTCGACGTCCACTTCCAGGCCGGTGATCGCGAGCTTAGCTGGCTGTCGTATCATCTTCGGGCTGAGGAGAGAAAAAAGAAGCGGATCGAGAATACTGGAATAAAGTGCCTCAGTATACATGTACAAAACCAGCTGGAGCACTGGCAACTCACCGCAGGTAGGATTTCAGGCTGCATCGCATCCATGCTTCGCCTGCTCTCTTTGCGGCGAGATCAGACGAGCGCAAAGCATCGAGCATGGTATACATTGCTATCCTCAACCTAACGCCCGGTAGCTGACTGTCTTCCGTGAACCGCCACAAGTTTCCGAACGCCTCGTAGGCCGCCTGTCGCACTACCGGATTTACCGACGCCAGACGATAGCAGATCGAAGCTTCGACGTGCTTGTACTGAGACAGATCTTCCAGAGCCCAAATGAGGGAGACAGC
Source organism: Erythrobasidium hasegawianum (assembly GCA_001972285.1). Taxonomy (NCBI): domain Eukaryota; kingdom Fungi; phylum Basidiomycota; class Cystobasidiomycetes; order Erythrobasidiales; family Erythrobasidiaceae; genus Erythrobasidium; species Erythrobasidium hasegawianum. The sequence continues at coordinate 199,360 of BCII01000025.1, forward strand.
TTGCACATGGAATCGCGCGCACGAGGGTTGTAGGAAAGAGAGCAACTGCAGCCGCACGTGAGTTACAGATTCACGAAAGCTTGGCAAATACCACTCACTGTCTCCACAAGTAAGGAAATCGATCCCATGTTGTCAACTGAAAAGGGTGGCTCGACTGGAGCAGCGACGAGCGCTAGAATACAGTTGATACCCGCCTCCACCCTGTCGAAGCCAGCTTGTTCATGCGGAGCTTTGGATATGCCGTTCAAAAGAGCGTCCAGCCAGTCTTCAGTGAGGCTTGCCAATGCCACCGGCTGGTCTCGGGGACTGAGTTCAGCTATGTACGCCAAGACATGCAGGCTCGACAGGAGTAGATCGCTGCTGATTGAGTCCCTGGATAAGCAGAGGCCAACTAGGCCTATGACAGCTTTGAGACCGTTGCTGACGAGTCTGCCAGCGAAGCCAGTTGGCGGTACCCGAGCGGACTTGTTGTCCTGCGCAGAGTAGAAGTCGTCTGCGGTCTTCAAGCCCGCGTGCTTTTCGTCCTCCAGAGCCTGATCTATTGCGGAACTGGTAAAGAAAGACGGCGACGTCTCCTTGAGTAAAGCGTGCGACAAGCTGATGGCGACCAGCTGGTCTTCGGTGCTTTCATGGCTGACTGATAGCTCCGCTACAAGGTCGAGGAGAGCGAAGGCTATGAGAGGCGCGTGAAGACGTGACACCTCATCATCATTGAGTCGGAAAGTTTGAGCAACGAAGGTCATGAGATCGAGAGCCTACTTTGCATCAGCCCATGTTTACAAGCCACTGGCGGCTTCACACGTACATCGTCGGAGTGACCTTCTTGCCCAAGCAGCTGGCTTTTTGCCGCGAGATACAGCTGTCGCCAGAGAATGAAGGGATCTAAGCCATCGAAAAGCGTATTCGCAGTAATAAACAGCTGGGTCGATGTCAGTAGAGGTCGATTCTTCAGATATGAGGTGATGCTTACCTCGTCGTGGAGCTCGTCTGCATGTCTAGCTTTCTTCAGTGTTCGAAGAAGGTCTAGGACCATGATTTCGGTCAAGGGGTAGCTGATCTCCCATTTATCGAACAAGGAGATCACAATCTTGTACGACCGCTGCCTTGCTACCAGATCCTGGCTCTCTTCCGCAGCAGCGTGAATCTCACCTATAAGAGCCTCGTGCAAGAGGGTCAAGCCGTTTTGCTTCAAATACGCGACTTGAGCGGTGTCTTCTTCAGAAGTGCCGAGCAGCCAGGAGTACAACCGTCGGCTCAGCGAAAGGTCGCGACGGAGGACTACACCGCTCATTGCGCGCATAAGCAGCAGCTGCTCCTCTCGCCGCGTGTCTCTGCAAATGGAAGCACCGTCAGCTGCTAATTGCGGGGCTTCGGATGTCTGCATACTTCTGAAACCCGGCTCCATCAATACGCAAAGTCGATGTAACAAGGTCCAAGGCAGCTCGCTGAACCAATATCTGACTGTCTCCCAAAGCAGAAGCAAATGCCCGGACCATCAATCCAACATCGTCTCCAACAATCGGGCCAATGCTATCTTGCGGATCGATGCGCGGCATGCGCTTGCTCAAATAATTGAGAGCCGCTATCCGCAACGAGGGCGCCGTGATGAGGACTAGCCATATGTTCTGTAAGAAGAAGGCTGGCGAGACTGTCCCTGATAGCCGATCCAGTAGGCTTGAGACCTGTGACCAAATCAGTACGCAAACATGCATGTAAGGCGGCGTACATTTTACCTTCTCGAAGAACTCGCCAGCTTCCTCTTCCAAGCCAGGAAGCAGAGCAAGTATCATTGCTTTTGTGGCCGGTCTAAGCGCTTCTTGCAAGGGGATATAGAACCGAGTATATATCCCGAGAACGATAGGCTGCGGGCTCCCGGTCAGTCGCAAGCATAGGTTCCCATCAAGGAATGGTACGCACCCTAACAGAAGTTGCGGCATACTGGAAGAACGGGAAAAGACCAGAAGACCATAATTGCAGGTCGCGCCTAAGATTCTCAGGCTATGGACCTGCTCAGCGCTTGCTTTTCCCCTTCTCTTTCGGATGACTCACTCCTATGGCATTGAGGATATGCACGTACACGTCCAAAGCCCGCTGATGCACTCCTGTAGGCAATGCTGGATTAAGACATTGGGCTAGACGCTTGGCAACGACGAGTTTATGAGGTATGTATGCGAAATTCGGATAAGCTTGAAGGCACTGCATAATAGACAGACAATATCAGGATGCGAATGTGAGCCTGGGTGCTAGGAGTCTGCATGAAACGCCGGCTACCTTGAGGAGCTTCCCAAGAAAGGTGATGAAGTCGGCCCATTCGCTGACGCTTTCAAAGCTTTGCAGCGTTCTATCTACTGAAGTAGTGTATCTTGCCCATTCCTTGCGCGTCCTTGCATCAGTCGCCAGAGCTGAATGGCCATATCAGGTCGGTATCAATACTTGAGAAACATGGCGTATTCGACATTGAGTATATACCCTTCTCGCCGATAGAACTGTCCAAGAGTTCTCGCGCTCGTCCTTCGCGGCCTGACACGCTGCCCTTGCGAGATCCGTCCAAGCTGGCCGACCCTACAGCGGTACTCGTGTCGACAGCGACGGTCGCGGGATGACGCGGCGCAGAGAACGAAGTCGAAACGCCAGCAGTACTAGTGCTCGATGTCGACGGTGTCAGAGGCCGGCTCATGACCTCGCCAGACAGGTTTGGTGCAAGGTAATGATGCAAGATAGGGCAAATGATTGTGAGTAAGCGAAAGTGTCGTTGCAATGTCAGCCTGAAAACAGTGCTACTACAGCCGCTTATCAAGAGAATGAAGGTTCATTGCTCGTAAAACTAGCCAACCACGTGTGCGTACGGCGTAAAGCATCCTGGGGAGGAAGGGCAGGGAATTATGTTACACTTGTTTGCTTACTGCTTTACTTAATTAGATTTAATAGCCTGTGCTAAATTTGATCTTCTTGATGGTCCCGCTGCCAGACGGTCCTCCTGTACTCTGTCGTTTGGCCGACTTGTTCGTCGTTGTGCCCCCTGCCAGCTGCGATTTGACGGAGTCAAAGTCTCGCTCGAATTCTGCTTCGAGCACTTTGCCAACTTCGTAAGCAGGCGATCCTTCCCCGTTGAACACGTAGCAGTTTCGCAGCATAAGCCGGAAGTCGGCTTCGAATGCCTCGAAGCTGCTATACTCGTCATTGTCTATTCGACGTCTGATGAGCGACATGTCTCGGGCGTCCGCACGGTCGATGACTTGGAAATACATGGGGATTCCCAGCAATTCCGGATCTACTGCTTCCAGGAAGATAGCGGCGCTGAAAAAGAGGAGCCCGTCAGTAAGATGGTACTGATGCATCTGATGCCAGCGCGTACCTCGGTTTGGTCCGAAGGCGATTCATCATGCCTTGTAGGGCTCGCTTCTCCTGATATGATAATCTAACAGCTTTGGCGACTTCGCTTCGCCAGATCCGCTGCAGCGCTTCTGCATGCACCACGGGCAGAGTGGCAGGTGGATTGAAAAGCTTGCAGTTGATGACGATTTGCTCAAAGTCATCGTTGAGTTCGCCTTGGGTTTGATACATGCCAGCATGCAATTTGGACTGTATTGTCCCAAGATCCATAGGTCGCTTGATTTCGTCATAGTAGCTGAAGAACAGAAGCTTAGCAAGACGACCTGCGTGCGAGATTCTGCTCCTCCTTACGTTGGGCAGCCATCGGCGATCGGATCAACAGGTCTCTGGAAGAAGAAAGCCTCTGGAAGCGACAACAGCTTGCGAACGAGAGCAACCATCTTCTTGTAGTTGACAGGTGCATATGGATCGCCTGCACTGCTGACACTGGCGGCTCGCGCGAAGTGTGCTTGACTGGGACGGTGTCCGTTGTTGGTTGAATAGGATGGGGCGGGACTAGGCGCTGAGTAAGCGTCATAGGCAGCTTGCTCCATAGGAGGTGCATATTGGGGCTGAGGAACAGGTGGGGCGGGAGCAGCGTTGCTTCCGCCAAGAGAAAGTCGAAGTGTAGGTCGGTGTGTGTTAGTCTCTACGACAGGGGAGGTACGTCTGCTAGAAGGTTGAGATGAAGGATTAGACATGGGAGCCGGTGACATCTGAGCGGGCGTAGTTCGCCGCGAAGGCGGCGCTGGAGCTGCGAATTCGAATTGCTCGTCAACGGGCTCTGGCTTTGGCTTGGGTTTGGTCATGAACTTGATCTTCGGTCTGTTTGCAGCAGCCGGAGCAGCAATAGCCAGGGGCACGTTGGGAGACGCAGAACGAGACTCGTGGCCGTTGGTTGCAGCTGGAACGGTTGCTTCCTTCGCTGGTGAAGCTGGTTGAGGTGGAATCTCAGAGGGAGCTTGCCCAAAGGTCAATGCACTGTCTTGTGGAGCTCCCACCGGAGTGGGCGGAAGAGCGGGCGTTTCGACCTCTGGCTTGATGGGATCGGGAACTGCCTCCTTAGACGGGGTTTGAGCTGCCGTGTTTGGCGATGTTGACAATTTGAGCTTGAAGAGGGGTCGCAGAGTATTGGAGGATGACGTAGCAACTGGAGCCGGCGTAGGGGGCTGGGGCGCTACGAAGACTTCGGAGGCTTCTGCAGCTGCTACAGGATCTACAGGAGCCTGATGACCATTTACAGGGCCAGCTTCGCTGCCATTGACAACCACAGCAGGTGCAGCTGTTGCAGTAGTCTCGCCATTGGCCTGCGTCGCGCGCAAGCGGAGCTGCTCCAGAGTCGCATTGGCGCGATCCCATTGTTTATCGAAGAAAGCATCCATAGCGTCGGCTAGCTTTCCTGGTAAGCTTTCCTTGCCATTGAAAAGATAGCAATTCGCGATCATGAGCTTGAAGTCGTCTCGTAAGGCGAATCTATCCTTGTACAGTCCGGCATCAAGCTTGTTAGAGATGGTTGACAGATCCATAGGTTGTTTGATGTGCTCAAAGTAGCTTGGTGCGCCATCTCTGATAGGATCGACAGGACGTCTGAAGAGATCGGCCTTCTTGTTCTTTGAGGCGGTGATTTTGGCCATGAGATTCTGGCAGACTTTCAGATCCTGCATGCTCATGCCACTCTTCTGCTGCTTGAGCTGCTTCGTCTTTTTGTTACCGCTACCCAGAACAAGCTTTAGAGCGGGTGCGGCTTGAGCTTCTGCGTTGTCCTTGCTGCGGGATACATCCTGGCCTCCAAGTTTGATCTTAGGTAGAACGCTTTGCCCAGTCGCAACCGACAAGGGTACTTCTGGGCTGCCAGCTCGAGTTCCAGCTGCTGCAGATGGGAGCCGCAAGACGTTTGCAGGCATTTTGATCTTGAGCTTCGGCAAAGGTTCTTCGCTCGGCTTGATAAGGACTTCGCATAACTTCAGGATACACCATCGCACTTCCATGTCGCTATTGGGTGATCTGTGCAAAAGTCTTGGTCAGCAAGAGCCGCATTTGAAGGGCTCCAACGGAAGATCTTACAGGAGAACGGCCATCATAGAGTCTCGTAGCATGATGCTCCTGCCTACGCTGTTTCTGAGCGCCTTCAGGAGCGAGTCAACGCTCTGAGACGATTGCTTCTGTGCAGCTTTAGCGTCTTCTTCGACATATCCAGCTTCTTGTCCGGATAACTCGTCCATAGCGGCCAAGATCGGGAGATTCTCCACGAGAGACTGCGCGAGACGACGTTGCACTATTCGGCAGGAGTCGAAGCGAAGGACCGCGAGGACATATCTAGCTATGACCTTCTCCTGGAGTGCACGCAGGAGCAATAGACCGTCAAAGGCAGCCATTCTCACGGCAGGCAGATTGCCCTCTCTGCAAGAGTCGTCTTGAGTCAGCCAATGCAGAGTGCTTGTGTAGGTACACGTACCTCGTATACGCGAAGAGAGCCTTGAGATCGAGAGGGAGCAGACTGGCCATCATCATCTTGACTCGCCACTACGATATACAGAAATATCAGCTTTGTATACTTCTGAACATCAGAGAGCATGTTAATGTACCTCAATGCCGGCAACCGTGATGACATTGTGATATGAAGGCACAAGTCTATCCAGGTTCGTATACCGAGTCACTTCGTCTACTGCGGCATGCAGGAGTTGCTGCTCTTTCGGGGCGCTGAAATTTGACCCATTCGCAGCTGCTGAGAACTCTGACTGATCTTTCGTGTTTGCCGATACGAATGTATTTCCAAGAGCGGCGATGATAGTGGTGATGTAGAAGGAGTCCGAGTACCCATTTTGGGCATTGTCATTGTAAGTGAGCAGATCAACCAAGAACTGCTGGATTTGTGGGAAAGGATTGCCTTTCTCGTCACGAATGTGCGATATCGCAACTATGAGCGTTTTCCGAAGATGGTATTCGGCTAGATCCGTAAAGTCATTAGGCCGAGGAACACACCGGAAGGCGAAAGGATCGGCAGTTTCGTGCTCTGGCTCAAAGCAGTAGCTCCTTTGGAAGATCTTGAGAAGGTAGAAGAGGCCGAGGTAGTCGACTGATTTGTGGGCAGATGAGACGAGAGCAAGAGCAGCTTCCATCCGTATTCGGTAGAAGTAATTTGTGACCAGAGCTGTCTTGGCCAGATTACTCGAAACGACTGCTGTCTGCATGCGAGCGAGGGCGTGTACAGCCTGAAACAAGAGGTCAGCATGCCTTCGGCTGATTGGCTACTGTCGCAACTCACCTCTAGCTGTGCAACGACGTCTCTGTCTCTCTGCAGCTGAGACAGCCACATGAAGTCAGGCTGCTCAAAGTTGATGACAGCTAGCCACTCGAACTCGGTATCGATCCTGATCCATTCATAAACGGCTTGTTCTTGGGCTTTCTCGTCTTCTTCCGTCCATTCTGCGACTCTCCAGAGGTCTCTTTCTTTCTCTGTATTGGGGTTCCTCGCATCTTCCCAGAGCGGAAGCGAAAACGACGTATCTATATTCCCCACAGCTTCAATAGCTTCTTGATCACCTGCAGCAGCAGCTTCTTCCGCTGCTTTTCTAGCTTGAAAGCGTTTAGTGGATCTTCGAATACGTTTGTATTTCGTGTTGAACCCGACTTCGTGCTTCTTGTATCCTTCCCGAATGTCGATGACGTGCTCGTAGGGCGTTCCATCGGCTTCGTGGATTCGGACAGCCATCTGACCTTCGAAGATATGGACAGGGCGCAAGTCAACTTTATCCAGCCAGTCCGCTTGAGTGTGATAAGCCCACGCCGGTGATTCCTGCTTGATAGCCAATTCGACTGCCATGCGCTTTCTGTTAAAAGTAGCTGCAATATGGAGTTTCGGACATCCGTTCGAGTATATCCATTGATCCTGGAAGTTCTTAAGATCACTACCTCCACCTGATACCTTCTTGCATATTCTCAGGAAATTGTGCGTGCTGAGTAAGTTTTCTTTGAGATCTCCAGAGATGGCAGAGAGGTACAGCTTTGGGATGACTCGAGATAGACCGTTGTGCGTTCCAGCTTTCAACAGCTGCCTGTCCAGGGTATGTAGCACTAGAGGTGCTTTCAAATTGATAAAAGGTAAAACGTCCGCCGATGGTGGATGTAGTATACCAGGTTGACATAACGGAGGCATCTTGATATCCCATGCACAGCACCTGGTCACATCCTTCTTCAATCTGAACCTGTATTCGTTGTTCCCCATCATGCGCCTAAGCCAGAGACTATTGACGTGTAATGAGAGGCCTTGTATAAGCCAAGTATCTGCCCATGTCTTCTGAATGATATTGATCCCGACCCATTGGGCTGCAAGAGAATATGAGAGAGTCTGCCTGGTTTCGTATGCTTGGTCGATGATATTTCTTGAGTGTAAGAGATCCGTGGAGAACAGTCCCATTGCAGCAGAGTTGAACATGGTCACGGGAGAGTCGTCGACGAAGACCAGCTTGAACGAGTTGAAGGGGTATGATCCAAATTCTTCCAAGAAGAATTCAAGGGCACGCGTCATGAACCCCACGCTGTTTTGCAGTTCATCTTCTCGCCCAGGTAGGCAGAAAGCATGCATCTGCAATTGCCCTTCGGCTTCTAGCGCCAGCGCTTCGGCTTCAATGTCTTCATCGACTCCCAGATCTCCAGTAACTTGTGAAGCCGAAGGCGACAGATCCAGAATACTGAATGGACCATATGCGAAAGCAATATGCTGGACTGTAGTAGGTGTAGCTTGCGCAAAATGGAAGATCGTCTTATTTGGGTTGTGAGGATGAACGACTTGTTCGAGGAGCTCTCCGCTGGCCACTATGACTATTGGGAATTCTTCCACTTCTATACCGCCTTGATCCGTCTCTTGCTCGAAGCTCAGTACCCTTGGTACGCTGAACACCATCTCCCATGTACATCTCTCCCAGAGCGAGTCGACGCACGGTATCCAGCACCTTGCCGAGTCTGCGGTTGCTGCAGATGTGTAGCAGTGCGGTATGCGCTGCAATGCAGAACTATTTGGTCAGTACCTTGGGTCGTACTGAGTCAATACTGGCACGCATACGTGAGGGTATAGGTCGCTCGGCCCGACTGTATGTATACCGTCTCTCGAGTCGCGGATCTCGTAGTCGATGACTATCTGTAGCGACTCGTATTCAGGCTCCTTGAGCTGGCCTTTCGCTGCTGCCGGGTCGGGCGAGGCTGCCAGATCAATAGTGAGTCAGTTAACCGCAACTCTGCTTGGGTATACCGATAGTATAGTTCACCATCTGCGGTTGCTGCTCCTCCAGGGACCAAGCTGGCGCCTCTGCTGCCTGCTTTCTTGACTGATCCTGGGGGTAACAATATGCCCAATTCTCCCTCCTCTTCCTCGTTCGTGGCCTGGAAGAGCTTTCTCTTGAACTCTGGATAGGTTGAGCGTATGTTGTTTGATGCTGGCGGGGTGTTGAGTACATTCTTGATGGCCTGGTTGTAGACGAAAGTCGCAGGGAGCCCGTTGACGGTCACGGCCTTGATGGCTGCGGGACATCGACCATGGCATGAACAGAATCAGCAACACTACATCCGAATCAAAGGCCAAGGCCAGCCCAGCGCACCCAGCTCGCGCGCATGGAGGTAGACGGTCTTCAAGGCAGGATCATAGGGCGTTACTTGAAGCTCGACGGATCCAGCAGCGGTGCCATTGAGGGAGCAGTCAAGAGTGAGCTTTGTGTGGTTGAGCGCAAACCCTTTGCCCATCGACGACAGTTGCGAGTGAAGGCAAAGGCAAGCCGGAAATCGCTGGAATTTGGCTAAGTCCTTTCTGACTACAACTCCAATACATACAATTCTCACACGATACAAGCTTGCATCAATCCAGCAATACTGTGCGTTGAAGATATAGACCTAACTACCTTCACATCTGCTGGGATTGCTCGAGTACTCTCATGCTGCCATTATGGACAATTCTCGGCGGCCTACTTGCGCTGCTCCTCAGCCTACAACGCACAGTCGCCGCAGACGATGATCAAGGCTGCGATCTGGGCCGTGACGAGCTCTGCGCTGTCCGGGCTGCCCTCGGAGGATCTTTAATCGTTCCCCAAGGTTGGCTTCGGCGTTTGCCCATGCTGGACTGCCTCGACTACGTTCTGACAGCGATCTATCTCCAGTGATACCGTACTTTGAGCCAAAAGGCTACCTCCACCTTTTCTACGACAACATCGATGTAGGCCCGGCGCAGCAGCTCGATCCGGTCAGAGTCGCAAGACAGCCATACATCAAATACAACACCACAGAGCCTGAGCTGCTCAATATCCCGTACGTTCTCATCGTGCTAGATCCCGATGCGTCAGCAGGTGAGTTGTTTGCGACACCAAAGTATGTAATACCGTTTGAGTGAACCTCTGCAGTGCACACAAGTCAGAGCTGCGCACTACACTGGATGATCACAGATGTCTATTTCGACAGACAGTCTGGTCTAATGCAGAGTGGCTTCGTCAGCGCCCAGTACGTCAGGCCAAACCCGCCAGAAGGCCCGCTGCACCATCGATACGTCTTTCTCCTATACGAGCAACCTCTGCTCTTCATCCCTCCGGTATTTGGGAATCAGCTCAGAGGCGCTCGAGCGCACTTCAACTTGCCGCTCTTCACGCTCGACTACGGTCTAGGCGCACCAGCAGCAGGTGAGTCCGACCTGGTTCCCTCCTTTGTCTTTCTGACCGATCTTGGATGCTTGGATAGGCAATTTCCTCAAGTCCTTCTGGAATGGCAACAACATTTCGCCTGAAGTTCAGAAGGAGCTAGACGAGATCGACAATCCCAGCCCTACAAAGACCGAAAACACAGAAGGGAAGAAGCAGATAGTGCTGAAATCACATGCGAACCCTTACCTAGCAGCTTTCGTAGGCAGCTTCCTAGGCCTCGTCTATTCCGCCAGTAATTAGGGGGGCCTATAAAGAACGGAATCAAAGCAAAGGGCTATCCGCTGTATACTTTGAGTCTCATTACATAGCATAGAAGTATTCTGCATCGAAAGTATGTCGCGGTTGTGTTGTTGAAAGATGAACGAATTAACCGTGTTCGGAGATGGGTCAGTCCGTTTGTAACTTTAGCTTCATCGTTCTTACAATGTAATGCACCGGAGTGTCTACCACAACTTCCAATGCTACACCGATACTTGACCATACCTGGCCTTTTGACTTTGACGCGGTTTCTCTGATTTCTTGCGACATCTGCAAGATGCGCTTTTCGACGCTCGAGATCCGCTGGCACGATACAAAGTAGCTTGAGAACCATCATCACGAATCCTGTGTCAGATCCTGTGAAATGCTGACTTGTTTGCGACCACCTCGTTTACGCGTTGCGCAAAAAGGCCCATCTTCTCAGCGGACTTTCAAGCAACCCAGGCAGTCCAGCATAAGCGGCAGCTCAACCCTTTTCAGCGCAATGCAAGCAATGTCAGCGACGGCGACGGCGTGCTCTGGAGAGTAGCGACAGCTGGCGGTGACAACAAAGTCCGAGTGAGCGCAGTCCACCGACATTGGCTCTTCTGAAGACGCGTTGAATGGGACTTTCTTATAGCTATGGCTCGCCGTCCCTAATCCTATCGAAGCACCATCTGCGACTGGCAAAGGAATCACGAATCCGACCCCTTTGAAGCCTTCTTCTGCTGCCGGTGCACCTATCAAGCCGAAAGTAGAGTATCTAGCAACTCTCGATAAGCACGGCGCGACTGTCAATGTCGTACGCTTCTCTCCGAGTGGTAAGCTAGCTTTAAGAGCGCGTAAAATGCATAGTATGCTGAAACATGAAGTTGGATCAGGCAACATACTCGCAACTGCTGGAGATGGTACGCTTCATATATGTCTGCTCGGTAACGCAGGACGCGAGGTGCTGACACCGACCTACTCTCAGATGGAGCCATCTTGCTGTGGAAATTCGTGCAACTGGGCATCAACAACTCCGCTTTCAGCTCCTCCTCCGATAAAGACAACGCATATGATCGAGAAACATGGAAAGAGTTCAAGCGTATCGGGTCAGCATTCTTGGCCCTGTGGTATAAATGCCACCCCGAAGCTGACGTGGTTGCCTTCTTCTAGTGCTCGTGCGAAGGAGATCTACGACATCTGCTGGTCGCCCGACGGACAATTCATCCTAGCTGGCGGGACGGACAATGCTGCCAGGATATTTCGCGTGATCACAGGTGAGGTCTACGCGCTATTTCGGTACCAGAAAGCGTAAGCTAATCGATGTAATCGTTTACGATACAGGAGAATGCGTGTGCGAGCTATACGACCACAAAGACTGGGTACAAGGCGTAGCTTGGGATCCCTTAAACAAGTTTATAGCCACGCAAAGCAAAGATCGCACCATGAATATCTACTCTATCGAGACCTCTACTCCTAAAGATCCGCGAGATGCGATCGTCTCCTGCAAGCTGCTCAGCAAGAACGTCAAGCTGCACGTCGAAGTGCCTCATACAGCGCAGAATGGACAACCTAATTCCGGTACTACTAATCCTTCTTCTTCCTCGTCGCATCTCATGTATGGCGATGAAGAAACTACGCCATTTTTCCGAAGACTGGCGTTTTCGCATGATGGCGCTATCCTCGTCTCGCCAGCTGGCATCTATGATTCCGCTAAGCTGTCCAAGAAACCTGACTCTACTTCGAGTGAAATAGCAGCAGCAACTGCGGCTCCCATCTCAGCCGATAAAGACAAAGAGAAGGAGAAAGAAAAGAAGGACAAGAAATCGACAAAGAAGGCTGGACCTGGACCTACTTCATTTCTGTTTGCAAGAGGTCAATTGGCGAACGAATCGCCTTTTGCACACCTGCCGGGACATAGAACGGCTAGTGTCGTCGTCAAATTCAATCCTGTGCAATGGGAGTTGCGAAAGCCTAGTGTTGAAGGCAAGGGGAAAGGCAAAGAGAGAGAAGCACCAGAGGCGGATAGCATGGAGGTGGACGGTCAAGAGAACCACGAGTCTGCCGTTCTGAACATTGCTGGCTCGGGCGAAGCAACGAGTTCTATCAAGCTTTCACAGCGCAGCATATACGCTGTAGCTACTCACGACAGTATTCTCATCTATGACACGCAACAAACTGCTCCTATAGCCTTCTTCAGCTCTTTACACTTCGCGGCCTTTACGGATCTTGCGTGGTGCGTTCTGTTTCGTTTCATTCGTGGACGGTGGCGAAAAGAGCTGACATACAAGTCTTCAGGACTTCGGACGGCTTGACGTTGATTGCGACTTCTCAAGATGGCTACGCGTCACTATTTACCTTCGACGAGGGAGAGCTTGGCTCACCTTGTGCGAATCAGCCAGAACGTCTGGTCTCGCCCCTCGAGCAGACAGATCTATTTACCGCTACCTCATCTTCGCCTGTCAAGCAGCTAGAAGTGAACGGCCGTGCGAACGGCGCTCCACACAGTGCTTCTTCCTTGTCCAACCCGAAGGCCGTGCAGGAGATCTTCTCTAGTCCAGTCAAGAATGACGATCCTGACATGATCATGCTAGATAGACCACCGAGCAGTGCTGCGAAGGCATCGAATGGCGAAGAAGCTGGATCTGAGAAGAAGGTCAAGAAACGCGCTGCCCTAACAACTCTCCCTCTGGCTTGATGCGGTCAACTAGAAAGATAAGGAGGAAGGACATGAAGTAGAAGTCGTCTGCCTGCCGGGCTGCTTGTTGTGATAATATCCGCTAACACCGACGAGATGTCATGGAAAACAGCCGTGGCGTCTTGAATTCAGAATCGCAAAGCGTTGCAGTGCCAGTAGTGTGCACATGAGTGTAGTGCTCTGAAGCTGTTTCTTGCCCTGCTGAAGACTTGTTTGCTTCTTCGAAGGAATGCGTGCCGTATTTGTTTGGGCGCTGATCATCTCAGCTGAAGAACTTTGCACTTTCTTTGACGTTTGAGAATCCATCAAAAGCTTTGAAATATCGCCAACATTATGCTTTGGAATACAGATCCAGATACACACAGATCAGTGCGGTAAGCAGCAGACAGACATCAGCGACAACGGCGTCAAGGCTGTGAGCTGAGCTGAGGTGTTTGCCCGACCTTTTTTCGCCGTTTACAGGTCGCCAGGTGAGCCGGAATACAGCATATTTCTGATGGTTCTGTCGCTGATTCACTGGTTCTCGCAGCCTTCTACGGTCCTGTAGCACTCGCGGCAGCTCTCACGTAAGAAGGGGGCACAAATCTCGACCATCCTCGAGCACCCAGAAGCTGACCTGCTTCACCGCCAAACAGCCTCGTATCATGTCTGTCGGATCCTCTATGGCAGCAAGTCAGTCGACGTTTGGCCATACTGCGCGCGAGTGCGAAGTTCTGAGGCTGACAACGGCGGTGTCTCGCAGTTCCATCTCATCGAGGCAAATGCGCTCAACACCAGCATGTACGCAACGATATGAACGGGCTGCGACTGCGAACGCTCGACCTAACGCTGCAATTCTCCAGGACTATCGGTGAATGGGGCGCATGCGTCAGATTGACGGGCGTAAGCGATAGTCGGCTAGCATTCACAGGAGTTGCACTGAGCTGCCGGACACACAGAACCTCACAAACAACGTCGGGCCAGACAAGTGGTGCACCTCAGCAACGTCCGGCTTTGAGCTTTTCGTCAACTTGAACGATACCGTCTTCTACAACTTCGTTCGTCTATTACAGCATCCTGCGTGCATTACATCAGCTAACAAGGATGCCTGCTATTGCAGCCCACTGGATCAGGAAACGACAACCTTCTCGGCATCACCCAGCCAGCCGGCACAATCCGGCAAATCCAAGTCGTGAAGAGTTCTCAAACAGGTCTCGCATGGCTACACGTCGTCACGGCACTCATTGCACTCTCCGTCGTACTCTCCTTGATCATCCCGCCTTCATGGATTGGTGGCGGCAAGAGTGGATTGGCACAGTTTCAGCGATCCGGTATCCTCACTTTGATCCTGGCTGGATTCAGCTTCATCATGTGCATCGTCACCTTTGCGCTCTACTATAATATGGTCACTACGATCAGAAACAGCCTCAATGCAATCCCAGGAATCAGAGCAGGCTGGTCAAACTCGAACGTCATGTGGGTAAGTAAAATCTCCATTATTCTCTTTCTCTCTTTACAACGCACAAAGAATGAGCAGCCCGCTCACTGGAATTGTCTTTCTTGTGCTTTCCCACAGTTCATTCTGCCATGCGCGATTCTCTATCTCCCACCATTCGCTGTAGTCCTTCTACCGACCTACGTCAAGCCTAAGGATCAGGACGACGACGAGTCTGAGCCAATGGCGCCCCTCGCCGCCCCAGGTCTGCCGTACGGGAACCAGCAAGGCGGTAAATCGCAAGAGTCGTTCAACAGCGCGGGAAGTGCTACGCCGTACGGTGCAAACTCGCCTTTCCCGAAAGTAGGAGCGATGTACATGGGTAAAGACGCAAAGTAGAGGCAGGCATTCCCACCTACGAATATGGACAATTACCCGCGCGTCTTGAGCTCAAGTATGCGAGTATATCGCTGCTAGCTTGGGTCGTGCTGCACCTTCATTTCTCCATCTCATATATACAGTCACGATAGTCAAGACCAGCTACGATTCCTTTTCTTTCAGTCCTTAATGTCCTTCACGCTAGACTGCTGTTCAGGAAAGCATTCCACATTGATACATGCTTCTTGAGCAGTTTCGGCCGTGTCTGTACAAGTAGCGCTCTTTGCTGTCGTCTCTTTCTTTCCATTCTAGAGTTCCATAATCACTCTCATTATTGCTATACCATCAGTAGAACAGCTCAAAACAGCTTCGTGCATTCATTCTCTGACCTGTGGACGATTGTATAAAGCAGCATTGCCGGACAGGCATGATTCAATATCGCTCGAAGCTAATTGGATACAGACAGGCACCTCGAAGCCCGAGCGACTGACTAAGGCGAATGGTAGTATAGCAAAATCTACCTCGTAGGCACAGCCTACTCTCGCTTGCAACGAGACGGAGGGGTGGAAGTGGAGAAGCAACAACAAACAGTGAGAATGAGCGACGGAAGGAGAAGCAAGAGTGACAATTTGAAGTCTAGACGCAGCCTAAGCTTGTCTGTCTGAAGCCCGCGCGGCACGATGCTAGAACGAAAAGAAACACGCTTTTCAGTACGGTTTCTGAGGGACGGATGTATGGGTCTACGTACTGATGTAGCATTGACTCGCAACGCATTCAACTGATTTGACGTTCGGCAACGCTGTGCAGTCCTTGCCATCCCCGTCATCGATGTCGCCCATTTCTGACCTTCGGAGCGAGCAGCCTCCGCAAGATTGCAATGAGCTAGTCACATCGACACACTGCGAGTGATCATCATGTAAGGGTGGGAATTTAGCATGAAAGAAAAGGACAACAAACCTCGTAAATATCGTCCACTGAATCCGCGTTTGCGATGCATGGGACCAGACCAGCTGGGCATGCGAGGAACTGAAGAGCCAACACTTCAGCATGGGCACTGTAGGCTCAACCCTGCCGGCAATTACCGGCTTGCGCTCCTTGCTCTTCTGTAAGCGGAGGTCTTTCGCCTGCTCTGCAAAGATAGCGTCGTGATCTTTGTTGAGTACTAGAGCACGTCTGATGTTCAGAAACACGCCAGAAACGCGCTGGAGGTAAGCGGGGATCTTACCGCGACCTATCGCCGCTGCTCGAGCCGGACGAAAGACCATTACAAGCAGGAGGAGGACAGCAGAGATGTACACCAGTAAAGAGAAGCGTCGCGACATTGTAGCGTGCTTTGCGACTGAGAATGGATCAGAGAAGGTGGTTTGCGAACGAGGCTCGAGTTGGCTTGACGACCAGGGAAGGGTAGGCTGCTGGGAGCTTGAGAGTAAAGACTGCGGGTGTAAGAGTGCTTGTATGTAGTTCTCGAATAAAAGGTTGGGGTTGGCGATAATTGGAAGTGCAAGATAATAATGAACGCGTCAGAAAGAGCTGAAGTTGGAGCAAGATTGAGGTTTCGGCTTTCTGACTACCCGATTACTGCAACTCATAGCTTCTACAGTACTACTTCACAAGCGCTCTTGTGCGAAAAGCGTAGCTAACCGGGTCCTTAACAGCCGGGCCATACTATTCTTCTTCTCCTCCTTCGTGTTGCTCTTCGTAATCCCGCCAACCTTTCTCTACCGTTACTCGACGCGCAAGAACGGTAAAGATCACAGCGACCACAGCGTGCAGAATCCACACCGCACGACCGTGAAGCAGATCCCTCTGCACGCATTCTTTCCACCAGATGCTGCCCAAGAATGCACCTAAGCCGTGCCCTATGTTACTCGAGTATTCACTGGCGGTCGTTATCCGAGTAAGATACAGCTTGGAAGGCGCTCGCATTGCCAGAAGCTGGGAGGTGGCCGAGGAGACCGACTGGATAGGCGTCTGGATGACACTTGCCGTCCAAAGCCACACTATGACCCACCTGTGTGACAAGCCACCATAGGCTGCGTAAGCTAGCGCAAGGTTTGACAGACTGATGAGAGGTAGGGCGAGTGAAAAGGCCCGCAGTAGAGCTTCGCAACCCCATCTGTTGACGAGTCGAGGGAAGATGGGTACACCCCAAAGTATAGCTAGGAGTGATCGCAGTGTCCAAATCGCGGCGCTCTCTCTGCTGCTGAGTGCTAGCCCACCAATCCTCCTAGGACTATAGAAGAACAAGACTTCGCACGACATCACAAGGAAACTTTGGAACTGTCAGTGAACGGAGATATCAGCTAACCTGACAAGGCAGCTACTGGCTTTACGCACGACAGCCAAGAGCCACAAACCCATCAGGAAGCTGCAGCTGCGAGTAAACATGCCACGTAGGGGGGCCTTGCCTGGTCCTGCAATGTCTCCAGTTTTGCTCGTAGATAGTTGTCCAAACATAGGGCGCCTGTCGGCTTTTTGGAGTGTTTCCCGCGTGAGGAATATTCCGGCCACAGCTGTGACCGTGGCGTAGGCGCCAACCACCAGCCCTGGAATAGCGTACGGATGCTGCTTCAAGAGGCCTGGGAGGTAGTATGTATCAGGAAGGCTCGAAAAGAACCCGCCTATCATGGGAGCTACGAGGGCGCCCAGTGACCAGCCCATACCGCTGAGCGAAAAGTGCAGAGCTTGAGTCTCTTTGTGCTTAGTTCGACTAACATAGTAACGACAGTCGCTGGTATGAAGGCGACTGAGAATCCGACGAGCGCTCGAGCGAGTAGGAGGCCAACCAAGCTCGAGGCAAAGCCAAAGTACGCAGACGCGACACTTGCGCCTAAGAGACCGAAGATTATCGTCTTCTTCCTGCCGAAAGCATCGCTAATCACGACCGCGGGTGCTAAGCCGAGCAAGAGAGAGACTGAATAGGCGGCCTCGACGAGTCCAGCGGACAGTCCGACCGACTTCTCGGTCGCTATCTTGAGATGTACAAGTAGAGGTGCTATACTTCATAACGCAAATATCAAAGTCATCAGTCGAGATGATTAGGCGAGATGACGAGGAAGCCCACAATGGGAAGATAAACGCGAAACAGATTGGCTGAGGGTGGTTTGAGGATACTCAGCGAGAGCAGCTGATGCACGAGTGCTCAGCCGTACGTGCGCAGCTCGATACAGTACAAGGAGCAGGAGCTGGACACCTTGCGAGGCTGCTTTCTTCTGCTTCGATTCATCGAGCAGTCGCGTTCGTTCATCTGGCTCTTGCAACGCATTCGACATCCCGGCCTTCGTTGGGTGCAGCTGAACCAAGACCACCGCTTCTTGCGCTTTCAGTATCAAACGCGACTCCGCCTGCAAGTTCTTCCAGCTCGCTTGGATCAGCTCGCTTGGATGCTGGCCGCCCCTTCACAGTCAACCCATGTCGTCAATTGATACTCTGTTTGACTGCAAGACCGTTTGTCGAAAGTTAGGCAAAGCGGAAGGGTCGCAATTTCAGCCCAAACAACTTCCTGTGATGTTTTCGAAGGGCGGCACAATTGAGACACCCCATGTTCCTACGTTGCAAAGCATTCGACATTGTCTCTTCTGCAGAGAGTAGGGTACTTCCAGCTTCAAGCTCTGTCGATGGCCTGGACCAGATTCTCAAGGCTTTCCTCCACGCTGCATCCGCTCGCTTCGATGATAACCGTTCCGCGTACGGCCAAAGAACATCATGTTTGACCGTCTTCCTCGTGATGGTGCGGAACTAGAAGGGTCATGGCCGAGCAGCACAAACAATCTTATCATGATGAATCGCAAGCTGCATCAGACGTCCCTCTCCTTCTCACTTCCTCTCACCATCAAAATGTCTGAATGCTATATGGTCCTGCTGTCCTCGGAAGACTACGTCGTGGGCGTCTTGACTTTGGCACACTCCCTTCGTCTGCTCGATGCAACTCGCCCATTGGTATGCTCGAGCCATTTCGATAACGCAGTCCATCATTCTGACACCTCTCAAGATCGTAATGCTTACTCCGAACATGTCAGCCGCCGCTAGAGAGGCTCTCAATAAGTTTGAAATCAAGTACATCGACACACCTCTTCTGCATCCGCCTCTCGGACAGACTCCAGAGCTTGGAATGAAGCGCTTTGACTCCTGCTGGACGAAGATCCGGGCGTTCGGCTTTACCCAGTACAAGGTATGCTTAAAAGTAGCAGGGGCAAAGGCTGGTTTGCTGATACCCTCCCAGCGGATCGTATTTCTCGATGCAGATCAAGTCGTATTAAAGAACATAGACGATCTCTTCGACGTGGAGATTCCCCAGGGCTGGATCGCAGCCGTTCAAGATTGTCGATGCGAGCACAATCGCCTGAATCCACCTATCGAGGTAGAGCGAGGGGTCTGTCCCTACGTAGCTCATGATCAAGATGGTCCTACTTTCAAGCTTCGCTTCCAGAGCAGTAGGCTTCAGCATTGCTTGCAAGCGGGATTGCTTGTGATCGATCCGGCCACCGAGTTGCTGGATATGCTGCTACTCACACTCAATACAGACCCTATTGTGAAGGACTTTCGAGCTCCCGAGCAAGATTTACTAGTCCATTGCTTTCGCTTCAAGTGGAAGTCGCTTTCATATAGATATCACTGCATCAAAACGCTCCAGGACCACCATCCGGACCTGGTCAAGCCACAGGAGGTCAAGATGGTACACTTCATCTACCATAAGCCGTGGGAGTCTAGGGTAAGCGACCAAGAGCGCTGGCAGCACTGGCAGAACAGGTGGTGGGCTATTTGGGCCGATCTGGCCAAAGATAGCAGGCTTCAAGCGCTGCCCGAAGAGTTCAAACCTACAGAGATACGCAAGGTATTTACCACTGAGACAGGTAAACTGTAAGAGTCTCGACGTTGTGCCGTAGCAGATCTACTTTCTTTGCTTTTGCCCGATTTCTGCGTAATCGAGTTAGCCCAATCTGCAAGATTTCGACACCTATGCTTTCATGCGCGTCACCTACAACTCTTCACATGCGACGGCTTTGTCCACAATAGCCCTGTTTGACGGTCCAACTTGAGGTCAACAAATGGCTTCCCCTTCAAAGCGAATCAGTCGCAGCCTGGCTCCTGACCACTATCTTCTCTCACTCTATGACACCCCTCCATAAACCTGACGAGGCGCGACCTCTGCTGCCAAGGCCTGATGATGTAGTCGAAATTTCCAAAGTGCAAGTCGGCATAATGGCTGTCTGGCAAGTCTGTCAAGCACTTCTCTTCGCCTGCATCTTTCCCTTTATTGCACGAATGTTGGTTGAGCTGGGCATCGCGACGCCAAAAACGGTTGGCTTGCCCGCTGGTCTAGGGGTCGGAATCCATCCCTCATTAAAAAAGCATTGGAGGGCTGATTTATGTAACCATAAGATCGAAAGTGCCTTCAGTGCAGCTGTTCTGCTTGGCCTCTACCCTGCACGCATGCTTAGCGACGTATATGGCCGAAAATTCACCATTCTGACAGGACTCGTCTTGGGAAGCACAGGCACTGCAGCATTCGGCTTCTGCACCTCTCTATGGTCCTTGATAGCAGCCCGCATGCTGTCAGGTTTCGGGATATCCTTCATTCCGGCGTATGTGCGCGTGTGTATCTTATCTCCAACCAGAGCTTGACGATGGATTGTTAAGGGCAACGTCGACAATGTTCCTGGAGGCCAGCGCGCATTGTAGATCAACGAGAGCTCGGTACATCTCGATCAACATTTCAGCCCTCTCTTTCGGTAACGCGTAGCGTTCGTGGACTTCTCGGTTATATAATGTTATGGCGAGAAGGCTGATAACGCTGATGCGCAGACCTTTCATAGGCGGTCTTCTCGCGCGACCCTGCGACCACTGGCTATTCTTCAGAAGCGGATTCTGGTCGGAGTATCCATGTGCTCTATCATGCCTTTTTGTCGCTCTGGTACCTGTCATCAGTGCTGTCCTCGGCTTCCGATATACACGAGATACAAGCCCAAAGCTGAGAAAGTCCGCGGACAGCCACGACTCGCAAACCTCGCCGACTTGGAGACAGATGCTGATCGGGAAGTGTCGAATGGCTGTGCTAATCCAGTTCGGAATCTACGCAAGTAAATCCAGTTCCTGAAAGGACAGATTCACGCTGACTACTGTTTTATTTCCTCATCTCAGATCTCTACGTACATGTACATGGTCTCTGAGCCGCTAATATACTATACACCCATCGAGCTCGGTGGATTTGGACTATCTCTACGCGAGATGACGTTCGCCCTGGGTATACGGCCGATCTTGATTTCGGCATCTCAGCTGCTTCTTTATCCAGCTTTAGCCCGGCGCTACGGTACGGACAAGATACTTCGCATAGGGTGTCTGCTCTGGTGCTGCGTACCGCTAAGCTACATCGCTTTGGGCTCTGCCATATCGGCATACCGACTACCAAAGGGCTTCACTTATCTGGGCATAGCCTGCATCTACACCATCCTCTCCTTTGCCAATCCCATTGTTCCAGCTTCGATACAATTAGTAGTGGATAGCACACCTCATCAGGACCATCTCTCGACGCTCATTGCAATAATGGAATACAGCAATACGCTAGCTTCTGGACTTGGAGCTTTCGTGGGATCGACAGTCTTCCGATTGTCGATAGAGCATCAATGGCTATATGGAAGAGTATTCTACGTGTTTCTGGCCATCTATGTCCTAGTGGTAGCTGAATGCGTTAGGATAGCTTTGCCTTCCACGCACAATTAGTTGGAACGATGTAACCCCATTTCACTTGAAACGCCATACATTAGTGATACACAATACTTATAATGAGGTGACTGACAGATGGGCGCGGCCGCAGAAAGTACTTAGATATCGAAGCTATCGAAGCTGACTTGCCTTCTGATACTCTCTGGCCAAGCCGTGAATATCGAAGCCTTCTCCAAATCGCATCTCTTCACGACAATAGTCTCTCTTATAGGTCGCCATGACACCTGTGGTTATGTACCATCGGTCAGCCCAGTTGGAATGCAATGCATGATTAGAGTGCCACGCACGGGTAAAATTGAAGGAGCCAAGTTCTTTGACATATAACTCCTTCTCTGCCTCCTCGTAGCTCATTGCAGCCAACTTGACGGGATCAGTCTCCTTCTGAAGAGAGATTGGTACGTCAGCGAAGGTCTGATACGTAAATGGGTGGGGGAAGGAAATACCTTGCTGATTCTGCCTCTTTTCTTGGGAGGCTCTTCGTCTGCCCGCTCATCCTCATCTTCATCCTCGTCTTCCTCATCGTCGTCGTCCTCGTCGTCGTCGTCATCATCGTCCGAAGCAGCAGAGCGGACGGGCTTAGGAGGTCGTTCTATGGTGCGCTTCTTCTTCTGGTATGGAAGTCCAGCGCGGCATAGGAGGACGATGAGGGAGTTGCCTGCTTTTGTCACCATGCCTCCGACAGAGTTGAGGCTGTCTAGGAGCGACACGGCCGTCAAGAAGAGGTTGGAAGCGTTTGGGTTCTCTGTGGAAGGGCGGCACGCGTGTGAGTGGAGCATATTGACGTATACAGGCAACTTGAGACATACCTTCTACCGTAAGCAAGTCTGCTTTAGACAAGGCGCTTGCGACGGTGTGCAGCGCGGCTCCATAGACGCGTACAAGCTTTTTGAAGCATTCTCCGTCATCAATCATGACGAATTGGTCTTCTGTGGCCATGAAGAGAGTGAGAGCTTCGAGAAGAACGACCGCATCCTTGTGTGATGCACCTCGCTTCTTGTCCTTGACGACGTCCACGAGTTCGAGCAGAGTTTCTTCGATGATGTGGACAGTTGCGTAACCGTAGAAGTCGTTATACACGTAGGAATTCTGCACGTCTGGGTTTCACTTGTCGGCGAACTCCATGAGTTCTTGAAACTTGGCCATTCCAGCTTCGGAGACCAGCTGACTCTCGACGCTGTTCAGGCAGATGTAGCCCTTGGGTGCAGCAGCGGTGGTGGTAGGTGCAGACATGGTCGTCGTTCTTGTTAGCAGTTGTTGGGAAGAAGAGAAGCAGCAGGACCGCCCTCGAAAACAATAAACACAGGCATGCCCCTAATTCCGCGCGCGACGCGTGCAAGTCGGCCGACCATGACGAAGTCTTTGGCTGCCAAGTAGTTTACAGTGACTAGATTGTGACGACAAGACCGTCGTCGACGTGACTCTCGACTGCCAGTTCAAGGCCACCGCGATTCGTGACCAAATTCGAGCTGGATGGACTTCGCGCAGGCAGGATCCAAAAGGCTTCGCGCGCAGCTGAAAGGCTGATGCAGACTGATTGTGACTTGACAATGTTGGGTGGTAGCGCATGTAGGAATCTGCAATCTGTTGCGACTACTTCTGGATCTCATCGACGTCACGCTTTCCGATTTTGGCTGAGATGCCTTGGTCTTGCTCGCTTTGATAGGTTGTGCATGCGAAGTCTCCGAACAGCATTCAGACCATACACCACTACTGTCACATCTCTGCGAACCTTCAGAACATCAGCTAGAATCATGGTGAAGTCAGACGATGAAGTGATTTCCGTGAGCAGGCAGTCAGGCGCCAGACAGTCAGTAGCTGATTCGAAGACCAGGAATTCAACGAATATGTCAACATGTCAGCCGAGGAGCTCGAGAACTGGTTGAAGACCGGCGATAGCGAGTCGAGCGGATGGAAGAACAGCTCGGACGACACAGAGACTGTCGGCCACGAGAGCGGAACCAAGATAGTAGAGATACTCAAGCGAAACCCTAAGAAGGAGGATGACAAGTACACCGATGAGGATCTCGGGCATATGCGCAAAGTGAGGGAGTATCTTCGTCCGATCCCACTCACCCAGTCTGAATCTGATTCTCCAAAGGTTGTGGCTTATTGCAAGCGACATCTCGCACAGGAAGACAAGCTCAAAGAGCGAAAGAGTGCAGAGGAACTGGAGCAGGTGAGCGCAAAGCAAGAGGACCCTCTGTCTACGCTGATCGTGCCGATTCTACTAGATGAAGAGTACCAAGTCTCTCAAGAACTGGGGTGAGCTGAGGGAATCCGCTTACTGACAATGAGGCTAATCTGCTTTGACAGGTCACGATCCCCTGAAGACCATGTAGGAAAGGCCATCCCCATCGACTCGTACCGCATCATAACACAATGTAGCTTAGCTCCCTGAGACAATGAATCCTTGCCAAGGCAAACCCTTTCTACATGCCGGCGCATCTTTCTCCTTTGTCCAGTGACCGTTGCTGATCTCCCTGTTCTTCGAAGCCCTGACTGATGCCCAAATTACAAAGCTAAGGCTCTGGCAGCCAAACAGTTATGATTCGACTATCACATTCCTTACTGCTCTTTGGCTCGCTGTTCGGAGCGCTGGCACTCCCTTCCCAACTCGATAGTCTCGACAGACATCTGGCAGGCCGAGATGATCTAGCTATCAGGGAGACCGCTCAGACTACCACCGACGGCACACCGCTACAGAGACTTAAATATGACAAGATCAAGCCTTTAACGGAAACGATCCCTGCAAATGCGACTGGCGAGCTGTATCGCAAATTCCAGCCGTACTTTTACATCGATAGCGGGTGTTCACCGTATGTCGCCATAGATGGCGAAGCACGCATCAAGTGTGTATCGCTGTTCCTTGACTACGTCATTGCGAGGAGCTGATATGTGACGATGCAGTAAAGGGCTAGATCCGGATGCAGACGGCAGCGACAAAGAGAGGTGCCGGGACAGCAAAGGCCAAGTCTACGTGCGCTCAGGGGAATACAAGAAGTACTTTGCTATCATGTATAGCTGGTACATGCCTAGGTAAGCTTCTCCTGGGTGACCTGTACGGCGAAGGCTGACTTGTGATCTTGCAGGGATGCATGCTGGACGGAAGAGGTGAAGGACGGAGCGGGTCACAGGCACGATTGGGAGAATGCTGTCATCTGGCTCAATAAACCCGATCCATCGAAGGCTCAAGTCATCGCGGTAGCGCCTTCCGCTCACGGGGGGTACAAAGTATATAGTCAGAACGACTTCAATTTCAAGAAGAAGACGCATGCACTTATTTCCTATGGTCAGCCATGGGAAAAGATACGCAATCACCAGCTCAAGAAAGCTGATGAGGATGAAGTGGGCAAGATGCAAGCCATGGTGGCATGGGAGAGCATGACGGATGCCATGAGATCGGCTATTGAGACTCCAGGCTCTTTCGACGGCACAACGCCTGGCTTTAGAAATTCAGAATGGGATCGCTTCTTGAAAATGGCCTACCCCTCGGCGGACATTCTGGAAGATTAGCTCAGAACCGCATTAGGTCGAGACATTGTGACTGTATCATACTTGAAGCTATGCTCTCCTGTACTATACACTCTTGTCAAGTTTTCCGATTTGTAAAATAGCTACTTCGGACTTTGTAGACGCTCAATGCTTGTCTGAGTTGTCCATAGCAGCTATTTTAGCTCGCATCTGGTGAAGAGATAAATCAGCTTTTCACGTCTGAGAGGTACTTTCTCAACAACACGTGGACTTACACCCTTGAACATCTCCTTCATTTCATCCTCGCTCTTTCCCGCTCCTACTTTCAAACCCTTCTGTACGGCCTCTCTTTTCTCAATCCTTTCTACCCATCTCTTTACGCCAGGAAACTCATCGAGGGAGACTTCGATCATCCAGGTTGCTCTGGCCCAACCCACAGCGGCTATGTCTGCAATCGTGTACTTGTCTTTGACCAGGAAGTCATGATCTTTCAAGACGCTTTCCAAGACCGAGAGCAATCGCTTGGTCTCGTCAAGGTATCGTTGCTGTCCATACTCGGACTTGACTTTGGCCATAGAAACAAAGTGATTTGCTTGCCCCTGATCGGTCGGTTAATCGGATCAACATGGATATTCGCAGGTTACTTTATAGAAGCATTTTCCAAACCTGCATGGGACCCTGGCCGCCAACCTGCCACATTACCCACGATAGCATCTCGTAGTAATCGTCGGTGCCTTGAGCGAAAGTGAGCTTGTTCTCTTTGTCGTACTTGTCAGTAAGATAGAGTAGGATAGCACCGCTTTCAAAGACACGTAGATCTCCATCCTTGATCGCTGGAATACGTCCGTTGGGGTTGATGTCCAAGAACCACTGCTCTTTCTGCACGTTGGAGCTTATATCAATCTTTTCTGCCTTGTATTTAAGACCAAGCTCTTCGAGGATGATGGAAGCTTTCACACCATTAGGTGTAGCCATAGTATAGAGGGTGATGTCTGGGCGGGACATGGTGGTAGAGAGATGACGGAAAGAAGTGATAACCGGCGATGATCTGATGACGGCTTTTTTGGTTAGTACTGATGTAGCAGTACGGAGCACTTGCATGCGATGTTGTATGAAGAAGAAAGAGAAGATGAATGCGGGAGGATGTAATAAAGCTTCGTCGCAAATCTGACACTCTGTCAGCAGGCGGAAAAGAGCGCACTTTTGGCTGACACCGAATCTCCTATACTTGGAAAATGCAGCCAACGACCAAGAAGATCATCGCAGATGGTCAGTATTCAGCCGTAGATTAGACATCTGCAGAACATGAGCTGAGGGTGGTTTGTTTGGCCTGGCCAAACCGACAGTCGCGCTTTTCGCGATGTCCCAGGTGCGTAGTCCCAAGGTCCGGCATCGCATCATCCGCAAGCTGACATGATCCATAGGTCGCCTTCTTCTACGCTTTCGTACGTCCTGGGCGAGCATGCGATCCACCATCATCGATAAGGCTGACTTTTCCCGGCGCCGTGTCATTCAGAAATATGGTGGGTCTATCTGCAACTCAGCGGGTGCAGCGAGATCCTGATGAGAACTCCCTTCAAGTCATGAGCAATATGGATGGCTCATCGTCCAAGCGCAAAGAGGCCAAAGGCAAAAGCAAGGCAGCCTTCGAGAAGCTTGGCCTGAAAGAGCCTTTACAGCTCAACGAGCATGAGGAAACCATAATGGGAGAAGTTATTGGAGCCGACGATATAGCTGTCAACTTCGCTGGTTCGTCCACACCTCCATGCGAATCAAGCGACGACCTGACGTGTCTTTGGTAGATATTGGAGGATTGGATCCTATCATAGACCAGCTACGGGAGAGCGTCATCTATCCTCTCTGTGCTCCTCAACTCTTTGAATCAGCTGCTGGCCTGTTCGCTGCACCTAAAGGTGTCCTTCTGTACGGACCTCCAGGGTGTGGAAAGACGCTTCTAGCGAAAGCATTAGCGAAAGAGAGCGGAGCGACGTTTATCAATTTGCACGTCTCTACGCTGACGGACAAGGTGGGCAATATGCGAACCGCCAGACGGGCTTCCAGGCTAATAGTCGAGTTCGCAGTGGTTTGGCGAATCGAATAAGCTGGTCGCAGCGCTCTTTTCTTTAGCGAGAAAGCTACAGCCAAGCATCATCTTCATCGACGAGATCGACTCCTTCATGCGGGAACGGAATCGAGGGGATCACGAAGTTAGCGGGATGATGTACGTGCAAACCCGCTGTGTACTATCAGATCATTACTAACCCCTCTCTGTGATTGTAGGAAAGCGGAGTTTATGTCGTGCGTGGACTTGTAACAAGATGTACCACAAGCTAATTTCATATATTCGCAGATTATGGGACGGCCTGTTGACGGGCAACGACGCTCGGATATTGGTACTGGGAGCTACCAGTGCGTAATTCATTCACTTGACTTGCGCGGCAAGCTGATCTGTACTGTAGACCGGCCTACAGACATCGATTCCGCGTTCTTGCGTCGCATGCCAAAGCGCTTTGCGGTCCGGCTTCCTGATGCGTCGCAGCGGAAGAGCATCTTGTCTTTGGTATGCACGCATGTATGCGCACCCTAGCTCGTGCTAAACCTCTATTGCTCTAACAGATGCTGCGCGATATGCCGCTAGACAAGAGCTTCAGCATAGATACTATAGTCCGCCGGACGGACGGTCTCTCTGGCTCAGACTTGAAGGAAGCTTGCAGAAGTGAGTCTGCCCTCACATCGTTGGGCCGAGACTTGGCTGAGCGCGCTCGTGTATCAGACGCTGCAATGATACCCGTGCGGGAGTACATCCGCGAAAACAAGCTGGCTGCGAACGATGGAGGACTCGAGAAGATCAAAGCGAACGTAAGTGGTAGAGTAAACCGGCAGCGAATTGTACTGACAATCTCTGCAGGGCGTATCGCTACGGCCTTTACGCAATTCTGACTTCAGCCAAAGCGATGCTGAAGCCAACGCAAACGCAAACAGAGGCATCATTGCTGTCGATATGTTAGACTAAGTGCAATCAACCGATATTCGCTGCTTACTATACTTACAGCCCCTTCAGGCAACATGATGTCGTTGTACCATAACGCCGTAGATACACGCCCTCATCCCGCATCAATAGATGCGTTATGCATAGCAATCGTCTTCCCTTCTCTACTTCGACGGCTCCCTGCCTTGCCTGTTCTTGTACCTGTTTGTCCCAACTTGTCGTCATAAAATCAGGCAGGCCTTCTTGCCTTTCTCTTTCGAGCATACACCGCAAAGATGAGCGACTTCAAAGTGCAAGAAGTACAGACAAAGCCATTCCAAGGTATAGCGCCAGTAGCATCCAGATCAACACAAAGTAGCTGAACATCCCGGCGTCCTCGCAGGCCAGAAGCCAGGAACATCAGGACTTCGACAGCGGTAGGCGCAGCCATCTGGAAGCAAGAAAGCTGTACACCTATTGACGGTTATGCCTGCCCAGAGTCAAGGTCTTCCAGCAACAAGTCAGCCTTTGGCCCGCCTGCCCCGCTTGACCCATACCTGGCTGGCCCCTATACTGACATACTTGATCAAACTAACAGCACTATACAGAAAACTTCATCCAGGCCATCCTATCTGCCATCCCTGGGGGCGCAGAGGGCTCCACGCTTGTCGTTAGCGGAGATGGGCGATACTACTCGCCTGAAGTGATCCAGATGTGCATCCAGATAGGAGCTGCGAACGGCGTCAAGAAGCTCATCATAGGAGAGAAGGGCATCCTATCGACTCCGGCAGTCTCGCACATCATCCGCCTGCGAAAAGCCAAAGGTGGTATCCTCCTCACTGCTTCGCATAACCCTGGTGGTCCAGATGCAGACTTTGGTATCAAGTACAACATGGAGAATGGAGGACCTGCGCCCGAAGGTGTCACTAACAAGATCTACGAGATCACGAAGACGATCTCCAGCTACAAGAAGATGGACCTGCCTCAGGTGGGCGAGCCAGTTAATCTAGTCTCAATTGAGATCAAGCTAATTAACATGTTGTCTTCTGCAGGCCAACATCGAAAAGATCGGGACGCAGCAGATTGGACCGCTTGAAGTGGAGATTATCGACAGCGTGAAAGACTACGTGGTGATGCTCAAGGAGATCTTCGACTTTGACCAGATCAAGCAGTACCTGCAAGCCAACAAGGACACTGTCAAGGTGCTCTTCGATGGTCTGAACGGTGTCACTGGACCATATGGCCGAGCTATTATTGTTGAAGAGCTTGGACTTGGCGAAAACAGCATCCAGAACTGCGTACCTCTACCTGACTTTGGTGGTTCGCACCCCGATCCCAACTTGACTTATGCGAACGACCTTGTCGCAAGGGTAGAGAAGGAAAAGATCGCTTTTGGTGCCGCTTCAGACGGAGATGGAGACAGAAATATGTGAGATGCTCATCAGCACCGAGGATGAAGCTTTCTGACTTTGCGGCAGGATCTACGGAGCCGGCGCTTTCGTCACTCCTTCAGACAGTGTCGCCATCATTGCCGACTGGGCCGAGGTCATTCCATACTTCAAGAAGGATGGAGTCAAAGGTCTAGCTAGATCTATGCCTACATCCGGAGCCATCGACCTTGTCGCAAAAGCTAAGGGCTTGGATGTCTACGAGGTCCCAACCGGCTGGAAATTCTTCGGAAACTTGATGGACGCAGGCAAACTTTCTATCTGTGGAGAGGAATCATTCGGTACAGGCAGTGATCATATTAGGGAGAAGGACGGTCTTTGGGCAGTAGTCGCCTGGTTGAACATCATTGCTGCTGCCGGTGATGAAGGTATCGTAGGAATCCGAGGCCTTCTAGACGACCACTACAAGAAGTACGGCCGTACATTCTTTTCGCGCTATGATTATGAAGAAGTGGAGAGCGAGCCTGCCAACAAGATGATGAAGCAACTAGAAGAGCTCTTCGCCTCGTCTGGCTTCATCGGATCTGAACTCAAGGCCACATCATCCGACAAATCATTCAAAGTTGCAGAAGCTGCCAACTTCTCATATACCGATCCTATCGACCATTCCGTCTCCAAGAACCAAGGCTTGTACATCCGCTTCGAGGATGGCTCGAGAGTGGTCTTCAGATTGTCTGGAACCGGATCAAGCGGAGCTACCATCCGTGTTTACATCGAGCGCTACTCGAAAGACCGGAAGGAGTATGGTGCAGAGACCCAAGAAGGCCTCAAGCCTCTCATCGAGGTCGCCCTTTCTGTCAGCAAGTTGGTAGAGCTTACAGGCAGGAAAGAACCCACTGTCATCACGTAGACAGTCGAATCATGGATACTGTCGTATTACATGCTGCATGAGTGTATACCAACGAGCAAATGAAAGCTAGAAAGCTACAGCTGGCCCTCAAACAAAAAGAGAACTTATGATCCATGTAACTACGTATACAACAGCTAACTACACCTATACAACGCTACTCTGAATGCCCATCCGACTTATCTTCTATCGGGTTCAGACAGAAACTGACTGTTACTATAATTTTCACTGCTGCAGCCAAGAGTATCGCAGTGGCCTCATTCATATATTTATAGAGAGCGGCACCAACGACTGTCCCTAAACATATGCTAACGATGTACGCTGCCCGTCGGTCGCGCGCTGGAGAGCGATGTCAGAGTCGCTAACAGCGAGAATTATGGCAGCTCACACTTGACTCTCGCGAATGTGAACAGATCTGGGTCTATTAGGAAGTCTGCATACGGACCCGTTACTGACCAGCAGAATCAGTTGTTGCGCATCGCTTGAAGAAGCCTGTCGAGACAGCCTCACGCATCACGGTTGGCACTTCTGGGCAATTCAGGCTTTTCGCCATCGCGACTTGCATCCCACTTGCAAAAGATAGCAAGGATATGGAGACGAACCGCGTCTTGCCTTCATTGTTGACGCGTGTAGCAACGAGAAGACCGACGAGGAGGATCATGACGGATTGGGAGAAGTGAGATAGAAGGAGCCACCATCTCCGTCGCTTTTTTGCGAGCACAGTCAGTACGCAGCAGAGCTTGAATCGCGCCTCGGACAGAGTCGCGCACCCTGCCTGCAATATTGCCAGTCTGCCCAGCGAGGAGAGTCGCCAGCAGAAATAGTCCGAGAGATGTACATGTGTCAGCTAGCTTTCCTCCAGGGAGGACACCCAGGAATCCAGCTAAGATGAAGACGGTGTTTCCGGTTTGAAAGCTAAAGAAAAGGCTGAAACCTGCAAGCACGTCTTAGCCGAGACTGCCTTATGTCCTTGCAAGAGTCAGTCTGACCAGCAACCGCGACAGCATCCAGAATTCCGGACGCGAAAGCCATCAGGCACAATTGCGTACTGACGCCTGTTTGGCCGATATCATCGCTTAGCGCGCCCAGCCAGCTGGTAGGTGCCATGAGATGTATCTTTCTCGCTCTGAGTCGTCTGGTAAGGATGGATGTACAAGCGGTAAGTGGGGAGCGAAGTTGAACCAGTCTGGCAGTCCGGCGATACTGGGAGGTTTGGCTAAGTAGGCTGATTCAGTATGTAGCTTAATTACGTTTAGGAAGAGAGAAGATGCTGGTCTGTGACAGCGAAATCGATACAACGAAAGATGCAAGACTCGGGTGCTAACTAAATCTGATAGATTAGATTGCTCAATGCTAAAGAGCGTAGACAATATTATCATACTGAGCATACTGCTAAGCTACGCTACTTCTGTCTCCGCAACCTGTCTGAAAGAGGTCTCTTCGATGGACATGCTGCCATTTCCGTCCTCTTCGTAATCTGAGCCCGAATCTTCGGACTCGCCTTGAGCAGAATCTTCGAAGTAAGTGTCTTTGTTGGTTGGGTAAGGTGTGACCCTTCTGGCCTGCTTAAGTGCAAGAGCGAAGGAAGAGACCGTCGGAGTCTCATCGTCCTCATCGCTGCCTTCCTGCGCAGCGGAATGGAAGCGGGCGGTCTTGCTGGGTTGCAGAGATAGACCAGATAGGAGAGAAGTGGGAAGTATATCGGAAGGGGAGGCCGAAGAGTCGGAATCGAGACTATCGAGTTCAACCGTGTGCTTAGGCGAATTCATCACGCCAGGCAAGGCGTCGAGACGCAAAGAGGGTCTGCGACTGTTGAAGTTGCCCGACGATTCGCGAGATGTCCTTCCGAGCTGACTGGACTTGAGAGCGGATGGAAGGCCGCCTATACCCAGACCGATGCCATACTTGTTGACGCGAGCAGCGGAGGAGAAAGACATCTCCTCAAGCTTAGGAGTACCAGGTGTGCGACCTCCTGGAGTGGCAGGCCTGCTGCCTCCGTTGCTGCAACTTCTAGGAGATCCCGTCTCTGCACTTGCGAAGTAGTCATCCGACGGACCAGCAGCGGCGTAAGGTGTTGCGACATGTCTGAGAGGCATGTTCTGTCTGATCTCTGTCAGCTTCGAGCGAATTCAGCGATGTGTGCGTAGCCAACCCACATTGAAGCCCGGTAGAAACGGATTGAAGGTCAGAACAGGAGGGAAGTGGAGACAAGAGGAAAGAGCAGGTAGATTGAAAGAGGTCTCATCAGTCTCACGAAGCCTGCATCAAGCCCCTTCATCATGGTGCAGCCGGTCCAGGATGAAATCTTTCTCTTGTTGCATTCGATTCTTGCATATCAGCATGCGCCGTGAGTAGCGCAAGCCATCTATCGTGGACAGATCTGGATATCATTCATGTTACTGGGCTAGAACGACTCAGCTGTCGCATCAATTCTGAGGTCGTCAATCGGGATCAGCTTGTCTTGCGAACGCGTCGACGCTGTGGGCAGACTGCCAGGAAGATCTCAATGTCTTGCACTTCTCCTTTTATGTTACTGATCAGAATGCCGCAACCCGAAGACCAAGGTTTCCTCGATGTACAAAGCAGAGATTCCTCTTGTCCCGGTACCCCTTCGTTCAAGCCTTGCCTTTCAAGTTTCCTGCCCTTCTCCTTCCATCTACTTAACAAGTACTGTCAGGAGATCTACAGGGTCTGATCAGCTTACTACATTCGAAGAATCAGCCGAAAAGGGAATCCTAAAACATACCAGCTAACACGCTATCGGCCGTTCATACCATGTCCTTTAAGAAGATCGACAAGTCCACTGCAAGCCGCAGGTCGAGTACTGTGTCTACTCGTCGTTTATCTTTGGCCAGCCAAACAGGAAGCGTCTCTCGACGACCGTCTGAAAGCAGTCTAAATTCAAGCCCCAGCTTCTCTAAGGAGAGCAATCCACCCATCACAAAGCCTGCTCAGGCCAACCCACACATCAACCTATCTGCCACTCAAAACATATCCTCGGAGAAGCTCGACAAGCGCAATGCGAGCCGAAGTTCGAGCATCGTGCCAGCTCGCCGCCCATCCTTGAGCAGTCTAAGCGCGCGCTCCTATACGTCTTTGGGAACCAGTCAAGCTTTTACGGAGCTGATCCGAAGCATGAAGGCAGTGCCCTCAGCGAGCCCTTGCACCCATCGTTTTAAGCCAGAATACAAATGCAGCAGCGAAGCGTACAGAGGTCTACCGCCAACTGAGCGCAATGCTATCTTTGTAGAAGTCACCTTCTTCACAGATAATACACATAAGGAAGTGTCTCTCAAAGCAGACTCGCTCTTCGTACCGCAGCGACACCCGTTCGAGCTGCAGAGAGGCACACCTGCATACGAATACGCCGAGATGATAGCTCGCGCGGCTTTGGCCAAGCATGCTGCCCAAGGGATTATCAAACCTGGCCGAACATATGGCTGGCTGCCACTCCTTTTCAAAGTCAAAGCCATCGAGCAGTCACCAAGATACGGCAGCGAAAGCCAGGTCCTGGCAGATATCGAGAGTATCCCGGTAGCTTACGATGATTCCGAGTTTCGTGCGCCTGACAATAAAATCTCGAGCCAGACTGCAGTTTTGGTCAAGAATGAGGTAGACAAAACAGAGGCAAGCACCACAGACACCGCCAACAGACACCGCAGAGGCTTAGCAAGCGCGCAGAGCGTGTCCAAAACCTCTTCAAAGCTATCTGGACGCTTTCGAGGCAGGTCGGGGGTCTTTGAAGGCTTGTTGCATCGAAACGCAGTACAGAGGACCGAGCGAGGCCGAGGCTAGGACGTGTCTGTTCCTGTACCTTATTCTACAAAGCCATTGAACTGCATTTCGATATTGACCGAACCAGCCGACCGAACCAAGATGACGTATCAGGCAGCAGCGGATCCTCTCTGAAGTGCATCGAACACTGCCTGTCGTGAACTTGGCGACCGGCTTGAATGCAAGGTTACGTAATTTCTTGCTCGCGACTCCATCAAAGGACATAGAGTAGACTGTCAGTCGAATAGAATCGGCTTAGACGTGTTTGCTGTATTCCACCATATACTTCGACAAGACGGGCCCGTCCGCCAGCCAAAGCTCCAGCTCAGACCCGGTCTGTCTCAACCTGATCTCCGGCACGCGCTCCTCGAACGTGGTAGAAAGCAAAGATTGCTCGTGGCCTTTGACAGCTTCAAGCTGTCGACCAGTCTTGAGCGACCATATCCTGACTTTCTTGTCTTCTCCCGCGAGAGCCAGAATAGAGTTTTGCCAGATGTCACAGCCCAGGTAGACACTAGTTGTGTTGATATGACCAGAAAGCTGCTGGACTGGCTCTGGGCGGGCAGGAAGAACGCGCCGATCGAATATGCTGATTGTCCTGGCAATCGATGTCTAAATTAGCCAGAACGGCGTCGCTGTGCGGCTGTGAGCTCACCCATCCATGAGACCAGTAAGTAGTAAGGGGTCGGAGAGCCGACGAAGATGGGTAATCGATGTCGGCAGTCGAAGAAGGATCTACGATAGCGCGATCAGCTTCTGACTCACGAAATCTCGTCTGCTGGACACACCTCGGATCCACTCGAATGTTGCTGATCGTGGGCTACCCTCAAGTCGTATGCTCTTACATGTCCAGACCTCGTACCAGCCAACAGCTCCTGCTCTTGCTGTTCCATGGCGAAGACTGCGCTGCCAGTGTTGAGGGAGCTCATTTCCGCTCGGCTCAGATCAGAAGAGTAGAGAATCTTCTTGTCACAGCCTAATGCAACGTGATTACCCAGCAAGGAAGATGACCAGAGAGAAGTCTTACGCGGCGCCAGCGTCATGGTACTTTCGGGCAGACATTCAGTGATGTTGCTAAGAGCGAGAGGGAAGAACACACACGCATGGTTGTCGGCTCTAGTGTTCGCAAATAGTGCTCGCGCGGGAGTACCGAAACATGTCGCCCTGTGTTAGAGTCAGATCGATGGCGAGACTTCGGAACACCCTCCTCGCGTACAATAATCTCCCTCCTCCGACATTCAAAGACGTGACTGGATTGCCAAAGACATGCTCTACACGCCATTCTGAGACGGAATGTCCCACAGGTCGGCCGCTTTGTGAGATCCGGCCATAACCTAGCTGGCCTTGAGTGCTCCCGTATCGTACAATATCTGTATCTGCTTCATCGAATGCGAAGCGTGTGATTGTATCGCCTATCGGCAACTCAGGATCCTCCGTCCGAGCGCAGGAAAGGTGTCTCAAGGAGGATTGAAGCGTCTCACTGGCACGTTCGCATGAAATGCAATCAGTTCCTGGAAAGGGATCAGTATGGGAAGCACACACTGCCGGAGCTTATCGATATGTCCAGCAGGTAGCCGGCTCGTTGCTACAGCGTCATAGATCCGAATAACAGGTGAATTGGCATGCAAAGCCAGCAAGGGCTTCTTGACCTTCTCGGCAATCAAAGTCTTTGAAGGACCCGGCCGCCCCTCGACATTATCGGATCTTCTGGCAGCTACGAGCTTGATCTTTTGGAGTTTCTCGTTTGCATCAGGAGGGGCTTTCTTGCGATTTGAGCTGTCCTTGTAGTACCTATTGGTCGTCTCGTCGTACACATAGCCAGGGATTTCGAGCATACATCCGGTAAAGGGTCAGTATCAGTCTGAGGTCGACCTTTGAAATTCAAGACTCTCTGGCTTGTTGCAATTGAAGGCAAAGCCTTGAATGCGAATAGGCAGTCTTACAGGAATCCTTAACACCTCTTTAAAGGGCCTTTACACCAGACCTACAGCTGCTTTACCTGGCTTTGCGAACCATCCTTATCCTGTCCTTCAAGCCAGATACCGCGCCAATTGGGCTGCACATACAACCATGAGCGTAGACAAGAAAGCACACGCTTTCACGCGCGAAGCGTTCGAGGATGTCATGCGACAGCGCTTCTTCTACACCCAGGCATTCGAAATTTATGGCGGTCCGTTGCCCTGGGCCTTGAACATCATGGAAGGTTGCAATAGCTGACGGTCTAGGTGCTTCTCGATAGGCGTTGCTGGCTTTTACGACTATGGTCCTCCGGGTACGGCCAGCGCAAACGAATAATCAGGTTGCCATGACTTGGGCTGAAATGCAACCTTATTGTATGTGCGAAGGCTCTTCCCTCCAAGCCAACATTCTCAATGTCTGGCGAAATCACTTCATCATCGAAGACGAGATGCTCGAGATTGATAGCACTATCATGACCCTGGCCGACGTTCTGAAGACATCCGGTCACGTAGACAAGTTTACAGACTGGATGGTCAAAGACACCAAGACAGGCGACATCTTCCGTGCAGATCACCTTGTTGAGGCTGTTCTGGAAGCCCGTCTGAAAGGCAACAAAGAAGCGAGAGGTGAGGTCGCCGTCCCGGTAGATGCAGAGAAGGAAGCCAAATCAAAGAAGAAGAAGGTCAAGAGCACTGCTGTCAAGCTCGAAGATGATGTAATCGCAGACATTGAAAGCACCCTGGCGCAAATCGACAACTACGATGGTCCTGGCTTGCAAGGCTTGATGGAGAAGTTTACCATCAAATCGCCAGAAACTGGAAACGACCTCACAAACCCTGTCGAATTCAATCTGATGTTTGATTCGAATATTGGACCTACCGGCCAAGTCAAAGGGTGGGATCACTATACGTTATACTTTCGGGCGGTTCCGTCTAACAACCGTGTCCTTCTAGCTACCTGCGACCTGAGACTGCCCAAGGCCACTTCATCAACTTCGGTCGTCTGCTCGACTTCAACAACGGCAAAGTCCCATTTGCAAGCGCGCAAATTGGCAAGTCTTTCAGAAATGAGATCAGCCCGCGACAAGGTTTGCTGCGAGTCAGGTATGCTAGAGAGCGCGTTAAAACCTGAGTGCTCGAAAGTGACCTGCTTTTGCATATTGACAGAGAATTCGTTATGGCCGAGATCGAGCACTACGTCGACCCTCTGAACAAGAAGCATGCTCGCTTCTCGGAAGTGAAAGATGTAAGACTGCATCTTCTGCCGAAAGAGACGCAGTCTGCCGGTAAGACGGATCTATTGGAGTTGACCATCGGTGAAGCCGTTGAAAAGGTACGCCGTTTCGGCAGCGTTTTCTATGTCCAATCGCTGTGATCCTGACATCGAGTCAATAGGGCATCGTGGACAACGAAACACTCGGCTACTACATCGTACGCATCTATCTCTTCTTGATGAAGATCGGTATCGATCCATCAAGACTGCGCTTCAGACAGCACATGGCGAATGAAATGGCGCACTACGCTGCAGACTGCTGGGATGCCGAGATACAAAACAGTTATGGCTGGATAGAATGTGTCGGTTGCGCAGACCGAAGTGCATACGATTTGACCGTGCACAGCGTCCGAACAGGCTCGAAATTGGTCGTTAGAGAAACATTGGATCAGCCACGGATCTATGACAAGGTCGTGCCGGAGCTAAACAAGAAGATCATGGGACCCAAGTTCAAGAAGGCGGCGAAGATAGTCGAAGATACTATCATGGCGCTCGATGAGGAAAGATTGAACTGTATAGCTCGAGAACTACAGCAGAAGGGTTCAAGCGATATCCAAGCTGCAGATGGACAGACGTATATCCTCACGCCCGACCTCCTCAAAATCGAGACGAAGACCATCAAAGAGAGCAGTGAGTCTGACACGGCTGTGCGTCTACATCTTCAGACCTTCTAACAAGCCTTTCCACCTCCAAAGGCCGAGAGTTCACGCCAAATGTCATCGAGCCTTCTTTCGGTATTGGTCGCATTCTCTACTCTGTTCTGGAACACAGCTTCTGGCAGCGCGCAGAAGACGCAGACCGAAAGGTGGAGTGGTCGTTCATCACTTGAGCTCCGGGTATACTAATTCCTTCTTGCTTCTAGGTCCTCTCGCTGGCACCTACCGTCGCACCTATCAAGTGCTTGGTCGTACCTCTTACCAACAACGAAGTATTCCGCCCTCTAGTCCGCGAGATCTGTATGTTGTATACTTAAAACTCTTTCTGCATGGGCTGACATGCTGTGACAGCGCAAAAACTGCGCAGCTCAGGTATTTCCAGCCGAGTTGACGACTCTGGCGCGTCTATCGGAAAGCGCTATTCAAGAAACGACGAATTGGGCACGCCCTTCGGATGCACTATCGATTTCGCCTGTAAGTTGGCTTGAAGTACGGAAGGACTCCGCTGATGTCTGCGACCTGGATTAGCCGTCAAAAACCACACCATGACGCTCCGAGACCGAGACACTACGTCGCAGCTGATTGGAGACATCGACGAAGTCATTGCGGTGGTGCAGAAGCTCTGCAACTTCCAGATCACGTGGGAGGACGCGACTAAGCAGTTGCAGCCCTATACCGGCGAGCAGGCTGTATAGACGCGCTGTTCTTCATTGAGCATGGACAGATGTGTGCGGTGCCGCTAGATGAGTGTGTAGATCCTAGAAAAGGTCGCTTTCTTTTGGCGGTAAACAAAACGTCACGTCAAGTCAGAGCATGTTCGCAGAGCTGCTAGCGGCGAGGTATAAGTTGGCGATGCTTTGTCTTCAACAATCAACCACCGTATGATATGCTAAATAACGGTCGACGCGGTTTCTGACATTCCTCGTTCCTAAACGACGCTGAAGCGCGCCTGAGGCATTGCTTGGCCGTACCTATCATACCGCGGATCATGCCTGCGAGCAGAGACTGTGTATGAACAGCGTAATTTGGGTGCTGCATATCGCGCCGGTAAATGGGTACGGGAGACCGATTTTCCAGCCATCCTGCAGCTGGATGTTGGAAGGCTGCTTCTCTTGCACCTAAACACTTACGACCTGAACCCGACCTTTAAAGCTACGCCTATCCCACTGGCTGCGACAGCACACCGTCGCCCACTCTCCTTGAAATCTCCCACCTTCTTTCCTGAAAGCCAGCCTTGCTCTGGCTGCCTGCATAAACAAAGAAATCCTTACCTCATTCCCAAGAAATCTATCACTATGTCTTCCACACTCATTTCATCCTGCAAGAACGCTTCACTTGCTGCTGCTGCGTTGGTGCTCGTCCTTTCCGCTGTGTCACCGGCCGCTGCATCTTCGTCCCTCGTCCAAACAAGATCGGCTGGTGGCGCGCACGTATATGCCTTAGGCCAGGCTTTCCAGGAGAGCTCTCTCGCTGGACTGCTAGAGAAGGATATCGCACGCGCGAAAGCCCTCGGAAGAAACGTCGTCGACCTCGACGAGGGTGCCTCGCCTTTACG
This sequence comes from Erythrobasidium hasegawianum, assembly GCA_001972285.1. Taxonomy (NCBI): domain Eukaryota; kingdom Fungi; phylum Basidiomycota; class Cystobasidiomycetes; order Erythrobasidiales; family Erythrobasidiaceae; genus Erythrobasidium; species Erythrobasidium hasegawianum. The sequence goes on from BCII01000025.1 coordinate 238,797, forward strand.
AGCGGCTTTCGTGTCTCTCGCGGCAGACACTCAAGACAATTCCTTCCAAACGGATATTCTCATGTAAGTTGTCCTGCTTCCTTGCCCGAGGACAGGTCTGACCCTTAAATCGTAGCAACAACGGATACAGCTCCTACTATGTCACTCTGGACGTGGGCACACCTGCGCAGAGCAACACCAAAGTCCTTGTTGATACCGGAGTGGGTTGAGATTGTTCTTCACATCCTTCTAGTCTCTGCTCACGTCGTTTTGCAGAGCTCGATCACCTGGGTCAATGCGACTTACCCAGGCTACATGCCATCCGAGTCCTCCACAGCCGTCGACACAGGTCTAGGTATCAACCAGACGTACGGTATCGGCTCCTTCAATGGAGATGCCTACCGCGACACCGTTACCTTCAGAGGCGAGCAGGGACCTTTGAGCGCCAATGGTCAACTCATCGGACGTGCAACCAGCCAAGACACATTTGACGGCCTAGACGGCATCTTGGGATTGGGACCTGCTTCTCAAGCTTCAAGAGCGCTGTACAACAAGGCAACGGGCGAGCACATCACGCGTCAGATCGCTACCGTCACCGATACTCTGTTCCTTGAGGAGAAGATTGGCGAGAATGTAGTCTCTATCGGTTTCAGACCCATCCAATCCTCAGATCAACTTGGTACAGATGGTGGCTTCCCAATCGCAAAAGCGGCTGGGACACTCACTTTCGGTGGAGCAAACCTCGATGAGACAGCCGGCCCGATCGAGTAGGTCCTCGCACAATCATGTCCCGTAAGATGCTTACGGCAGTCTGACTCAACTCTGCGCAGATACGTATCGAAATCTCAGGCTCCTGAAGTTGCCAATTACTGGTGAGCTCAAATGCAACACACATCAGCTCGTATGCAGTACTGAGCGTTGGTGTTACCAGGGGTCTTCAAGTCGACTCTGTCCGCTTCGAAACATTGGACGGCAATACCGTCACTGAGGTGCCTCTTCAAAGCACGCCCGCACAAGGCATCGTAAGTTTCTCATGGCCTATACCAATCCAACTGCGCAAGAATTTATTGATGCGAACATGCCTGCAGGTCGATACTGCCTCCACTTTCTTTGCTCTACCCCAAGCAGTTTACGACGCTTATAGAGCCAGCTTGCCCGGCTCGAGAATCTCCAGTGGCTTCCTTCTCCTCCCTCCTAGTCAAGTCGAGCGATTAGGCAACATGACTTTCACCATTGGCGGTAACGACTTCGTCTTCACGCCATCTGCCCAACTCTTCCCTCGAGACGTCCAAGAGAAGCTCACCGGCACTACGCCTGAATCCCTCGGTGGTGAGCGTCACACCAGACACAATGAGCGAGGTAATTTGCTGACTTGGCGGCGCCTTTTACAGCTTATATCTCCGTTTTCTCATCCTTCGGCGTCGGGTCAGGCCAGGAATACACCTTTGGCATGTACTGGCTCGAGCGATGTAAGCATACCTCTTTGATAAGCAATCGCAGTACTGATTTCATATACCCTCGACAGTCTACACCGTTCTGGATACTACTTCTCAACGCGTAAGTAGTAGCGTCGCTCTACGGGAAAACTGGTTCTGATGTATTTGTCTCTCCTGACAGATTGGCTTTGCATACACCGACTACACCTTCCAGCGGACAACCGAACTCGCTGCTTTCCGAAGAACACGCCGTGCCCACCGCGAACACACCAAGCGCAACAACTGGTCCGGAGGAAAAGCACGTCTTGCACAGCTTGGCAGCCGGTCGCCTTTCGCCGCTGGAATCAGGTCGTAGAGATAACGAAGTTCATTAACATGATTATGCTGCCACACCTCCCGCCCTTTACGAGAACGATTTCCGTTACGTCTTTTACGTCCTCTTCGTCCCTACTTTCCCTGTACAAGCCGTGCCTACCCCTAGGAATCTCATCATACTTTAGCATCTACTCGTTCTCGCTTTCCTCGTTATCTATGCACAGGTGCTAAGTGCTACTATCCTTGTCCTGCTCTCTGTCTCCAAAACTTCCTGTATCTTGCAGTTATACCAGCTGGTGACAGTATACCAAGTTAGACGTGGGAATCTGAAACAAGTGGCCATTCCTGCCTTGAGCGGGTTTGGAAGTACATAAGACAGCGCTTACGCACACTGTCGCATCCTAACAGGTGTGATTGACTAGGATCCCTGACGCGATTTCTAAGTTTTAGTGATAGCGCATCAGGCTTGACCTGAGCGGTGCGTGTATAACAAAAGACTACCGGTAAAGGTGATTGAATATCTAGATAGTATGACAGCTAAGCTGAACTATGGCTACACTCGGCTTGCAGACGGAATTACTAAGAAGTATAGCTGACGTGTCTTCCACAATGACAATGAACAGGTATCACACACCCTTATTTGCGTACTTGAGCGTCTGCAACTCTCCTAAATCTCTATCCAGTTCATTGGCATAGCTTCGAGCGAGAAAGGAAATGAGCAACGCTATAAAGGGCATTGAAAACGTGAGAGCGTCTTGAGAGGGTATCCTGCCGCATTGATAGGCGTACACAGCAGATATTGCGCGAATTGAAGCGGGAAGCAAGGCCGCTAAAAGAGGTGCAGACAGTTTGAGGTGATTCATCTGAGTCGCCGAAGAGGAAAGCTCAGGCGGGAGCGAGAGGATGTAGCGGATGTTGTGCTTGAATAAACGAGGGGTCTTGTCTGTAGCTTCAGGCAGCGTCGTGACGAATTCTGTCATGCTCGACAGAGCCCCCAGGAGCAGTTCTAGCAGGATGAATGAGCGTGAGAACAGGTAGGACGGGATCAGAGTAGCAGATGAGCGGTGTGGGAGAGGTATAAAGAGGAAGCTGCGCGTGTTCGCCTGGTCAGTCACGTTACAAGAAGCTACTTTGGCATAACAGCCCTCACACAGCAACGCAGATGGCCTCGAGGATTAGGCTGGATATCCTCCATAGCATAGACGACTGGTCGCTGAGCTGCTTGAGGTCCTCGATGACTTGTGCTTGTTCTGCCCGGAAAAGTGTCAGGCTTTTTTGAGGATTTTGGGTCAGCTTGGCCATGTACCTTGATCATCGAGAATAGCGCCGGGATCCATGGGCATACTTCTACTTGGATCATCGTCGGCCTCGTCGTCGCTGCTTCTTCCTGACAGCGTGAAGGCTGCTCGCTTTCGCGGTGCCATGTCGTCGCCGGATCTTCTGGCTTCGAAGACGGCGAGCGCTTGACCACTTCGAAGACTCTACCGTACTGCTATGGCCTTTTGGAGCTCATCCATCATGCAATGTCGACTTCCTTCTTCGCTGCTGCTGAAAGTCGCTGCCAAACCGTTCAACGCTGACCGGTTAGCGGCTGTGGGCCGTTGCGAGTACAGCCAAAGAAGGTCTTGCACTGCGAACCCGATGTTTTGATGTTTTGACAACTCTCGACCTCGACCTCGACGCGCAAGAGCGCTGTCCACTGACGCCCGGATGTCTGGTCTCGATAGGGCGAATACGACCGCAAATGCTGGCTCGTTTCTCGAGAACTACGATGAAGGAGATCTCGTGTTGAAGGTGAAGTGTACTCGCTGTGCATCTATTCAGCCGGACAGGGTCTAACGGGTGCCTTTTCCTGCAGGAGTACCGCGCTCGTAAGGCTGCACGAGATGCTGCCCGCCTGCGAGCCAGAGCAAACTCATCGCTCAGCGATGGCGGCTTCGTGGCATCTCCCTCGACCGAATCGCTCACGCTAGCTGGTTCGCACCGACTTCCCGTTTCACCTGGTCCACTTCCAGTCTCTGCGCCCTCCTCGATCTACAAGCCGTTTGCGTCACATTCGACCGCTTCTCTACCGCAGGTGACTGTTTCGCAGCCTGAAAGGCGCAGCAGCAATGCCAGCAGTGCAAGTAGACCATCTTCACGAAGGTCAAAAGGCTCAGCAACCAGCCTGAGCCGCCAATCAAGTGTCAGCCAGCCAGCTCCGGATAAGGGTGACTCTCCGAAAGGCTCCATTCGCACGAGTGTCTCACGAAACGGCAGTGAGGCATCACGACTGTCCAAGTCTTCAGCAGGCGCCGCTTCGCAGCAAACGAACAAGCACTCAGAGGATCTTTCATCGGCTATAATCGGTCACGACCAAGATGTGGAGGGTAAAGACGATGCACAAAGCGTGATGACAGACCTAGAAGCAGAAATCCGCAGCTTGACAGCCGAGCTACAGGACTCTGAAGCTAGTGGAGACGAGCAGGAGAGTCAAGATGGCGGAATCCAAGACAGCCTTTCGGATAGCAGTGCCAGATATGCTCAACAGGTCGATGCGCCGGACACCGGAGTCGGCCAGAGCCGCTCGATGCAGGCCATGATTAACAAGAAAGTTGCAGGATCCACGCAATCGGGACGAAACACCGACAACAGTGCTTTCGGTATACCTTCCACAGTCATTATCGATGGAAAGGCAGTCGATATCTCGCAGATGGATATACTAGAGCAGGTGGAGATGCTTAGACAGGCCGCAGCACAGAAGCAGGCTGCAAAGATGCAAGCCAGACATCAAGCTGGTCCGACATCGCCTTTACTTGAAGAGCTGGACCAAGTTAAGTATACAGAATTGAGTGACATTGCGTGAGCCCTATTCACACTTCTATCAGCTGACTTTGGACTGATTACCTTACGTTCACACAGCGAGCAAACAGAATGCTCTACATACTCACGCAGAGACAGCATCGCGCCGTCGCTGTGGAGCGCTGCTTCACCACGCTCGAATCTCCCTTGTCAGACAGCGAGCCAACCTGGTCGACAGCTGGCTGCAGGCTCCTTCGCTAGCAGCCTGATCTCAGCAAAGTCTTCTGACCGACGGAGTATCACGCAAGCGGAACGTATCAAGCGCGAGTACATGGCCAAGGGCGTCAGTGACCAGCATGCGCCGCCTTATGTCTATCCTGAGCGGCCGGGTATCTTCGTTAGGCGAGGATCGCACGATACAGCCTTCAGCGCATCTTCGACGTCATCGCACCGTAAGTACTCAACAACAGGCGATATCGCCAACTTTCACACCACTTCGCCGAAAAGCCAGGCGCGATCTTATATCTCAGACTCCTCCTCCTACATTGGCTCCACTTCATCCTTTGCACGAAATGCTCAAGATAGAGGAGCCGTCCCTCGAAGTGCTTCGCCTACTAAGGCATACCATGGTAGGGGAGTACACCCTCTTTCCAGCGCCAGCACAGCAAAGGAACACGTCACGGAGCCAGGCTCTCCGTCCAAAAGGGCACTGTCGCCAGCTGTAGCGGCCAAGCTGGCCCTTTTCAGCGACAATGCTGTCCACAGCCCCAATCCAGGTAAAGGTGTACCCACGGTTCCTCTCAGCTTTCGGACACGTACGAAGTCTCTCCGTAACTCGGAAACAACATCCTCCTCCATTTTCCGGTCGTCAAATAACGAGCCGCCTCTCCCTTCGTTCCAAGCAACCCTGCCAGTGTCAAAGTCGACTGGCCAGCTGGTAAAACTCTACGAGCAACGATCAGCGCTGCCTGACAGTGTACAAACTCCTCGATCAGCTTCACCTGTCAAGAGCTGGCTAAAGCACGTCAGGGAGTCGGCAAGCGAGTCCGACGCTGGCAGATCGAACAGAAGTAGCCTGTACGAGCAGTCAGTCGCCGATGCAGTCCCAATCCGAAGGCAAAGGACAAAGTCCACACCTAGTGTCTCGGTCAGAAGCGAGGGGGAATCTGTGTCGGAAGCTTCGGTCGCAACAGAGAGCTCCTCGCGTCCGCATGAACTCGATAACTGCAGGGTAAGTGTTCAGCAGCATTGGAAAGCGTGGCCTCTGACCGGCGTTTCATGTATACAGGTTGTTCACCATGGAGAGCTCCTCTGGCTAAACAGCTCAAGCAGAACCAGCCCAGCCTTTTGGCAAAGCTGCAGAGCCATCTTGACCGACCAAGACGAACTGGGAATCAGCTGGCCTGGTGTGATCTCTGGAAAACCGCATCAACGCGCATTCGATCTCAGGTCGTGTCTTAGCGCTACTGCCGTACGGCGACATCCACACATCAAATACGCGGCAGATCGGGACGGGGATGCGGCTGCCACATCACTATCAACAGAGCAGCTAGACAGTCTTCACATATTCGAGCTAGTCTGGAAAGGGCGCACTCACAGATTTGCATGTCTGAGCATTCCGGCGAGGGCCAAGTGGCTCGGCTACATTTTCTCCGTCCTGAGCAAGTACAGTCACACAGCTTCTGCCTCCGATGCATCTTCTGTGCATAGTAAAGGAGATGTCGACACGATCGGGTCTGCCACCATTCGTAGCCTAGATCTGCCTTCCCCTCAGGGCGACCAGACCTCGCTCTTCTTTAAGCCTCCTATCCTAACGCCCCGCAGGGATCTAAGTAAGGTCCAGCAAGAATCCCTCTACGCCTCGGTCAGCGAGATGCTTAGCGGTACTCAGAACCCCTCTACTGCGAGTATCACGTCAGAAGGGAAAGATGTCTTCAGCTCTAGAGCTGTAAGTAGACGAGACGATCTACCGGATGTCCCACGGTACGCATTGGCAGACGTTCCGCCGCGGTCGGTAGAAGGCAAGAATTTGTCTATCCCAGTTCGCGGCGCATGGTCAGACTACGAGCGGATACCGACAAAAAGCGACACAATGATGGATATGCAGCCACCTTCCCGAGCGGTTGCGAGGGACTTACAGCGCTTGCTGACTACGCTGGAAAGAAACCGAATAAGCCACTCCGATAGATTCCCTGAGCATGTCGCCAACATGCAGGAGCAGCTGGCCAGCATTGCGACCAGACTCAAAGCTGGTAGCATCAGATCGAAGCATAGCCACGAGGACAGAAACATGGCAGACAAGATTGACGAACTCCTCCAGTAAGTCAGGTTCCTTGTTTCTGGCACGCATGCGACTAATGATCTACTATAGCCTCTGTCACGCTATGGTAGATGTGAAAGATGCAACCGCAAACATTGTCAAAGATTTGTCAGTGCCCAAGGAAGATACACAGGAGGACGATGTAAGTACTGTTGGAGCGGGCTCTGGGGACGCCTCCTCTCCAGACGCTCCGGGGACTCTCGAAAGGCGCGCATCGGGACTACAACGTATCGAGCAACAGATTTCTATGATACTAGACAGAATCAACAACCTTCCTCAGACTACTCAATCGAGCCCGGAGAACGTGAGAAAGGGTGCTGCACCCCTAATCATCGATAGTAATGCCGTACTTCTACCAGAGTTTAGGCCTTCTACACCTAGTATCGTTGACTCCCTCGGCTCCGACCTGGAGACTGACCTTAGGCTCTGGAACAGGGGCAACAATACGCAAGCGAAGAATCGCGACAGTGCTCTTCCTCCGCTCCCTCCGGAGGGTATTCACTCTTCCGCCAATATGGCTAAGTCTCCAGCCGATATTGTTGATAGCCAAAAAGGTCCAAATCCGGAGCTGCATGTGCATATCAATACGAAGCAGTCGGTGTTGGCTTCATCCTCGGAGGCCTCGTCCGAATATATCAGGAACGAACGGCAAGATGCCGCGATGCGCCTGGATGGTTCTCATCCAGATCTCATGCATTTGCGCATGAACTCCAAGTCTTCCCGCTTCCAAGAGAAAGGAACCGGACTTGCTAGCAAGTGGTCACCAGATTCCAGGTCGCTTGCTGAACAGTCGCGAATGCAGTCCAAAGCTTCTGCTCCCCTCCCGCCTCGCAAAGACCGCGTGCTATCTGCATACATAGAGGCGACAAGCTTGCATGACGACAAAGACTCGGTCGGCACAGTAAGTTCACCTCCTACACCGACACAGCGCGACTTCAGACATGCCGCTACGTTGAAGAGAGAACCTTCGATACATCGCGAAGAGACGCTTGTCCTGCTCCGAAACATTCAAGACCTTCTCACTTCTTTGGTTGGCGCTCATAAGAAGACGGAAAAATCGCTCGAACATCAACAGAGCGTATCAGTCTATCTGAAGGATCTGAACAGTTTCCTCGCGCAAGACCGCGACTCTCGCCAGCAGGAGTTCAAGACCAGTAGGCTGTGCTACCTTTCTGATACATTGCGACATATGCTGATCGCCTCTACCAGTTGCCGACGCGATGGAGAACATGTCGAACAAGCTGAACAGACTGCCCGAAGAGATCCAGGTCTTAGTCGCTGCATCTGTGGCGAGTAATACTGGAGCAAAGGTTCATAATGCAACTGTCACGATCGCGAATGATGACGAGCAGGCCAATGAAGCACCTACTTCCGATCCTGATCAAGGCTCAGGTGGCCCTGCGACAGACAATCCGGTGATCGGCACTGAACAAACACCACAAAAGAAAGCTAGCACAAGCACGACGCTGCCTGGTGCATCCATACTACGCAAAGTTTCGCAAAAGATAGCTTCGGTAGCCCCAACTGGAGCAGGATCCAGAGTCGGTGGCCCAAGGAAGATGAACCTCTTTGGAGGGACAAATCAAACGACATCTGCAGATGTGCGCGATCGGTGGAAGGCTATTTCGAAGGCTGCTGCACACCCTGATCCGGCTTCTCAAGCACCAATGTATAGCGCGGCGACGTCAGCACCTGATGGCATGCAAGCACCGACAGCTGCTGACTATCAAGGACCTTTGGTAGAAGCGCTTCAAGGCTTCGAGAAGCAGCTTGCACAAGACTCCGAAAACGAGGAGGGAGGCGGTGATGGTTCAGCTGCAGTCATAGCTCTTGGGTATGTACCATCACAGTTATGTGTCCTTAGGAGGTATGCTGATTGCTTTGCTTGCCAGGATAATGGAGATTCTGAAGCTTCTAAAAGACAACCAAGCAAGAGAGCATATGCGAGAAACGGAGCGCTTCCATGCTGAGCGCGAAAGAGATCACATCATTACCGAGCAACACACGCGGCAGTTGGACGAGATCAGACTGGAAATCCGCGAATGGGAAGAGAAGCGGGCAGAACTTGAGCTGAACAAGAAGGACCCGGAGCATAAAGCTGGTAAGCGCATAGAGTGATTCTGAAATCTCTTTGAAGCTGATCATGATTGCATTCGCAAGGTATCGACACGATTATTGCGCTCTTGAAAGACCAGATGGCCGACCAGGAGCGAAAGATGGCCGACTTGAAGCAAGGTAAGTTGCGTCGCTCCGCACATTTTTGAAAACTCACCGACCATTCTCAGCCGTGACTCCGCAACTGGCGAGCCTGAATGACGATACTCAGGATGCCATCCACGAAATGAAAGAGCACTTCATCAACGATCTGGGCGCCTTCAAGCAGGAAATGGACTCGGAGGTGAAGAAGACCTTGAACGAAGTTGCCGAGCTGCGAGAGCAGAAGAAGCAGCTGCAGAGCGATCTGTCGGGGTTATTAGCTTTCAAGGCGAAGGTGAATTGCATCGCTGCCACCTTCCTCGTGCTGGATGTGTTATGCTGATACCTTTACATTGCAGTATCTTGGCGGTGCTCCCGAGCACGCAGCTGCACCTGGTCTCGATACGCAGACGCAATCAAGCAGGATGCCCCCGCTCTCTGCAAGGTTCGGCGGCCCACCCACCAACCCACCAGCGCGACCTGACTCTTCAGCTGGACTATATGCAAGAGGAATGAGAGGTCCGCGCTGATACGACGCCTGGACCAAACTAATCCACCGAATTCTGACTCCACCCTGTTGGGCGCACTCGTTCACCGCCAGCGGCCTGTAGCATAGTAAGAAGCCTTTTGATTTTCGTAATATTCAAACCCTGTGATGCCATACGATACTGCTGACGTCTGAAGCGTCTTTTTGGTACGATAGGTACTCTGTTCCGCTCTCTGACCTGCAAAGCTTCAAGCTTCAGACTCTTGATGCATACCCTCGTCAAGATGCAAGTCCTTACTTCTTTCTCCTCCGAAGATTGACGGCGGTCGAGACACTTTTATCAGCTCCAGACTACTTGACCCGATTTCCAATTCATGGTTTGAAGTACCTATGAGGGGCACACATCTACACACATACATACCCGATATAGGTACAGAGTGATGATATCGAAACCAACGGTGCGATCATCCAGCTGCGCGCAGGACATGCCGATTGAACGGCTTGGAGCATCTCTCGGCCAATTCTCCCTTTCAAGCTGACAACCGCAAATACTATACCTACAAGATCTCTTTCCTTTCCTAGCCATCTCAAGCGTACACCCGTTCTTTTCTGCCTCACTGTCCTTACACCGCTCGTTCATCGCTTTGTTTACCAGACTGCTCTATAATTAGACCGTCGCCGACTTGGACCTTCGCGGGAAACATCAGTGAAAGGCTTTCGTTCTATACCTTCAAGATACTCTCATTTCATACCAAATACCAGCGACAATGTTTACCTCGAAACAACTCGTGATCGGTGCGAGCGTCCTGGGATGGTCGAGTTTGGTATTGGGTCAAAGCGTCTCGGACTCGCAGTACTGGCATGAGCGATACCATGTACGTACTGTCCCGTCTTTCAGGACCTATTTCCGTTTTGTTGTACTAACGCGAAGGTAAAACCGTCCGAAGGGCATCCTAAGTATGGCTGCATACGGTAGGCCGTAAGACTAGAAGAAGGATGCACACAAGCTGATGTGTACCTCAAAGGCGACTACGCAACGCTGTGCCCGCAGCAGACGTTCACTCAACAAGCCCTCTATAAATCCTTCCCCAATTCGCAGGAAGCTCCGGTGGGTCTCTTATGCCCTTAAAGGATCTTCGAACTCTGACGCACTCTCCATCTGTCATCTAGTGGACTCTCCTTCAGAGTTGGGGACCGACCGCTTCAGGTTTGGAAGGGTTTATTGCAACCATACCTGAAATGGACAAGGTCGTGATGGTGTTCAAGGGCATCTACGGCTGGCAAGATCAATGGGATCAGTCATCCGTCAATATCGACAGCACATTCTCTCTGAGCTGTCCCAATTGCAAAGCACATGCAGGTGCTGTCCAGGCCTATCTCGAAGCTAAGGAAGCGACGAACGATTGGGCGGCAATCAAAAGCGCTGTGGCGGCATCGGGACATCAGTGGTCGATAACGGGTCACGGCTTCGGAGGTAACATGCTGACGATGTCGTATTGAAGTGAGCTCTTGCTGACACTTCGTACAATTGCAGGCATGGTCGCTCAGGTCGCCGCCCTTGATCTGGTAAGAAAGCTATCTATGTTGAAGCGTTAAATGTCTTCTGACTCATCTGCACACAGGGATGGCGGGGATTATCGCATTGGGTGCATTCACATGGATCTCCTCGTGTCATGAATGCCGATTCAGCCACACTGTTCAACAAGCTGTACGAGGGAGAAGCCAGCCAGAGAGCCGTTGCAAATCAAGATAGTATGCCGACCCTCATCCCCGCCGGCGACGATTACGTTCATGTCCTGCAAGGCTTCAATATCTGGGGAACCAATTCGACATATGGTATGAATTACGCTGTATGCAACGATGTCAACGACCCGATGTGTCTTGGAGGTGACCAAGAAGACGATACGGTAAGTGGGACATCTGACAGCCTACCCCGCCTTGCTGAGAAGTTGCTTTGCAGTGGTACTATTATACTCGGGCTGGCCAATGCGGCGGGTATCTCCCATACGACGCATCTGCACTCGGATCCATTGAATACTCGGTCTCAAGCGCATACTTCGCGACTGCGACCGTCACTCCCGGACAGAACTCCGTTAACGCAAGCACCACAGTCACCTTCACCTCAACCTCCACCTCAACCTCTCCATCCTCTTCTTCTCTAAGTAATGCCACAGCTATCACTGCCACCAACATTATCTATTCTACTCTGCCTACCGTTACTGTGACCAGCACCGATGCGTTGGCCGCAGCGGACGCAGGTCACACTACCCAATCCGCCATGTTCCGCACATCTGGAGCAAGCGCTGTAACTGCGGGACACACATTCATTCTTCTCGCTCTAGCGGGACTGCTTGCCTTCTATGCATGAGCAGGCTCTTCATAGATTGATGGACGTTTTTATCACACTTTCGTACTAATTCCACGCAGTAGCCTCTGTTGTTCATATTAAGCTTTCTACATCGCAAAGGACATTTCATATTTGCAGCTTGCTTGCACCCACCTTCGGTTGGAACTCGCGCACGTGTCTCTGCTCCACCGATACGATGTTTCTTCCTAACGGTGATTCTGCAGCTTTAGGCGTCGACTTTACGCCTCTTTCGCCGGTGGAGCGTACGCAGCAGGCAGAAAATGTCCTCTGGTTTGACATCGGTACGTCCAAGACGGAGCGAAGGCAGAGTCATCATTTGGTGCTGAGATGTCTTACTACGAAAGACAACTGCCTGTATAGGTAGATACTGATATCACTAACGAGTCTAAGATGGAGTGCTGACTGCGATCAACCAGCAAAGCGCGAGGCATTGCGCCGCTTATGAGTACATCGGCCTTACCTCCATGAAGACATCCTGCGCCTGACTCACTGACCTATCTGATCTCCCATGAAGGCCAGAAGATACACGAATACTTCATGCGCTTTGGAATGAACGAAGAAGAAGCATGGACGCAACACGTGCGTCTCTATGCTCTAGGACGCTCAGTCTGCGTCAAGATGTCTTTTCTGAGATCGAACACGACATATAGCTACATTACTACAAGAACTATGGGTTAGCGATACGAGGGCTCCAACAGCACTACCCGGAATTCGATGCAGAGGATTTCGATAAGCGCTGCGGTAGGCTTGCGCTTTCCTGTCATCGGTCTACAGCCAGCTTACGTCCCCCTTTAGATGGCGCACTGCCTTTAGAAGATCTGCTCAGCGAAGGTAAGCCAGTTGATTATCGATTTGGCGCGTAGCGCAGCTAAATGCGCCAAAACAGACAAGCAATTACAGGCGCTGGTACGTTACGTGTCGAAAGCTGCGGTCGTCTGGCTCATGGTTCGGTGCTGTATATCTGCAGCTCAAGAGCTTCGACCGCTCAAAAGTTAGGGTGATGGCGCTTACAAACGCATACAAGCCAGTGAGAGAGCACAGAAAGCTTGTCAGAGACAATATATTGACTAGGCATGTCTCGCTCAGCACGCTCTACGCGTCCTGGGGATCCTCGGCGTGACTAACCTTTTCGAAGCCGTTATAAGCTGTCAATACCCTGTCATTGGTTTTCCGGCTAAGCCAGATGCAAAATACTAGTAAGCATATTCCTGTGCCCGGCTTTGCGACGTTAGCTAAGGCCTATCTCGCCTTTCGACAGTCATCAGGTGAGCATGACCTGACTGCAAACGTGTAAGCGAGAGGAGGCTAAGACGGAATTCGACAGGCGATGCAAATAAGCGGCATCTCAGATCCATCGAAGCACTATTTTGTAGACGACTCTGTTCTGAATGCGAAAGGAGCCAAGGCAGTGGGATGGAACGTCTGGCTATTTGACGAGGATGCTGTCGCAGGGCTCGAGCCTGGGCAAGTCAACGGTGCTATTCAATCACTAGAGGGTAGGTCGCGCCACAGAACAGCAAGGAACAGAAGACAAGCTGATCCTCGGTTAATACAGAACTTCGCGAAGCATGGAAACCTTTTCTGCTGGAAAGTAAAGCATGAAGTACATATGTGCATGTAATGATAGCCGCACGCAGAGCGAAGTATAGCATCAATGAAGTCTTTGCTGCAGTTTGTCTTTACGGTCTCTTGCTTGCCCGGACTTGCAATTCACCCACATCATCCAATAACAGCGTCAACTAGATGAGCTTCGATTATGCATGGCACGGTGTTGCCCGCACCCCGTCGAAGTCGCAAACGTCCAAGCACCAGCAATCTACGCCTTCGCGGTCGTCGCGTCGGACTGGCTTCACGAACTTGACGCATTACAATGCCTTTACGCGGTCTGATGGCGTAGTCTTCCGTGTTGGAGATGCTGTACAAGTATGGGATGGCACAGACTTTGCGCCGTCTCAGATCTGGCTGGACCCATACAAGACTTATCACGACGAAAGTACTCAATCTCGAGCCAGAAATGCAGGGAAACAAGCAGCTTCGGGCAGCAAGACACCTGCGAAAGCAAGAAATAAAGGCAAAGCCAAGATGGCTCAGCGAGAGGAAGAGAATGAGGATTGGATCGTCAATGATGGCCTCGAAGATCCGGTCAAGTTTGGTATAGTTATTGACCTCTTTGAAGACGAGCAAGGCAACATGAAGGCAAGTATACACTGGCTCGCAAGACCACGCTTGTTGTGCTACCTCTTCGGCCAAAGCGCAGGGACGGAAGAAGGACTAGACGAAAGCCATCCGAATGAGCTGTAGGTGAGCCTTTGCTGACGATAGAACAGCACACTGACGCGTCTCTTCGCTTAAAGCATCTATCCCTTCGATCCTGAAGCCATTGCAACATCTTCTGCTGCTGGGAAGCCTTCACGTGCAGAAGATTCGCATGATGTTTCCTACCTCTTGTCGACGATCAAGATCGTCAGCGAGAAGAGCTTCTTCAAACAAGCAGAGAATCTTACCTCCGAGGGTGACAATGCAGAAGGAAAGGTCTACTTCGTCCGCAAGGCTATAAACACGAGAGCAGAGCAAGCCGACGGCTGGTTCTACGATATCGAATGGCAAGATATATATGAGAGAGGATGTTCAACGGGTATCTGGGAGCTCCAGACGGCGACGGAAGTTGTTGAAGTCAAGCACGCTAAGAGAGACAAGACAAAGCCGTCCAGGGCAAGCGGCAGTGCGAAAGCCAAGAAGGTCATCAAGAAGGTTGTGACGGAAATGGAGAAGGATCTGCCTGCTCGGGGTCAGGTTTCTCCGAGTAAGAAGGCAAGTAGGGCGAAATCCGAGGCGGATTCAGAGGTGGTAAGTTGCATATCTTGCATCCATATATCACAAGATACTAATCAAAGCATTACCAGCTGTCAGAGAGCGGTTCGGTATCATCTAGCGAGGAGGACGAGGATGCTACAGATGCACCGCAAGACTCGGACATTTCTGAGGACGATGACTCTGACGCGGATGTGGACGCTGGACCTTCTTCTTCCGAAGAGGAAGAACCACCCTCTGAGCCGGAGCTCTCATCTGATGACGATGATGTCTTTGGTCCTGTCACTGCAAGTGGGCGGAAGCGCAAGGCCGCTCGCACGCCTTCGAAGGGCAAAGCGTCTCCTAGCAAGCGCAAACGAACAACTTCAGGTCGTTCTGCTCCCGTCCTCCTCGTGAAGCCATCTGCTGCAACGTTACGAAAAGCAGCAGCTAGAGCGACGCGTCAAGCTCAACGCATAGCAGATCGACAAGCACGTCGACTCAAGCCTCGTCTACCTCTACTTCAGCAAAAACATATCGGCCAGCCGCGCCTCGATGCGAACGGTAAAGAGCATCCGCTTTCGGCTTTTGAGAAAGCTAGAGCGGTCTTGCATGTCGGGTGCACGCCGGATTACCTGCCATGCAGAGACGAAGAATACGCAGAAATCGAAGCTTATCTAGAAGACGCTATTGACGAAGGTGTTGGAAGCTGCATCTGTAAGCAATTTCCGCCCATGCTTTCAGTCTGTCCGATGCTGATCAGCTGTTAATTTGGGTAGACATAGCGGGCGTGCCTGGAACGGGCAAAACAGCTACCGTCCGTTCAGTCATGTCGTCTCTTCAAGAAAGAGCTACCGAGAATCAGATCAAGCCATTCCGCTTTCTCGAGATTAATGGTATGAAGATTACGGATCCCGCACAATCATTCTCTATTCTATGGGAATTTGTCTCGGGTAACCGTGTAGCTCCCAAAGCTGCTCTTGCACAGCTTGAAACACACTTCAAGACTCCTAATCCTGGTAGAGATACCTGGTGAGCAACTGCACGCTTCTTCTTTTAACTTCTTCGATCTCGGCCTTATGTCAGACACAATATAGCGTGATCCTAGTCGATGAACTTGATCAGCTAGTCACGAAAAAGCAAGAAGTGATCTACAACTTTTTCAACTGGCCAAATCAGCCTCATTCGCGATTGATCGTTCTAGCGATTGCAAATACGATGGACTTGCCTGAGCGCGAGTTGAGCAATAAGATCAATTCACGTTTGGGCTCCAATCGAATCAACTTTACGCCGTACGATAAGAGCCAATTGATAGAAATCCTTACGACTCGTCTGGAAGGCTTAGACGGAGTTTTCGCAAAAGAAGCCATTGGACTGGTTGCCGGGAAAGTCGCTTCCGTGACTGGAGATGCTAGAAGAGCTCTCGATATCTGTCGACGAGCAGTGGAGAAGGTCGAAGCTGAGAACTTGGTATCTTTACAAGGCCAAAAAGATGTCGCAGGCGAGAATCACAAGATCAGACTGGTCAACGCTGGTGATATAGTCACTGTGCATAAGGATATGACGAGCTCTGGTTTACTACTGTTCGTGAAGAGGGCAGGCCTTCATCAGAGGATTATGCTTTTGGCGCTTTCAAGGGCAATCAGGAAAGTGGGAGTCGCAGATGAGGTGGAATTTGGCGATGTGAGTTGGACTGCTTGGACAATCAAAAGAATGCTTTGCTGATCCGATTCTTGACAGGTGATTCGGTGGCATCTGGATTTCTGCAGACAAACAGCCATCAATCCTCTACCTACACATACACAGCTCTTCTCAATACTTCAAAGCTTGGCAGACATGAAGCTTGTGACGACGGAGGGGAGCAGACTCGACTATTTCCAGCGAGTCCAGGCTAATGTGAGGGATGACGAGCTGGACCTGGTCTTGCGCAAAGAGAATCGATTCGTGCACTATCTTAGATAGAGCCGTTATGAGCGACGTCAATTCGCCAACTCTCAACACTATTTTTGAGTTCCTGTCGGAGTTGCATGCCCTTATGTCATATCTACTTGGCGACACAGGGAAGCAGCGAGATGTGAAAGACATGCGACAAGTCACAATGCTTGCCAGTTGATGGCATATCGTTTGTGTATTCATCCCAGTCGGATTGCGTTGGAAGAGCTGAAGGCATAAAATGCCATCATTGCCAGACAGACATAGTTTGACAGTCCGGCCCGCACACGCTCTACGTATATCACGGGGGGCAATGCGACCTCCAGTCGCCTAAAATCGGCAGCGACTGGAGGTCAAATCCAGTGACTAATCCAGTCGTGCCTCCAGTCCTATCTCCAGCTGTCACTCCAGTCAATCGGTAGCGGGCAATCACTACTACCAAAGGCTGGTGCGACGAGCTTTGACACATTAATGGAAAGCGGTCAGAGCCTCGAATCTATGCTGCATTAGGGTGAGGCTGATGCGCGAAACGGTCAGTGTGTAAGTAAGTCCCTGCAAGTGGGTCGTACCCTCTGCAAAGCTTTGTTCCTGCGCTGATTCGCGACTCCGAAATGTCCCCAAAATGCACGCTCGGAATGAAAGTATAATGTACCTAGTCAACAATGCAGGCAACGTCTATGCAGTGGCCTGCGCACAAGGGGGATCTCAGTCAGGTACGGAGCTAGGTGCGCCCGGCTACGCAGCAGGAGTAGTTTGGTATCTTTTTTTTGATACGACGTTCGCTTGGAGTATTTGGTTATACTTGGCATAGGCCTTGTGTGATGACTTATGCATGTCTCGACATTCACTAGGGCCCTTGCATATGCTCACCTTGGGTCTAGAATTGCACCGATCTGCCATTCGAGGCTGACTAGCTTTACCCTCTCCTACTGCTATTGAACCAGGCTATAGAAAGGCAACGGTGCAGAAAGTAGCAAAAGAATATGCGTAGAAAGCATGAACAGGTCCAGCAATGCACTTGCGTGTACAATGAGCGGTTAAGTTGGGAGTAGGCGTGCTGATGCGCGAAACCTCTCCGGCCAATGTCGCGGATGATTCCTCAAATATTCATCGCAACCTTGGCGCCCACCTCGGTGTACGGGCACTTGCATTCTCATCTCATGCCAAACGCTTCCCAGACATACTTGCTGTTCTCGTTGAGACGTTCCTTATTAGCTTTCTGTTGCGGGCGAGTATAGTCTTACTACTTTATTCTGCTTCCAACCTTGAAAAGAAGAAAGACAATGAATTTCCCATACCGAGAAGATGGAATAGCCGAAGCTGAGTTCCAACTCGGGACGAATAGGACTCTCGACTTAGATAATGAGGAAGCTGGCATGGCAGAAGTCTGAATGTTGATACTCACAGGAGAATAGAGTATTACGGAAGTCGTGCGAGAAGTAATAGAGCAGGGAGACGGAGACAGGTAGGCGCGAGTTAGCAGCGGCCGCAATACGAGTACTCAAGGCAGATATCTTGACGAGCGGGTCTTGAACTCTCACGCGTATTTCAGGCATCTCACACCCAACCAAGGATTCCGAAGCTGCAGGACGTCTACGCGAGTATTGGGCAAGATATGTGTCATAGTGACGCTTTAAGCCAAGTTGCATGCACGTTTGGAAAGGTGACAGAGACGACGGCTCCAATGCCCTTCATAATTGCATGGCTGATCGTCTATAATAGTACTGCCGAGTTCAAGAGAATATAAGACCATTTGAAAGCGTCTGCATACCCTCAATGTTTTTCGCGCCTGGACGTGCTAGGAAAAGCTGTCGCTGTACATGATATCTTCCTTTGTCATGTCGCATGATAGCACTCACCACTGCTCTACCTGAGTGCAGCAGGTACGACTTGACCGCAAGCGCCCCGTACGTTGGGAGGACCGAACGGGCTATTGTTGAAGAATGCGCACAGATTCATGCGACATCCTTCGCAGCCGTCAATCTGAATATGTCTAGCTACTGCTCTCCTCTCTTGTATCCCCAAAGCGAGACTCGATGCATATCAATACCACAGAGTTTTTCGAGGCAAGACTCCGGGATATGACGTTAAACGGGTCACAATGCCCTGTCCTACTTGCCTATTGGGAAGAAGATGTGAATTGAACCGCCGTGACGTTACTCTACGCTGATCAAGATGTGAGTGTGATCCGTATAGACAGTCTGCATACAGCAAGAAGCTGATATGTTACATTCGGGTTGCAGCATGACTGGAGGTCCATTGCCCAAGATGTGGCACACGTTCGAGCTGCTTGGGACAGATATTTGCTTTCGCCTGTAGCCCGGTCTGCCGAGACAAGCCAAACTATTCTTCGGTATGGGCGGACTTTGAAAGCCCATCTACTCAAACTCGAGCAAGGATGTGTGAAGATGGAGCCTGTGTATATGAATTATCAGAGTATACAGGAATTACTCTCGAAGTGAGGACATTGACTATGAAGGACAGGAGAGAAGGGATGGGAGAAAGGGAGGTTTCAGATGTCCTAGTTCTACGATAACACCTATACACCAGTAGGCCCGTTGCAGTACATCACGCACTATGCACCATATATTGTACACCTATGCCTACCTGCCCATCACCTGTACAGGTCACGATCAGCAGATGAGGGGACTACTCTACGTACATGACGTAGACTCGCGAATGATATACAGAACATCACGGCAGAAGCTGACATTGGGAAGGCAAAGTGGTCATGATCAGGACCCATAGCAAAGAATGAAAGGCAGGACCGGTTTGTCATAAAACATCAAAGACAATGCTTGACACAGTAACTAGCCAGATATATCGCTTTTGGAAGTCTCGGGCGGTCACTACAGACAGGCTTTCGTAGGTATTGGCTTAGAATCGTGGCTCTCGGACTTTTGCCCAAATACTACATTAGCGATACAAAGGAAAGGTATGACCTCTGTCTAAATTGTGGTACACGACTATCTCCTGGTTAATACTAAAGGTGGAGGCAGGTCGTACGCGGAAAGCCGCGTGCGAGACGATATCATCAAGTCCAAGAAGCACATCCGCTTCAGGCGAATTGTATACTATATCGCAAGCCAAACCGCGCTCCCGGAGAAAGGGGTTCCGATCCGCATCGTCCCTCGACAGAAGTTTTAATGGTGTAACAAGGACGTGCCTTCGGATCGTGCCAGACAGAGACTGGTCCCATATGGTGTTGATAAAGCCGAAGCGTATTTCGGCTCTCTGTGAAAATATGACCGCTGCATTGCCTGCATGCGTCGTGCGACATGTGAATTTCCGGGAGTTCTTTATGAAACTCCTCTGAGTGACCACGGTATTGGGGACGACTGGGAATTGCACTGGCTCCGGGATAATACTTCTTCGATGCCTTACTTGAAGACCTTCTTCCTGCAGCCGTTTAACAAGCTTGTCATATACTCTCTCCTCGAGAACCTCGCCTTTCCGATTGAAACGAAAATCGCTAACTTCGGGATCGCTTTTTGGAAGGCCCTCTTGCCTATTATCTGCACACAGAAGTGGCGCGACAGCTTTGGTAAGATCGGACGCTGGTTGAATACGGTCCCGCTGTGACTCTGGGGAATCTGACATTATCAGATGTAGAAATCATGACTTTTGACATATCGATTTTAGCAGAGTATAGTCTAAATCGTCTTTAAACATAAGTAAGCTGTATCAGTCACTTGCCTCGGCCGAAAAGATCTGCACATCCTTACACAGGCGTCCATTGGTTGATATCTTCTGCAAGAGCCCATTTTGCCGTTCCAGACCG
>BCII01000026.1:0-17979 GCA_001972285.1 Erythrobasidium hasegawianum
ATTATACAATGTATCAAAGCGTAAAGAACTTGGCTTTGGCCCTCAGGAGGCTCGTTGCGAGGCTCCTACACAACAGGCTGTACTTATATTGTCGCRTTGTACAAGTTAATCTATACAGCGAATGGATATGTGTCTTATACACTTGAAATGGATTTATGAAGATGAAGGTGTTGCATCGAGGCTAATCTGTTTGGTCAAAGTATCTATGTCTTTGGTTGTGATAGCGGAAGGAGGTTGCGACTGAGTCGTCGACTTCTGATGAATTTGAATAAGTGATGGATGGCCGAAGCACGTCCGTACAGCATCCCTGTGTCGTCTTAATCCATAATGTCTTTATCCGTGAATGCCCTTATTAAAACCGTCTCCGAATCCTCCGATAGCTTTAACCAGTATCTCCTGAACTTTYTGACATCCTTCTAGGAGATGGTTACGAGTCTCGGCCTCAATYGAGCAGAAAAGGCAGATCTTGCTATGGTTGTTCGGCCATTTCTCGAGATCGCCTGAAGCCCAAGATGCAGGAGTGGTGAGCTTGCCTAGCAATAACGATCAAAGACTATTCTCCAGTCCTGACGCTTCCTCGCTAAACTCGCAAAGAATCTTTTAAGTGTTCTTCCATTCGATACGTRGATTCTGCAGTTCCAGGTGCCAACTCGGTCGACATATAGTGCTGATGAAAGTATGCACYTGCCTATRGCTGTTGGCCGTAGCCGATATTGGACTGTCTCGTTTGCCATAACGAGGACGGAAGAATTGGAGGAGATCGGGGCATCTCCAGTCTAAGAATTTCTTCTGGCTGAGGGTAACCAAGCAGATCTTCATGTATTGATCTTTGAGCTGTATGGTAGCGTGCCATGCCCGAGTGTAGCACCCCCACCTTTGTGAAAGGAACTTGCGCGTTGCCAGAATGGCGGCATCCCATTAGGAGCTGCTTTCGTCTCCATACGATGCTTGTTCGAAGAAGATGCCTAGCCATGGCCATTTGATATATGAAGACTGGAGGGTCGAGCGGCTCTGTACGCGTCGGCTCCAGATGGCCAGAGGAGATGCCTTGTGCATATTGCTTGGTCAGCATTTGCTATTTTCCGAGATAGAAGAAGCCTGAGGGCTCCGTATTGCCGCTGCTCCTTCCATTTGTCTCCAAGAAGGTCTGCAACCCATCCGGCTCAATGCACTGCAGGTGCAAGGCCAAAGGTCGTAGGCYAAAACCTTCCATCTCTCGAGGACGTATCAGGTCTGCTTCTTTAACCTTCAACGAGGTYTTGCCAGCAATTGCTTTGACTGCCGCTTCATCTATTCGACGGATGACTTCGTCTTTGGCCGGCATGATTTTGTCGAGGTAGAGAATTTTTGTGTAGCAGTATATATTAATGATGAGGCATCGTATGTGGATAGGAAGATCCCACATAGGTGCTGAAGACATTCGATTAATGGTTTTGTCAGCAGCAGCTCGCCAATTCAAAGCAGGATTGACTGAGCGGCCCAGCTGCACGCCCAGATGGCAGAACTGCTCCTTCTCTACTCTCCACCCTCCTATCTTGGTACGCTGGGAAGGTGCTCCGATCTCATACAGGAAGTTTTTCGGATGACTGAGAGAGCTTCCAGAGGCTGCTTCGTACAAGGTAATCGACTGCTGTAGGCGTTGTAGGTCGGCATCTCCGAACAGTCCAGCTACCATGTCATCTGCGAAGCCCAAAGACTGGAGCGGAAGTATGTCTTCCTGGAAAGGGGGTAAGTTCTTCGCCCGAATTYCATGAAGACGCTTGCGTAATAAAGCAGCGAGTGGTTCAATGGAGAGCGCAAATAGAGATGGAGAGAGAGGACTGCCTTGCCGTAAACCTCGTTGAATCGGAAATGACTCGGAAATCCAACCGTTCATGACGACCCTTGCAAAGGCATTGCTGAGGCTGCGCATCGTCCAGCGGCTAAATCTAGGACCTAAGCCAGCGTTCATCATGACGGCCAGTATGTATTTGTGGGATAGGCGATCATATGCCTTGTCGAAGTCCAGGAAGGCCAGCATGCCCCCGGCTCCCTCATCCAGGACTTGCTGAACCGCCTCGATATTATTGCCGATCCACCGTGTAGGAACGAAACCTGTCTGTGATGGATGTGTAAGCTTGAGAAGCTTGAAACACAGGCGCATATTCAAAGCCAGATCCAAGATGCGATCATCGGTATTGATGAGCGAGATAGGTCGTTTGTTGTTGAGCARGTCCTTGTCGCCCTTCTTATGAAGAAGAGAAATGTGAGCGAGATGCGAGATTGCCGGATCGGTCTCCTCCCCTAAAGCGTTCATGTGATCGACGAGGTAAGGGCCGAGGACATCCCATAATTGTCGATAGAAGTAGAATGATAGGCCGTCTGGACCAGGACAGCTGCCTCTGTTGCATTTGCCCAGTGCCTCCGTCAGATCTTTCAAATCAAAAGCCTTATCCATTTGTCGTGCTTCGTCTCTGAATAAACGGGTGGATGCATTGTTCAGAAGATCACTGATAGAGGAGTCAGATGGTGCTTCTGATTCGCAATACAGCTTGCGGAAGAATGAATGGCACTCAGCGAGCATATCTCGCGGATCCGTCAGGACAGTATTGTTCACGTCCCTTAAGGAAGGGATCAAGTCTTGATCGCGGACTTGGCGTAAACGAAGCTTAACAGAGGAAGAGCCGATCTGATATGAAGGAACTCGTGCTCTTTGTGAGAGAAGCCGATGTTCTTGTTGCTGGGTCCTGCCTTCAGGGGCAGTCTCTTTGTCTAGCTCCCTGATGTGGTACGCTAGTGCTGTTTTTACGGCTCGCCATGCAGATATGGCATTACAACCGTCTTGCATAGCRAAATCGTATAGTCTGACGATCGTTCGCCGTAATTCAGCGACCACTCCTGGTCGATCAAGAACATCGTCCCGCAGCCTGAAGGTACCCTTGCCAACTGGTATAGCCTCCGGTATCGTGAACYGCAAACCGATAGGAAGATGCGTATGTTCTTGTTTGAAGCGTTGCAGGTSAAAAGTGGAGTGGACGAGCCCTTCGAGGTATGGTGAGACGACGATCATATCCAATAGTCTGTCGCTGCCATGAGGCGCTCGATTGGTGAAGAGGCGCTTTGTAGGATTCTGTAAGCGAAATGTATCGATGAGGGAAGATTGCGAGATGACYGTTTGTAATTCTGGTYCGCCTAGATTGGCGCTCAAAGGATTCGAAGAATCGAGGAGAGGGTCTTAAACACAATTCCAATCACCACCAACAATTAGACGTGTATTATCGACGAAGGGAGGAAGGTGCGTATTCAAGTCCTTGAGGAAAAGCTTCCTTTCTGTGGGGTTGAGCGGTATATAGGCAACTATGAAGTGATAGGGATTGCCGTAGATGTCGAAAGTCGCATCTACAATGCGATTTGGGATAGCGAGTTTGGCAGCGAGGACGTTGAATGACCGAGGACCCTCAGCCAGGAACGACGAAGAAAGCCGCCATAGGATCGCAGCCTGTGTAGACGTGAAGAAAAGGGAGCCGAAARGCCAACAGCGATGACGAACTCGATCTTCAAGACGGATCGTACGTGATCATGCATCAGGCGGAGCCGAAGACGCGRTCAAAAGCTGCATAGCCGAACAAGCACTAGGCGGACCAACCTGGAACGGACAGAGAGACCCTGCGAAYATCAAATACGAAAACGCGGTGCGAGCGCAAAAAACAGCTGCCAAAATAGTTGAGCAGAACCTACAGGGCCGACGGATAAGGTATACCGTACTGAGAAAGGTTGTCACAGCTGCAGGAGGCCTCCATCCTCTTGCTCCTAACGTGGATGCGCCCATATGGCACCAGGCCACGTGGAAATTCCGGTGTATATACCACGGAGCGTTGAAATATCTTGGGGAGGATGTAAGGAAGAGAATGAAGCGAGCTAGTGCGAAGACGGAAAGTCCTGCAAAGTTGCGCATCGTCCAGCCAGTCGGAAAGGATGCAATCGAGATACAGCATATTGGCAAGCATGTGGGCCATGTAGCAGGATCGCTCGAAGACCGCAGAACAAATCGTCTACCTCCTCACACGCACGCTTGGCTAGAGAACCAAGTTAGCAATGGTCATACGCCTGAGATACTCCAGAAACTTGGGCAACCTACCTTCACAAGCTCCCGCTGCATTTGATTTAGAGCCGAAACAGCCACAGATATCTTCTTGTTCAGTCGCAACGACTTTTACAATGGCTTTAAGCGAACAGTCGGCCAGAAGGGAAAGGAGGACCAAGACTTGCGGAAGAGTCTGGAAATTTGGGTGGAAGCCATTGAAGAGGGCGAACATGCTGCCCTATACCGAGAAAGATGGTTTCACGTTCTTCTTCATGACGGCCTGGCAAAAATACTGCATCAGCAAAGGAATCGCAAAAGACATGCTTTGTCTTGCTGCAGCCCACAACACCTCGTTTACGATGATTCCTGGCCAAGGTCATTATTCTGTCATCACTCTTGTCCCTGTGGGCCGTGATCCTGAAACCGGGCATGTCATTCCTCTCATCTTCATGGTAGCCAGCAACGAGCTGCTCATAAAGATGCAGCGAATCTGGAAGAGACCACAGTGCGATCGGATTGCAGTCCCACGGAAGCCAACGCGGTACATCTGGCTTGGGCCAACGCTGCCGTCCGATATTGCCTCTGGCACATGATGAAGGCCATTGGCGGGCAGTCTAGACAGAAGATCAAGGTCAGCGCTCTATCAAGATCGACACAGGAATGAGCAAATACCAGGGCTCGGCAACTGCGATCCAAGGCGGTCCAAGGATTTCGCGCGAAAGTGAATTCGGCCTCGTATGAACCTTTGTAGAATTTTGGCCGGCCAGTCAGGAGACCTGAAAAGAGCAGTCAGCGTGGTTGAGTTACGTTAAAGATCAGTGGATAGAATTCCTCCTGCGTTGGGCCCCCTTCAATCACAAAAACGGCAGCCAAGGGATGACGACTAACAATTCGATCGAGAAGTAGCATCGGGTCTACAAGATCTGCTATCTGAACGCAAGAGACGACAAAGAGTTGATGTTTCAGTAAATCTCCTCGTCAATCCAGCAATACCAGAGACTCACGAACGTACCCTAAAGCTTCGGCTCCCAATCGATAAGCGACACTTCCGCAAGGTAGAATGGGATTGCTATGGGAAGGACACGAGCAATACCGTTAAATACTACTATCGCAATGGTTGGTAGAGCTGGAATGCACTTACGGTCGATTCATCCGAGAACAAAGGGACCTATACCCTAGGCTGCAAGGATAACGTCTTTAGCAATTGCAGCTGCGAGAATCATAAGCCTACTCACCTTGTCTGCAAGCATATGTATCTTGCAGTCAGAGTCCTGGCGGCCGTAGTCCAGCAGCAGCCAGCGTGTTGGATAGTCGACGTAGGAGAGGCGTCAGAGCCAGTACATTAGCAGGATGACACGTTAGATCCACATGTATCAGCTGAAATCAAACGTAACATCGATTTCCTATAGAAACAGCCGCGCCAAAGTCGGCAGATTTGCACAGGACGAAGGACGTAAGGAGCAGATGCTTGTATTACAACAGAAGTTACAGGACGCCCGACATGCGTTCTTCAACGTGACTAGAGGATACGCTGCTCGCCAGAGATGAGTATTGTAAACCAAACTGTGCCAACCCCTTTCCCCTCTCTTTGTCAACGACCTGCGTGCTCTCGGCTTTGGTCCAGCTACGATTCCGCATTGAGGAGGATGAGATAAAATCTTCTCATAAGGGCGTGAAAGACCAAATGAACACGTTCTGACTGTCACGGGATTCGGTGTATTGAAATTGTCTATCGCCTATCACCTAAACAATGACAATGTCTCTCTTCTCTCGATGCTGGAGAGGGCATTCATCCGTATCGTCATCAGGACGAGCTATCAAACCTACTTTTCTGAACTTTCCGCCTTCCAGCACGCCACAGGCATAGACGTGCTCTGCATGCAAGTTCTCGAACGACTTACCCAACTCTATGAGATGGGTAGGTGCGGGGTCTTCCATGTAAATAACTCTGCCAATCATTACAATGTCATCGAGAAAACAGATTTTGCAGACAGCTGAGCCCAAATACGTCATTGCAAGCCAGACTCTGTTCGTAACGTTATCGGCCGGTTCTCGAAGTCTAGCGCTAGACGACCGACCAGAGAAGTGCAGAGACCATCGTTCCAGCTTTGGAAAACAGCTTGGGCTTCTGAATCGTCTACTTAGGGAAAAGTCTATCAATGGAGGACTGCTCTCGATAGACTTGATCTTGAGGAGCTTCGCGTCTTGCAACAGGAGCGTGTGGTCTTCTTGTATTTGAGACTCTGTGGAACCTTCAATCAAGATGCCCATCTCCTCTGTTTGTGACGGTAGTCTTGGTAGCCATGTGGGCCCTTCTAAGCTTGTGTCACAAGATGCCAAAGCTACGAGTGCTGTTCGTTCTCTTGGCGATAGGTAAGCAGCTAATTTAAGGAGAGTCTGGCGGAATCGCCACGGGCGCAGTCCATCATAGTAGACAATCGCTAGCTGTTTTGCACTGTTGAGTAGTCCGACGGCCCCATATATGAGATCCTCCACTTGTTCTGATTCGCGTCCCATCGCCCAATGTATTACTTCGTTCGGAGCAAGCGAGGCCAGCGCTTCCCGGCGTAGTATTCTCCGGGCTGTGTTGATCAGAAGGCCTGACTGGCTTCGATTACGATCAAGCTGACTGAGCACTCCATGGCGGTCCAGCCAGCCTTCCTGAAAGTCGAAAACCAGGTTTTGCGGTAATGCCGCTTCTTGCATCGTCCAACCTCTCGAAAACCATGGAGGTAGAGATTCTCCGCTCAGGAGCAACCTGGAAGGTGTTTCTGATAGACCACTTGGTAATACCAGACAGTCTTGGCATTGACGATAGTACTCCGATGCCCGTTTAATCTCCCTGGCTACGTCATCTGGGTCTTTCTGATTGATACACAATGCATCAATCCAGATGAACTCTGAAGATCTAAGACCTCTGGCCTTCCGTAAAAAGTCTGCGAAATCGCCAGAAAGTGTAGTCTGTACTGACTGGTTCGAGAACCACGTCTCGTTGGGCTGACCGGCTGGAGCCCATCGATACGAAAGAGTATTATATTTTCCTTTGAAATACCATACATTCTCGCCGGGTAGGATGGCCCCAAGATTAACGTCTAGCAATCTTGTCGGCCACCATGGCGGCATCTTGGGACAGGTGTCCGCCGTGTTCGGCTCCTGATGTTTTGTAGGTAGAGTGCACGCTAATAACTCGACTGCTCGCGAAGTCGCCAGTGTTTGCCTTCGATCCTGATAAAGAATCAGATTACGCTGCATTTCCACTTCACATGTCTTGAATATATCGCCGCGAATGGCATCTGAATCTAGCGAAAAGTTCGCTTCTGCCGCTATAGCGGTCGCAACCTCGGAGACGGTAGGAGGCATCGGATGTATCCATCCTTGCAAGCCCTTATCGACTTTACAGTCGATAATCCTAGCATTGAACGTAACCTCCTCGCTTCGCACCCTTGAGCGCATTAAATCGCGAATATCGAATGGTGCATTTCTTGCGGGAAAGAGAAAAGCAGGAACGAAATAGCATAGAGCTATGGATGTATCTGTCTGAGGACTTGCAGACGACAAAGCTACCAGATTTTCAAACATGCGCACTCGTAAAGCGATCTGATAGTATGGCTTGCTGGCCGTGGGTGCAGCCACTTCTCCTAGGCGATGAATGTTCTGCTCCTTGCCTGCTTCTAAAGGCACGACTGCGCTAAAGCTATGCAGTGGCATTTGATTGAAATTCTGATGCCAGTCGCTACAAGCTCGCTTCGCAGCAGCTGATGCTGCGGCGTATGTGGGACGTGAGAAGCTTCGTTCGTGACGGTGATTACCACATCGTCAAGCGGCAAGTGTACTTCGAAAAGACCAGATGCCATGCCAACAGGCATTTCTTGAAGAAGTAGAAGAATAGCTGGGCAATCCTCTGTCCACCATCCCACGTATCTAATTGGACCGCGAGTTAGCCGCCGCGTTTTAGCTATGGCAGTCGAACACTGCAGCAAGGTCTCCATTCTTGGCCAACTTTGCGAAGAATTAGCGGATTGAACATTGGGTTATACGGTGAGGCAATAGTACATGCACGTACCGTAGACGGAAGAAAGGTGGTAGTTTTACGATCGAAAGTGAACAGCCTTGACAGATCAATGTGAGGATTGATCGGCGTTGAAGCGCTGCAGGAAGGTTGAGCTTACTTTTCTTACACTCCCTCTCCAGGCTTATCGCAATCTTGTGCAGAGCTTAGGCGAGTCCTCCACGTCTTTCAAGATTTTTATCAGGCTGTTCGAAATACAGGGTGATCCAGCCCCTTCATCCTCCAAGAAGTGGTAATAGTAAGTGTGTCTACATAGGAGCTCGAGGCAGTCACCTATCTTACTTAAGCCCGACTATGGCAGCGCAACGAGATCATCGACGTCATGCTAAGCGGGGAAAATGAAGACCCTTCCGTTTTTGGCAGTAAAACTCGCTTCAAGCGCTTCTGACAATCTCTAGCTAATTATAACCATTCGCACCGTTTTAGGCCATGTCAATACATATGCCTTAAATCCAACAACTCTGACATCTTCAATGACCTGTTCAACCTAAACTCACACATTCAAACAGACAGGCTTCGTACCTACACACTGGATCGAAGATAACATTGCGACAGGTCAACAGGTGCTGGATGAAGGGTCCGGAGGAATGCTAGCCTTCCTCGACTTCGAGGAGGTTCATGACCGCCTGTCGCACAAGTACATCAAAGCCATATTGACTCATGGTGGCGTAGGTCCTAGATCTAGCTTAACGATGCGCAGCGCCTCCAATGCTTCTGGCAGGATAATCCGGAATGGTTGGCTTTTGGAAGCGTTTCCGCTCCAGCGAGGATTAAGGCAATAGAGTCCTCTCTCTCCATCTCCGCTCTCTGTGCAGGCTGCCCTTCTACGTACACGTCTCTACGGCATTTGGCCAAAAATTCTCCCACCTTGTCAAGAGGACATACTTTCCCTTCAGTCTGAAGGTTTCGCGGGTGATGTGGTAGCAGGCTTGAATGGAAATCTCGACTTACAGCACTTTCAACAGTTGACACGCCCATACGAGGGAGCATCAGGTAGTCGCCTCAGTCATTCCGAGACGTTCTTATATGAGATCGACGCACCTTCAAGCCGCAGGAAAGTAAGGAGGATGGAGAGTAGAGAAGGAGCACTTTCGGTATCTAGGAGTATAGCTAGGCCGAGGAGTCAATGCCGATCTGATCTGGCGAGCTACGGCTAACAAGGCCATCCAACGAATGTCTTCAGCACTTATGTGGAACCTTTTCATTCACATACGATGCCTCACCATCGAAATATAATGCTATACAAAAAGCTTCTATGTCGTCAAGTTTGTACCGGCCAAGGACACAATTGTTTGCTAGATTGGAGAATCAGCAGTCAAGGCAATTGCTGGAAAGACATCCCTGAAGGTCAAAGAAGCGAACCTTGTACGATCGGGAGAGGGGCGGCTGTGGACTTCGGCCTTTGTCGCTACATCTAACATGCACCCGAGCCAGATGGCTGGGAGATTTTCTCGGTAAGAGATGGCAGGAGCAGCGATACTAGGGATCCCTTGGGCTGTTCTTATCTCGCCCCATATCGGATGCCGACCAAAAGATACTTCACAAGGGATTTCCTCTCTCAATCTGGACTGCTCGGCTACAAAATCGCTTTACGCTCCAGTACTCCTACATCCAATGGCCACAGCTCGTTTTCTTTGTAAAGCAAGCACCAAATGAGGACAACAGCAGCGCCAACTGGGATGCCGCTATTCTGGTAACGCGTCGGTTCCTTCCTCGGAGATGGGATCACTATATTCGAGCGGTACACCTCAAAGACCAATGTATCAAGCTGTGGTTCAAGACATTCTGCCAGAAAAAGATTCAAGACTAAGACTGGCGACGTCCCGACCTTCACCAGTACTTCCGTCCCCACCACGGCAAGCGAGACAGTCTAGTATCGGCCAGATTCAAACAGCTGTAGGGCTGCACAGATCCCATTAGCACTATATGTTGACCCAGCTGGCGTCGAGAACTACAGAATCCACGAAATAAATGGAAACACATTTGGAAGATTCTGCGTGCATTTAGCAAAGAAGCTTCGGGCCTAGGGAAGAGCCTTTGAATGTTCTTGCTAAGCAAACTCATGAGTCCCGTATCCTAGACTTTCTATATACAGAAAACTGTACTGTAGAAAGACATTCTCCGCCTGTTCATACAAGGCTGAACTGATATCTTGACCCCTCCCCTATATCGGAATATTACCCTCTGCGGTATTTCTAAAGTGTCAAATGTCGAAGGTGCGTACTTCTATGCATTCCCCATTCTGTCTGCCCCTTACTTGTGCGCATGAAGGGTCACGTAACAATAGAGTCCATCTAGATTATGAAAGGGATGAGCATGCTTATGTGCTTCCTATATTCGTTGTATGCTTCTGCCAAGGGACCTCCCTTGAACTTCTGCTCTTCAGCAATTGCTGCTTGCCAATATATCGATGTTGCGCCAGCCAAAGCACAAGCCGGCCATACACTTGGACTGATTGCGGCGGCCGCGGCGAAGTTTGCGAGATATGACGTGTAGAAGGGGTGTCTAATGTATCGATACGGTCCTGACGTAACAAGATGCTGGGGACGATCGGTCGAGTGTATTGCGGACAGAGGTCTCTTTCGAACCGTCTTGGTTGCCCATGAGAATAGCATGCTTGAGCAGCCTACTAGTGCGAGGGCGAATTGAGCTCGCCAACTCGATACACTTCTGTTTTTGTAGGCCTTATAACTGGACGATGCCGCGAGCGACAACCGAAGTAATAGCGAAAGAGTAGAAGCGACGCTGCGGTAGCGTCTCGGCGCGCATTGAGAACAGTAGCTTGCCAGCAGCAATGAAAACGAGGTGGTTGGCGAGGGACCATTTGAATGCCAAATCTGACAGCCTTTGGTGATGAAGGAGGAGCATAGGCATGGTCTGTTAAGCTGCTGATGCTAGAGTGAACTTCTAGAAGAGTAAAAGACGATAAGGACAAGGGTCAGAGACTGTGGATTCGACTCGTTAAGCTGCAGGTGCTCTCTTCTTTCTGCAATGGCCTTACCTCCTCCGATTGTGGGCTGCGATGCGAGGGTGAGTAGGACGACAAAGTATAGTACTTGTGAACAGCTACAGCTACATACTGAATGCCTTTTGTACTCCCGTCTTGGAAGTGACACAGACGTTCAGACTTCAGGGTCGCACTCTAGACCGCGAAAAGCAGCCGCGAATCAATACGGCAACGTTAACGGGATCTTGAATGCAGATCTTCAGAATGCACACCACCGGAGGGTGTAGTCTGTACTGCACAATACTGAACGTAGTTCTCCTTTCAACTATTCTACACACTCTACATGGATTCAGTAGCACTCGCGCAACTCGCCCGCTGGCTCAAGCAAGCGGATGCGAGCGACAGGCTCCACCTTGCTATACTTACAATGCCCACTGCTGGCAACCCCGATACATACGCGTTCAAAGAAGTTTATTCTTTCTGGAAGAAGTACTGGGTGCAGCGAATGGGATATAAGAATGAGCGGGGTGAGCCGGTGGCCTCACAAGCTCATATCGATGTGTTCCTGGGTGAGCGGTCTACTGATCGCTGTAACGCGTTTACTCTGTGTTGACTGCGTTCCTTGCGAACAGGCGCTAATCGAATCGCCCTGATCACCAACGCGAGAGGCATAGTTGCCGTTGGGACACTTCATCATTTCGATCTCGATAATGTCGCACACAGAGATACCTCCGCTCTGACTCCCATGGGCTCCGAATGGATTACCGCGCATAAACTTGAAGGCATCAGAACCGTTCTTTATTGTACAAATCTCGTGGGGACCCAAATATGCACCTTGAGGCTTCAAGCGGCGACCTTGGCCGCCTATATATCGTCACTATGATGCAGAACTTCGCTACGAGCGGGGTCGACATGATATTGGCTAGACTGCGTAAAAAGACAAAGATGGACAAGCATGCTGCGTTTGTTGGCACTAGAAGGGAAGGCAAAGTCCGGCTTCCAGGAATGGGGAGTGAAGAGGTAGAAGTTATGACGGCAACCCAAGACATCGCACGCGCATTTCCGTATAAACTACTTGGAGCAGCTTTCGCAAACTTTTGGAGCGAAAGAGCTGTATCATAGGACAGTATCGTCGGACTACAATCTCCACAATTGCACCTGTAGGCAGTTTGCATGTCCCTATCATCGCATATACAGGAAAGCGTCGGCGCCGTTCCGGTCGACATGCGACATGGACTGCCCTGATATGCAAGCTCTTAATCCCTGCACTCGATGTTGCAAGTCGTTCTACTTCCATCCGACGCCAGCTCTCCAAGTCTCCTGGACGCACAACTGCTGCTCCCTTCGCCCTATACGATACGCTCTCCGCCCATCTTCCAATGCAGTGTACAGCATGCTCCAGCGCCTCGGATGGATGGAATAGTCTGGGCTCGGAAAGAGCGTACAAGGTCGTAAGACGCCTATAAGGCCTATTGAGAAATACGATCGTACAGGATTGGGAGTGGAGGGTAAGAGGAGGAGGATGGTGAAGGAGATAGAGGGGAGGATACTGAGAAGCCAGTCCTCGCTCGGTTGTAGGATAGTTATCGCTTCTCGAGCCGCCATCTCCATCTCACTGAGCGGAAACACGAAGCAGAGGGAACGCAGACAAAGCCTATGGGGTCCTGAACCCACTTTATGCAACAATCTCGCGCAGGAATCTGATGGGCCTTTTGTGAATACCCTCGAAAGCATTGAATGATGCTCTTCAGCGGCCCAAACGCCTTCGCCAAGCACGGACTCTGCTTATTGTTGCATGCGCTTGCTGTTTCTGTTGTTACGGTATTGCATCGCCTGCCTAACGAGTCTGTGCGTGCATCTCCTACGAATACTGAGTCTGCTTGCTGCTTTAGTATCCTTCGCTAGAAAAGCTATGACTATAAGTGTAAGTCATATCAGGAGGTATGGAAGGACATCGAAAAGGACGTTCGTACAGGCTGGTACGTATGTATGRTACGTATGATTGCTCTGCCGGATGGCCAAGGAGCACTTGGTCGTATAAGCCCGAGCTTTCGGACTGGGGCCAAAGCGTCAAGAGTAGRTACATTAAGARAATGTGACTGAGGTATGCTCTTACAATGTAATGATGTACGGRARATTAAYTTRGCGAGGTTCTCGCATTAGCTGAAAGTYCAYCTYGGTTAGGATYGATCAGTTAGGACCTTCGATCTTCTGCGGAATACTTATTCAGCAAAGTTACACAACCCTTTCCTGCTCTTCATACTTTGCTGCCTGCAAGGTTGACAACGTCGCTCAACAAAATGTGCAGCAGGGGAACATGACTATGCCCTTCTCACGATCTTCTTGTCGGGGGTTGACCCCTGCACGTCCCCGTAGCGACTCTGCTCTAAATTGCTGATCCGTACTGCATCACAATGGGCTGCCGGAAGTGCGAAGCCTAATGCCCGATCATGACTGTAAAGAACTGGCTTCTTTCATACTCGAAAGGCATCGTGAATGAGCATGGCTTTGGKRTTGTGGCATCAAGCATGGCGCATCAAGCGTAGTCGCATTYCTGCCCCGTYAGTACCCRSGACAACTTGTTGCCAGTGTGTACGCGTTTATYTGCTCTGGGTTCATTCCGCAMCATATTGGCAGGCATAGCTAGCAGACGGACACTATATGCAATCTTTGTATGAAATGCTAAAAACYRCGACAATATCCAAGCTGCCTCTACCTAGGAAACCTCCTATATGAAGCTCTAGCAACGGTCGCTATAAASAYAATCCTGATCGTGCTCTTCTCTCAAATTCCTTCTCATATCCAAGCTAYGCTCGCTAGGCATTGGCCTGTCTGACCATACTAACGAATGAGCTCATCTGCTCTGCAGTGGCCGCCGCCGGTTCTAATCCTGCGGTATGACCTCGCTGTGATCCTTCCAGTCTCTCGACGTCACTATCCATATCCATCGCAGAGTCGCTATCGCTATAGTCGCTATCATCTMCTTCCTCTGTCGGCAGGTCGTACGCCGCAAGAGATTTGGATGCATATTTTGTGTAGAAGGCATTATCATCCATCTGCTCATCCGCATGCAGTCTACCGGTGCTAAGGATGTGRGATACATCCAGCGGGAATGATAAGATYGAAATATCGCCATAAATGGACYTYTGTCGATTAGACATAGCATTGTAGAACTCTGGTGAGTAATAATCGATTGGCATGTTTBTGGGAAGTTGGTGCAGGACAGACATGGGCTGGTCAGGAATGACCTTCCTGATTCGCTGRCGCCACTGAGTCCCTTYYCGAAGAGCAAAGCTTTTGCGCAGTTCGTCCAACCGTCTGAAGAAGATTTCTGCTTGTATGGAGCGCTCTGGCCGCCTTTTGATCACGTACGATCCGTCTTGAGGATCGAGCTCGTCATCGCTGTTGGCCTTCGCATCTGAAACCAGTACTTGATAGCGGGCGTGATAGTGATTCTGACGTAGAAACTTGAGCCGAGCCTTGGCGAGCTGGAAGAGCAAGCTCAGACCGCGTATCAAAGGGATRCAGCTAGAATGAGAATGGGACGTACCGCATTCCGTCGGCGATATATGGTGTTCAGATTGGCGGCTCTCAAGAGACGGCCGGGGCTTCGGCTTTCCTGCCTGCGGAGCCGTAGCTGCTTGTAGTGTATGAAATGATCATATATACGGATAAGTAACTCTGTATTTGCAGCGACCGTGCAATCCATACCAGTGAAAGAGTACGAATCTAAAGCTAATGCGTGTTTAAAGGTAGAGATTGCGATGAGCCGGCAGGCGGAGTTATATATCGAATATGCGGATTCAGTAAGATCCGGCGCCCATATGCGTAATCCGTATCTAGCGCAGTATGTTTGCATGTAGTCCAGTAAATCGTCTTCCAGGTACTCTATAGCATTCTTGCGTCCACCTAGATTTTGGTTACGGTATTCCCGCGAAATGGATACCAAGCTCTTGTGAATAAGGAGGCAGGGAGACCGGGCTGTCTTCATGACATCGGTAGACGAAGAGAACCTAGCCCGGAAGAGTTCAAGCTGCGCATCGGGAGGCACGGGAAGCAGGGCGTTTGCGTCTTTGGCMCCCCACAGGATCCTCAAATGTGTTGTGTAAGCCGTCTTCATGTCCCKTCAGCCAAGTCTYACGGTACGAGGTAAGGCGCACACSTTGACGATATTTTCATCTTCGCCGGCTAGCTCAGACTTCATTAGACAGTACAGGTGCGTCTTCGGTTTACGCTTGTGAGTGGACATTGTCTCTGTGGTATTCCTATTTGTCGGCATCTTCGAGCCTGAGGAATGAGCTTGCGGCACTAGAGTGGATGCTCCTTTGCGCTGAGGAACGAGCACAGCGTCCTGGTGCTGTTGGATGTGGCTTTACATGAGAAGGTCCTCCCGGTTCTGCCATCATAGCTTACAATGTCTGCGGCCGGTCTGCTAGGCTTTGTAATGTTTGGCGATGCATTGCGAGCTTCCTGAGTCTGAGTCCTTGTGAATAGTGCCGGAGTTCAGCCACTTCCCTTGGATAGAGATGGAAGGCTGAAACCCACTCGTTTGCATTTTGGTCAATGTTCAGTTCGGACGATGGTGCAACATTCGATAAAGTTTGGGCATCCAGCAAAGTCTCGCGCTCTCTGATCCGGTGAGCGGCTTTTTCGAGAGCTACCTCACGGCTTTGCTCTTGCTGCCGGCTCAGAGTCAAAGTCCCATCGTGTTTATCTTGGATTTGCTGTTGGAGTTCCATGGTATGTCTATAGACGTGCTCTTCCATTTGACGATTGAAGGTTATAGACATTTCTGCATCGCGAATTCGGAGGTACTCCTTGAGAGCCGGATCATCCAGATCCAGCATTTCGATAGCAAGATATTCGGGAAGAAAGAGAGGAGGCACAACCGGTGAACGTATGTGGCCTGTAATATCGGATGTCAGCACGAGCCCGATCGAGGCCGGACAAGTCTTTTGTTGACTTGACTGGCGAGGCATTGCTCATGGTCAGCCAACAGAAAACTCGGCTTGGATGGTAGCCACAGCCACATGGGCAGCAATCACCTTTGTTGAGCTCGGGCAAGAGCAGAACCTTAGTATCGAAACATCCGGTAACAAAGGGGATACACCTATGCAAAGTATGTGGCTTGTSAGGTTCGAGAGATCACGGACTCTAGCATAAGGCTGGACAAGTCTTTTGTTTATTGGCTAGGCATTGTATAGTCTTCTGAGAACGCGGCTTGGATGGTTTTCAGAGCTCTTTGATGCACTACTAAAGCCAGTCCATGCTCAATTATCTCTGCTAAGCCAAACAAAGGCATATATCGCAAGCGAAGAAAGGTAATGATTGTGACCAAGAAGGGCATGATTGGGCGGTCTTCAGAAAAGTTCAGTAATACATGCCTGCGTTACTTGGCTATTCCTCAGCCTATTTACTTCGATATGCTTGAATCACTCGTGCGGATTCTTCCTTCTTCAAGATGCAAAGCACGTCCGCGGCTTTCTAGATTGCAAAGGAGAGATATACGGCTCTGCGTGTAGAGATACAAGGTCACTGTGCTCGCATAGTGTAATCGTATTGTGGCAATCTCCAGTGCACTACCTCGATATGTAAAGATCTTCTGTGCCCTGGCGCACTCTGGGGCACTAACGTAGAAGACGGACAGGATAGCAGAGATCAACTTGAGCAGTGATGCGGTACTTGACAGGGAGTCTAGGCAGGCACACTGAGAAAGTTACATCCGGCATTAGCGTGCTCAGCCGAGTATGCATAATTACTTCTGTCCAATTGTATCTGATGCATGCTCCGGAGAAAACCTCTAGCAGTTACACTGTATTAATTCACATTGTCTCCCAAAAACTGTTCACTCGTCGAGCTGATTCAACCCTCTCTCTACTCCCGAACCCCGTAGAAGTCTGAACCACCCGCTTATGATTGCAACGATGGATATACAGCCTTTTGCTTGGTTAACATATCAAGGGCTTCGAATAATGCCCATTGTTGAACCCTCAAATACCGTTACGATCGCGCCTTCGAAAGGACAGAGTTTGCGYAACACGCACGAACAGGAGCGGCAGGAGCGCCTCCCCTATTGATATCAGATCTGGATAGCCAAGCAACAGCCCGCTTTCTGCACACAGAAAATATCCGCCTATATATGCCATTCGGATCCGGTCACAAGCCGACAAAGGCCGTGCACTGACAAAAATAGGCCTTCCATTGTTGCGACTATTGAGCAAAGCGGCTCCTCCGCCTTCATTGTTGAGTCTGAACAAATTTTCTCTGGATCTGGCTGTGGGCTTGCTACAAACTACTTTCTGCTCTGCAGCAGACTATATAGCATCTAAGTATTCGATTAGTGCCGGGAATGGGCGTATCATAAGTATTCTGCTCATGTGCGAAGTGTGCAAGAACGGGGAACCAGTTGAGGCAGAAAGATGGAAAAGTGGGCCAATGGATCGCATCATCGACGCGRAGTCGGCATAGAAGATTCGAAGCCTCACACAGTAATCTAAGTACCTCCTTGAGAATCGATAAAGCGCARGGCGTAGCATTATCGGAAGCTGCAATATCTTCGCGATCTGATCGTGCAGTAGCCAGTACGGAGAAGGAACATATGGAATATGCTGGTACGACATCAGCTATACCTGGACTGGACACACAGAGCAATGATCCAGGTGATCCAGGTAGGTCCACTCATTGGAGATATGTTCACTCCGTTTTAAAGCTGTCTCCAATAATCCAGTTATTGATCGCTCGACGCTCATCGCTTTGGCTGCCTGTCCACTTTCTGGCTGTATGGCTCCATCTGTGCGCTGGTGTCAGCCGGCAAGCTGCAAACGAGACTCTCAAGATTTTAAAGCTTGTCATAGAGACAGCAACAGCTAGAGAAGCAGGCGTTTCGCGGGAGAGTGATCA
>BCII01000026.1:20335-36413 GCA_001972285.1 Erythrobasidium hasegawianum
GATTTCTACATCTGATAATGTCAGATTCCCCAGAGTCACAGCGGGACCGTATTCAACCAGCGTCCGATCTTACCAAAGCTGTCGCRGCACTTCTGTGTGCAGATAACAGGCAAGAGGGCCTTCCAAAAAGCGATCCCGAAGTTAGCGATTTTCGTTTCAATCGGRRAGGCGAGCTTCTCGAGGAGAGAGTATATGACAAGCTTGTCGAACGGCTGCAGGAAGAAGGTCTTCAAGTAAGGCATCGAAGAAGTATCAATTTGGAGCCAGTGCAGCTCCCAGTCGTCCCCRATACCGTGGTCACTCAGAGGAGTTTCACAAAAAACTCCCGGAAATTCACATGTCGCACGACGCATGCAGGCAATGCAGCGGTCGTCTTTTCACAGAGGGCCGAAATACGCTTCGGCTTTATGAATACCATATGGGACCAGTCTGTGTCTGGCACGATCCGAAGGCACGTCCTTGTTACGCCATTAAAACCTCTGTCCAAGGACGATGCGGATCGGAACCCCTTTCTCCGGGAGCCGGGTTTGGCTTGCGATATAGTCTACAATTCGCCTGAAGCGGATGTGCTTCTTGGACTTGGTGATATCGTCTCGCACGCGGCTTTCCGCGTCCGACCTGCCTTCACMTTTGATATCAACCAGGAGATCGTTGTGTATCATATTCTAGACAGAGGTCATACCTTTCCATTGTACCGATAGTATAGTAGTTGGGCAGAGGCCCAAAACCTTATCTAGAGGTTMGCCACCTTACATAGTAGTGGCCGGCTTCGCAGCGCCACGCTAGCGGCAAGTTTACTTTCCTTTCCCCTTTCACCCCAATTCGCGTTGAGTATTCTATCTGCGTATACTGGCATCACACCCCTTTGCCCGCTTCCGTTATCATCACCTCAAAATCAGGATCAGCTTGCAGCCTCTGCTGTGTCCTGTTTGGACCGGTTTTTCGCCCACTTAAAGAGGTAATTAGTCTTCAGAGTAGACTAACCGATGGCTGCAATTCAATACTTTTTCTGACGACTACATAGATGGTTCAACCTTTCCTGGTCACAAAATTCGATACGGGGTCTGCAGTTTTTCAGCAAGTATCGCATTGTAGGGTCGTGCCCTACGGCTCATCTCTACTCTGCAGGACTTTTATCTGCTACCCGGCACCGCAGAGCCATGGCTACGGCGARGCCGAGACAGAAGAGGAATCGAAAATATACGCGGAACAAAGCCTAGCTTGCAAAGGGGCATCGTTACACAGAGTCYATAAAGATAGGGAACGTAAGGAGGGATCGATAGAGAGCAATGTACAGATTGCCGAAGACACAGGAAACCCAAGCTCAGTCATTAACGAGCGGTTGGAAGCCTTGCTCTTATCCGTTTCAGCTATCACAGCTAGGGATTTCATTATGTACYATTGTAGGCAGGCTGGAGCCAAAAGCCAGCTTTCCTCCAGTTCCTCGGGCCCATCTCATTTCCCACTGTGGGAGACGACTTTAACGATTGGGGATGGGCTCTCTGGTAGCAGCATTGGCCACAGCAAGCGGCTGACATACGCATCGGCACACATGGATGCTGCGATCTGGCTGGCTTTAAATTACTGGGAAGTCTGGCAGGCCTACACGGAACTACGGGCTCCGCATACCTGGATACCCGGCCCTACTCGTCTCCTGTCCCGCTGTACTCACGAAGAGGATCCCATCTGCACGCGGAATCCCTGAATATTCTGGGGGACGCTCTCGCAAAGCTTGAAGAGGCTGCTGTCGCTGTGGCGCTGCCCGTGCCGGAGGGAAGTAGCCGCATGGTTCAGGCAGACATATTAGACATCAGCTGGAAGTGCTCCTACAACAGCCGCACTCTGGCGTGGTGTCGCAAGGAAGTGATGATGTCCGGGGAAGTTTCGTCGATAGCAAGTCAAAATCGCCCACTATGCTTTGTGCTTATGCCGTTTGGACGCAAGCGGGACTCGGCTGGAGAGATAATCGACTTCGATAACGTCTATAAAGAGTTAATCGCTCCGGCTATCGAGACGGCCGGCCTCACTTCCATCCGGGCAGATGAGGAAATGGTAGGAGGCAAGATACACAAGCCAATGTATGAGCGCCTCATACTTTGCGACTACGCCGTCGCGGACTTGACGCTGGCCAACGCAAATGTATTCTACGAGCTGGGAGTGCGGCATGCTGTACGACCGCATTCGACAGTCCTCCTTTACGAATCAGGCACACGCTTGCCTTTCGACGTGCAACTCGATCGCGGCTTGGCGTACGACCGTGCTGCTATCCAAGCCGCCCGTGATAAGCTAATTCAGCGGCTCAATCACGCAAGGCATCGAACGACGGATAGTCCCGTCTTCCAGCTCATCGAAGGCTTCCGGGCCATCTTGAAGAGCGTGATATCTTCCGATCGACGAATGTATCTACGTGCGCTTGGTCAGCCATTGCGCTGCTGAATTTCAATCGCTTCCACTCAGAGATGTACTCCTTTGGCGCTGAGGAGCTCCCGCATCCCGATGTGTCCACTTACGCTTCATGGTTTCGCTTGAAGATGTTCCCTTCGCCGAAGAACATGGAAGCTGCATTTGCTTACGAGGCTCATTATAGGGCTATGGGCAGGATGATCAAAGACATGGACATACCCATTTCGAAGGTGACTCACTTTGGTAGAGGTACAGGCGCAAAGACTGCGCAGATCTTAGAAGCTTCTGCATGGGAGCTCGATAAGGCTGGAGGCTGGCAGCTGGCAAAGACCGCCCGAGTATCCTCGTATGCCATCAAAGTCTCCCTGGAAACAGCACGAATATTAGCAGGCTTCAAGAATAAGGGCAACTTCTTCTTACAGAGATACATAGAGCCCCCGCTTGAAGTGCTTCAGCTATTCTTTCCCTGGGTCGAAGACTGTCAGCAAAAGATAGGCAAAGCATTGTTCCAGAAGACATTCACGACAGATTTCTGGCTAAAGCGTATGCTTAAACAGCGCATGGTATTGGCGCAAGACATTCCCATCCTGAAAAAGCTGCATCCAGACTTATATCTTTGGAGCCATGCGATATTCGAGACGGTAGCGTGGGGGGAATGGGAGCATCGATTCGACAGTCTGTATGAGTCGCAGGTCAATCCAAGGGAAACGACATTGTTGAACCTGGCGCCCGAACTCACAAGTGTAATTCAAACGGGATTTGCGGACCAGCAAAAAACTGCGAGGGAGATTCAGACGAAATTATCAGCGACCGATGCCAGCTTGAAAATTCTCAGTAGAGGTATCCTGGACCTACAGCACAAGCTCATGCAGCCGCCTTCCGTCACCGCGACCGTGCAGTGGGCTGGCCAGACCATCACTTCGCCGCGGCGACCTCTAGCCCCAGCAGCATCGACGTTGAGCACTGTATCACAGTCAACAACATCAGCAACGTCCATACTATCGATAGATGGCCAACTCCTACCTCCAATGCCACTTCCAGACGCCCAACCAGCTTTGTCGACGGCTGCAGCCTTGTCGGCATTGAAATTTGGGCCGCCTGCAAAGCCAAAGTCAGTCACATCTCCCAGCTACATGAGCAAGTCACTCACTAAGGCCACTGATGCCTGGCGAGAGTATACGACCGGCTTGAACGGCTCGCCGGCCTTGAAGTCAGTTTACGAGGGCGAGGGGTGGAATTGGAAAGGTAGAGACACCGAAAGGAAGTATCGGAAGCGTCGAAAACCGCTCTTGCTGGAAATCAAGGACCTTGCAGGCCGGTTTGGCCAGCCAGAAGAAGCCATAGCCTTGAACATAGATAGGCAGCTGCAAGGCAAAAGGATAACGCTTCATCAGCTTGCAGAACAGTGTAGACTTAAAGAGTTCACTTACACACCTGTGTGCTAGCTATAGAAGCCTGTACATGATATGCGCCTTGAGGTCTCTTTTTCTGCTTCTCGCAGGCCAGCCGCCGCTCCAAAGTCGCTGCTGTGCTTGACAGGTTATTAAGTCAGTAGTATCAGTGGGCCAGCGACGAAGGGAGACTGTGAGGCCGTATATAAGCTGCATTGCGGATTGTCCAGTTAGTCTGACTATCTTGTACAAATCAGATAGGGGTTGGACAATTTTTTGGCGGGTGTCCTGTCCAAATGTCGAGGACATCAGGTCAATTTAGTTTGAGTGTTTTTTTCACTACGACGGTCGCTTGGAGTATTTGGTTATACTTGGCAGAGGCCTTTTGTGATGACTTACGCAGATGCCTGTGTCAGATCTCCGTATATTGTTTTACGCATTCAAGGGGACCCACGGCAGCAGCAGTTTAGCTAGTTATGATAGAAAGCATGGAAGGGTACCATAATATTCGGGGTCGTCATAGAATAAGCGTCCACACAGCATGGGAGCTGTACTTGCCGCACAGGAATTACCGACAGAATGCCAGACCCGCAATCGGTATCTGTATCGTAAGTAAACTTCTATCTGCGAGCATGGAGCGGGATACGGCCGTTAACGTGTCATGTGTGCTTCGCAGGTCGTTGCTGTTGTCAGCGAATCAAAGGAAGCTGTTGCAACGCTGAATCCCGATAACGCCCAAGGCTAACAAAATATAAGATTAGGCGACGTTACGTTTAGGGTATCGTCAGGACGAAGCTTCGCTCTTTGCGTACTCTATCACCAATTGGCTAGACGGTTTCTATCCCTATCAGGTCTTGTGCCAACGGTTCTTCGTGGATTCGCGTGGTCTGGTAATAGGGATGGGGCTTGAGACCTTGGGACAGGTTGTCTTTCTGAGTACTGTGATACTTGCCGAGAAACTGCAAACCCCGTATTGTATATGGTAATTAGGAAAGGTTGAAGCATCTATGTAGTCGTTAGGAAAAGTATTGGATTGCAGCCATCGGTTATAATCAGTCTACGTCGAAGACTAACTATCTTTCGAAGCACCGGTACAAACAGGACACAGAAGAGGCTGCAAGCTGATCCTGATATTGAGGTATGGATAACGGAGGCGGGCAGAAAATTGTAATGCAAGTATATGTAGATAGAAATGCCCAACGCGAGTTAAAAAGTGCGCGTTTCAATCAATAGGAAAGAAAAAAGCAACAAAAGCTAGTTTACAACTCGAATACCCTGCTCTTGTACCGCGATAGCA
Organism: Erythrobasidium hasegawianum; assembly: GCA_001972285.1. NCBI lineage: Eukaryota > Fungi > Basidiomycota > Cystobasidiomycetes > Erythrobasidiales > Erythrobasidiaceae > Erythrobasidium > Erythrobasidium hasegawianum. The sequence goes on from BCII01000026.1 coordinate 25,427, forward strand.
CTACGCTCATGTCCTTCAGCAAAGTTCTATATCTAATATCGCCTAGAAACTCGGCCCATTCTTCGAAGACCTCCTTTGTAGCTGAAGCCATCGAATCGCCGTTGAGAGACAAGATGAGTGGATGAGTGGATGAAACGAGCCACGGCTTATGTCTGTGTACTTCTTGATCTTGTAATCTGCAACGTTATTGAGAATGTTGGTAATAACCGTTACCCCGTGTGCAATAACTGATGTTTCGAGAGATCTTGTTAGTCGGTGGAAAGGGCTGGCTGCGTTGGTAAAGAGCGAGACGATCAACACGTCGTAGTGTGCAACGTCGCGTGCATTTGCCGCTTGCCGAATGCGGATGTCTGTTCACGGACTTTGGTTATAATGCGCATCTGGAGAGAGCTTCCTCGTCGATGGCAGCCCTTCACAATACTTGTCTATCTCTTTCAGCTCCCCATCTACGATCTTGCGGCGCCATGCTGCTCTGTACGGTGTTTTACAGCCAGACGTGCTCGTTGCTTCCGTTGGCAGAGTACCATTACCTCGTGCATACGATGCAAGCTGAGACTTCAGAAGAAATCGCAGCCGCAGAGACGGTACTGTGAAATTGAGCAGGATATCGTAGAAATGAGCAAAAAGATCCTTTGATCAGCTGGACCAGAGTACCCTGCGAAGGACTTTTCCGCAGCTTCGTTCTTTTCCAGGTTACGTGGAAAGCATATACAGCTATGACGCGGTGTCTCCCGGTGCGGCCTTGTGCCTTGAAATAAGTCTCCATGGCCAGGGCATTTATTCAATCAACTGCAGTAGCCTGGAAGTTGGTTTCCCTTTCATTCCGGAACACGTCATAGTCAAGACATTCTGCAATCTTGTGTCTGGCCTAGACTGGTCAAATGATCGATGTCTTCGAGTTGTAGCGTAAATGAACATTCAGTCATGAATGATTAGTAAGGGTATCACCAAAGCTAGGCCCGCCTGTGTGATGGATCATGCTCTTGGTAGTACACACTGCTTCTCAGATGCCAAAAAGCTCGTAGAAGTCTATTTGATATCTCGAATCTTCTTCTAGTTTTGGAGGACAATGTCATGGGGAAAGCCTTCGAAACCCCAGACTGATATGGCAACCAGGTTGACCTGCTGTCTATAAGGCTGCGATGATGCCGATGTGATTCTTCCTTGACTCTGTGGGACATCATAGCTTTGGGCATAAGTCCACCTACCGTACTGATCTACATCACTCATTTTCCCTTGACAAGTCGGAATCCTGCGAGTTTCCACCCCTCTCCGGATGGCGCTGATAGCGCTTTCGACGTCTGTCTTTCTGCTTGGCGGTCGATGCTCCTATAGTTTCGTCAGATTTAGCAGTATCGGCATCTATCTGCTCTAACTGTTGAGAATGCGTCTTCTGATGCCGCCGCAAGTTGGATGCAACTGTGAAAGCTCTATTGCAGGTTTCGCCTGGACATCGCGAAACCCGGAATAGATGTAACCATCTTAGTTGTTCATTGAAGAAGCACTGAGAGGGAATTGCACACAAAGATATGGCCGTTCGCCAGAGTGGGCACGCTCATGCACCACTAATGCAGAGGGTCGCGAAAACTCTGCCAAGGGCATGTTAATATCAGCTGCCGAATCTATGGTATATTCAGGCAACTTACTTCGTCCACAAATATTACACTCGTACGAGCCTCTCCCGCTTATCGACTGTGAAGCCGCCTCTTGGATGCTAGATGCGGTCGATCCCTTCCGCTTCAGTGATGGTGCTGATAATCTAGGGGATGAGACAGCATCCACAAGACTATGGAACGGTCCGGTGGAGGATCCGGGAGTACATAGAGATGTCTGCGCGCCAGCAAAGTCTCTGGTGCTTCTAGAAGATGACTTGGGAATCTGAATAGGCGCAATTTTGCGTAAGCGCTGTCTAGACACTTGCGACCAATCCGGCGCGGTATGTCTCGCGCTTGTGCCTGATACCATCTGGTTGTTGAAAGATAAAGAAGGGTTTACGCCAACGTACGCCCCAGCTTGTTGTGATGCGTGTTGATGGCTAGAAGGGTCCCAGACTTGATGCATACTGCTGTCTTCTGCTCGTATAGCTGAACCATCGATTACCTCGAACTTATTGACATCTCCTAGATGCCTTCGGGTCGTACTACGCTCGGGGACGAGAGCATGTGACTGGAATGCTGGCTGGCCCTGACGAAGCCTTACCTGGCCCAACAGGGATGGGGAAGAGGAAACTGACCGCAAATCTCCTGCCGGCACATGTTGATCCAGTGCAGGAGGCTTCGCTGAGATTCGATGTGACATTATGCCGTTCTCACGCGAGATGTCACTAGCTTCCCAGAGAACTCGAGGGAAACTGACTGAGTGTCGAGCGAAGTAGGCGTTTGACGGATTTTCATTCGCTGCTGCATCAAATTCTTGCTCCTGGGAGGCCTGCTCAACCCAGTTCAACCATCGGCGATCTTTGTCACCGATATCGGCAGAAGACTCCTTGCTCGTTGAAGATGAATGTCGCAGCGAGAGCGTTGTCATGGTGTCGGCCGAGACTCGGGTGCTTTGTGCGTGTGCCGAATGCGCTGGTATTGATACTTCACTGCGCGGAGATTGCTGAAAGTGGGGCATCGTCGAGCTATTGTTACTCTGACGGGCAATCGCTGCTTGCTGGTATTGACGCATTTGATCGTGGAAAGCGGAGAAGTCCACTCGAAGAGGCATACTGCTATGGCTTGTAACACCTTCTTTAAGATCCCCGCCATTGTCCGCGATGGTTGACGAGGAGTTACTGTCTGCTGGGTAAGCAGCTTCATTGCCCGCAGGCTGGTCTTGTGCCTGAGGCTGATAGCCATAGTCCTCCTGACCACAGTGCTGTTTTCTAATATCGGACAGATGGTTTCCGATCGAATAACTCGCACTAGGAGATTTGAAGTCGACGCCAGATTCGGAATTCCAATGAGGCAGTAAAGCGGCCAGGTATGAATTATCGCTAAAGCTATCTTCAGCAGTATAGAATTTCTTCCCCAGTTCTAGCCCATCACTGGGGTCCTGACTACTACATGCCGGATCTGCCTGCATAAGAGCTTGATCAAGATCCATTAGGTCCTCGTCCGCGTCTCCATGCTGAGCGAGTATATCGTAGAAGGCCAAGCTGGCTTTATTTTTCGGATAGTTTTGCGTGTATGTAGTGTTTTCATACTGGAGGTCTTCATCTTGCAACGTGCTCATGCCTTTATGGTCTTGTAAGGAAGGGCGGACGGATGATTTGGTAATAGTAGAAGAAATATCGTGGACCCTTTATAGATGAGACTATGGCCAGAAGGGCAGTCTTTCACGAGAGCAGAGTTGATGGAGTAGCATATGTCTAGTATCACCAGTACTATGGGGTGATTATACGGGATCAAGACTTTGACTGGCAGAGCCTGCGGAAGACGAACCAGCACACATTATCATCAACTGCGATGTTGTTGAAGCGGCCAAAGCCGGATAGGTAGTCGGCTTCAGGCAGGTTAAGTCCGTACTTGAACGTACGGGAGAGATGACCGCCTGAAGCAGACAAGCCGCTACCGACAGGTGAAGGGACCAGATGAAAGTTAGTTGGTTCTTCGGAGCGAGACGCTTGTCGCGCATGCCTACATATATACGGCCAGTATAGTATTGATTAGGTGTGCCTTTGCGTCCGGTTTTCGAAAGATCAGAGACAGTTCGTACAAGACAGATAGAGTTTTGATAGCGCCAAGGCCTTCCAAAGCTCGTCACCATCACGAGTTTGCTTACTTGCTTGTTTTGCTTCTTCACGCCATTTGCTGCAAATCCGAGCTGTCCGCTTCTTGCAGACCCAGGATCGGCACGCCACAGGTGAGAGCTGGCTTTATATCCGTCTCGTCCGGCAGAAGGATGGCCAATTTGTAGTTGGCATATCAAGGTAAGCTACAGCACGACTACTACAGACAGGCACTGGCGTTGGTGTCTGATCATGAAAGACCACCCTCTTCATGTTACGCTATGGCGTTTTATAGATTCGGTCAGACCGCCCGAAATGAAGTACGTCATTCGAATTCAAGCATGCAATTAGCCAAACATTGGTATTTTAAGCGTAGGTATTACTGTTCGTTGTTGCTCTACTCTGCATTGCAATGATCTAGCATTCCGAGCCGATCTGACTGTCGAGCCAGCTCTCTACCTGAAGCACCATGTTGTAGGGATGTGATCGAAGCGTGTCATATGCTACATGACGAAGGAGGTGATTTAATGCTGGCTCCCATCGATGATATCGCGGAGAATTGGACGGCCTTGAAGGATGGCCCTAGGAGCGTTGCTGCAACGCTTCGAATTGAGAGCAACGCTTCGAATTATGTTACAAACCGATCCTGCCTTTCATCCTTTGCTAAGGGGTCCTGATCATGACCACTTCGCCCTCCAACTGTCAACTTCTGCCGCGACGTCTTGTATATTATTCGCGAGTCTATGCCATGTACGTACAGTGACCCATCCTCGCATCTGCTGATCGTGACCTGCACAGAAGGAAGGTGATGGGCATGCAGGCATAGGTGTACAATGTATGGTGCACCGTGCGAGATGTAATGACAATGGTACTACTGCGTATAGGTATTCTCGTAGAAGTGGGACATTTGAAACCTCCCTTTCTCCCACACCTTCTCTCCTGTCCTTGATAGTCAATCTCCTCACTTCGAGAACAGTTCATGTAGATGCGGGATGCGATAGGGTATAGAGAGGTGGCATCAGCAGCTAAAGGGAGGTTTGCACATGGCCTTCCTGGTCCGATGAAAGCTCCATAGGTACTCGAGCAGGGCGGTCATCCTCTTCGCGATTTCAGGTAACCGTAAACTAAAGCGAACGCAATCGAGACAATGAAAATGGCACGCCTTCATCTAGACATCTATAGCATACAGTGTTACATCGCTCGGGCCGGAAAGTAGGCTGAAAGGCCGACGCAACATGAGCCTCAGATTGTACCGACTTGGCATACAACGCCTGTGATCACTGGACGGCTTCTCTTCTTGCAAATTGCCCCTCATGATTCCTCCCTGCTTTACCGACTCTCCAGGACCGCCGCTGAGCAGTAAGGCGGCCTTGCCATGTTGCATCTGCATTGACGACCTCAGAATGAGCACCGTCGCAGCGAGAGCGCTGAGGAAAGTGATCCACGTTTCGGAGTTCAGCTGATGTGTGCTCTAGCAAGACTGCGCCTGCGAAATGACAGAGAAGAAGCGTTTCGTGTCGGAAAGCCAAGCGACCTTTCTCAGGCGCGCTCTGGATCCAGATGTCGGATTTCTCCAGAAGGTCCGTCTGCATGTGAACCAACAAGAGCGCAACGACAGAAGTCTTTCGATCTTCACAGTATAGCATCTGCCCGGCAAGGGAGTGATAGAGCCAATGGACAACAAGGATGTAGACGAGAAGCTCAGCTACCAGGATAAGCATCACAACGTCTTCCTCTTGAAGACTTAGAGCAAAGCGAAATAGGTGAGCGAAGAAGCGTAATGTAGCAGAACCATATAGACATTCAACGACTACAGAAGACGACAGCTGGCGAACTTGGCCACATCAACTCGATGTGAATCAATGACGGTGTAGACCAGAAAGGGTGACTTGACATGCGCTCTACCTGCGATGAGTACAAAGAGACACGTCAGATTAAGGCAGACAATCTGCGGTCTACTTCGACTTACGAAGATGTGCGACTAGAGCCACGGCGCTTTGCTGGTATGTGAGCGTCAATTCCGATGTGAAAGTCATAGCTTCGCTTTGATGAGAGGCACTTTTGCGTGTTGGCTATCTCCGGCACTGTGATACCGTTCCTTGACAGAAGCAATAATGTACTCTTGAGGAGCATGATGTGCTCCGCATATCGAATAATGCACAGTGAAAGAGGGACTCGAATGCCAGTCGAAGGCTGACCGGCTAAGGACTAGGAGGAAATCCTGCTGCGTAAGGAGGACATGCTTGTCGGTGACTTCGTAAACGCGGCGATATTCGGCTACCTGTCTTCTCTCAATTCCATGATATCAGCCAGCAGGCAGTATGCCTCAGCAGGAATTACGCCTTGCTTTCTGGCTAGATTCTCCATATCATTGTCTTTGGCGCTTGGCCACTTGGGCTAGAGAATAGTTCGCTTGAGCTCATTGTCTTCGTCGATAAAGTCGGTGCAGTACCAGGGAGAGAAGCTCTGACGATATAAAAAGGTTGCCCGGTAGGAGTTTGCGGTCGAAGGTAGAGGGTAAGGCGGCGGGGCGGCGCAGCATCATTGAAAGGCGCATGAGTGTGTGCTATATCGGTAGGCTGCATTGTAGGGGTAGTGTCGCTTGAAACCTCGAGGTGCTCGGGTGCTCGAGTCTTGTTGACCTGAAAGCCGGGCAGGCTCACCGCTTGCTCTCGCTCCTGTTTCTTGATCGATGGTTACGAATTAGCTCCCTTGCTTCTGCTGAAATTGCATATGACCCGAAGGATCCAGCAAAAGCTCTATATCTGCCTCATCATTGCTTGCAGACTATCATTAGACTTAGTATCCATCGATTGGACCAGAAGCGAGCAGATTGGGAGGGCTTTCTCGAAACTGGTAGCTGGCTCCACAGAGTAGCTGAACAGCTCGAGGAAGAGCTGCTCGAGAGCTAGATGGGAGTTGTGTCTCTCCTAGACGACCATGTGTGGCCAGCGAGAACCTTGATAGACGGAATCATCTGGGACTCTTGATCTTTCGGAAGTCTAGCTTACTAAAATCCAGCTTACCAAGCCAATCTATGATGGCACTTCATTTGTGCTGCGTCCGTACGGTATGCGTAAAGGAAATGCACGAACAAAGAAGTCCGTTCGCAGATTGATCAAATCGCTTACATATGCAGTTGATATGTGTAGGCAACCTTATGGCTGAATGCGCTTCGTACACATTGCTTTCGAAAAGGCTCCAGGCGCGCATTGAGATTATAGGGAAGAACTTCGTCAAGGCGTCTAACCCTGCTCCAAAGAGACGCTGAACAATCGTTTTGCAGGATGGAAAGACTCCGAGATACAGCACGTCCGGGTCGCCGCATGGTAAACAGGAGTGAGCTGGCTAGACGACTGAGTTCAGTACAAGCCTTTTCATACGTACTTTCTCATCTTCTCTCCTTCATACATCACGTCCAATGTCTCGTTCGGATGCATGTTTGCAATTGCATAACATAGCTGGACCTCAACTTCGAAACACACGAATCATACTACGACAAGCAATATCCTGCCAGGCGTATATAATGACGTCCTTAGCCCATCTTCAGCAATGAGTCAAGACAGTGATCCTTCCGTCAGCCGCGCAGTTTCCCACATCTCCAATGGCACCCCTGGCACCTCTCCCGCAGATACTATCGAAATTTATCCTCTCCTCTACCCGTTCTCCATAGCCTATAAGTGAGCTCCGCTAACAAGCAGTAAGTGCTAAGTCACAAACCATCCCATGGAGGAAAATCGCATAGACAAGCACTATCATCACGCATCGCAGTGTTATAGCCGAAATCCAGGATCGAATTAATCAAGCTGTCGTATGTCTACTGGGTCTGAGGCTACTTACATCTGATTCTCGCTTTCACCAGTCGTTACATACCAGATGCTTCTTTCCCATTCTGTCACGTACAGTAATGGCCATTGTATAAATTGGTAAAAATGGACAGCAACCAATGCACCTACAAAGTATCTATTTATCCTTTCGATTTTTGCACGTATTTACTCAGCAACAGAGTCTAATGATGACGATTCATGCTATGCCTGTATATGCACCAATACTTTTAATACCGAATTTCATGGGATGGGCGAATGACGAATATAACGTACCTCTTCAGAGTCGAGTTCACAGAGAATGACCAATGACAAATGCGACAACTGAATGGCTTTCGACCGGGGTGGATGTGAAAATGAACAGCTAGAGCCGAAGGTCTCGAGAAGTACTTGTTGCAGACCGTACATACCTTAGAGAGAGAGAGAAACAAAACGATCTTAAACATGAAATGCCTCGTATTGGCACAAGTAGGCTGAAATAAACCCACGTATTTGCTCGCGGAAGAAGAGCCTCTAGCACCATTGCTACTAGGACCGGTACTGGCGCCATGAGCTGCCCACCCCTGACCATAGAATTCATCTTCTACTCGGCCTTCATCTTCGCCATCCGCCTCTATCATCGTGAAGCTACGACCATCTTGAGCATCGAAAAGCATATTCCCGTTGCCAGTAACATCGGGACCAGCTCCGGTTCCTCCGCCTACTTCTCTGGGAAGAGGGGAAGAAGCAGAAGATGAAGCAGAGTCGGAATGAGGAGACCTGTCGGTGGTCGAGTTGAGAGAAGGTAGATGACCTTGCAGTCTGCTGAACCCGAAGACGGAATTACTTATCCTGTGTTGGAACTGGTGGGCGACAGGATGAATGTCTTGTAGATGCGATTCAGATTGGTTTGCAGCAGCGGTATTGTCGGGTCCATCGAATATGACAATGCTATCTGGAGGTCGCTGTTGTGAATCTTGGTGCACCTTGTGTAGTAATATAGAAGCCTCGGCTTTTGAACACTTGGCTTGTAGACCCGATGCCATAGGTGTAGTAGCGGATGATATGAATGAAGTTGAGACAGGATCAGATGATTGCACGACTAAGTCTGCTATAGAAACTCGCAAATTAGCTCCACGAAGCATGTCTGTAATAGCCGGCGAAACACCAAGTTATTCGAACGAAGGTATGGCTGCTGGAGAGCCTTTGGGCCACCATCTCCATCTTTGATAAGGGTATGAGAACCTAGATGCCGGCGCAGCAGCAGCCGGTAGGATTCCATTCTCCAGTCCGGTCGCTGCCGGAAAGTATGTTATTGAGTAAGGTGTATGTGAGTAGACATACGATGACTGCTGAGGCAGCAACTACTGCCGGTGATGGCGGTGCCGATACTATGGCGCGTCCTGGTCGTTGTGGTGGATGATGACTGCCTGTACTAATGCCGTCATGACCTCCCCCGTTCCTGGCTGTTCTGTAGTGATTGTATGTTGTATGTATTATGTTGTATGTAAAGTGTTCATGGAGAGAGTAGAGGGCGCCTTTGATCGCTGCGCTTGTTGGATGCCAGATATGGCTGGATCCTGCACAGTATGGGCATTGGCAATAATTACAAGGGTGTCTACACGGGAGAAACACGGTTTCGGATCTGTTCTACGCATGCACGTCGGTTCAAATGCGAACTGCTCTGTGTCTACGCACCGAGTATTGATGACCTGGCCAATTACAAACTCTGAAGTACGGTATCGACTCCAACAGGTTTGAATGTGCCCATAGCAGAAAGTAGGAATTTCCCACCTCTCCGTTTGCCGTAAACACAAAGAAGGTATCGCAGTCTTGTAAAGCATCCCGCAATGTCAACGCGCTCTGCTATACATATCGCAACCGAAGAAAGGTAATTAACGTGACCAAGAAGGGCGTGATTTAGGTGGTCTTCTGAAATATTCAGTAATAACACACGCCTGCGTCACTTGGCTATTCCTCAACCTATTTACTTCGATATGCTTGAATCACTCGTGCGGATTCTTCCTTCTTCAGTATGCAAAGCACAACGGCAGCTTTCTAGATTGCAAAGTAACGAATCACGGCCCTGCGTGTAGAGATACAAAGTCACGCTCGCATAGTGTAAGCGTATTGTGGCAATCTCCAGTGCCCTACCTCGATATGAAAGATCTTCTGTATATTGATGGCGCCCTGGCGCACTACCGTAGAAGACGGACAGGATAATAGAGATCAACTTGAGCAGTGGCGCGTACTTTGACAGGGAGTCTAGGCAGGCAGACTGAGAAAGTTATATCCGGCATTAGCGTGCTAAGCCAAGTATGCACGATTGAATCTGTCCCATTGTATCTGATGCATGCTCCGGAGAAAACATCTAGCAGTTACATCGTACTAATTCACATTGTTTTCAAAAAAAGTTCTCCCTCGTCGGGCTGATTCTACCCCTCTCTGTTCCCGAATTCCGTAGAAGTCTGAAGCACCCGCTTATGATTGCAACAATGGATATACAGCCTTTCGCTTAATTAGATAAAGTATCAGGGGCTTCGAATAATGCTCATTGTTGTACCCTCAAATACCGTTACGATCGCGCCTTCGAAAGGACAGAGTTTGCGCAACACGCACGAACAGGAGCAGCAGGAGCGCCTCCCCTATGTATATCAGGCCTGGATAGCCAGGCGACAGCCTGCTTTCTGCACACAGGAAATATCCGCCTATATAGGTCATTCGGATCCCGTCACAAGACAACAAAGGCCGTGCACTGACAAAAGCAGGCCTTCCATTGTTGCGACTATAAAGCAAAGCGGCTCCTCCGCCTCCATTGTTGAGTCTGAACAAAATTTTGCTTCATCTGGCCACGGGCGTGCTACAAAACTACTTTTGGCTCTGCAGCAGACTATATAGCATCTAACCATTTGCATTATTGCCGGGAATGGGCGTATCAAAGGTATTCTGCTCATGTGCGAAGTGTGCAAGAACGGGAAACCAGTTGAGGCAGAAAGATGGGAAAGTGGGCCAATGGATCGCATCATCGACGCGGAGTCGGCATAGAAGATTCGAAACCTCACACAGTGATCTAAGTAGCTCCTTGAGAACCGATAAAGCACAAGGCGTAATATTGTCGGAATCTGCAATCTCTTCGCGACTAGATAGTGCAGTAGGCAGTACGGATAAAGAACATACGGAATATGCTGGTGCAACATCAGCTATATCGGGAGTGGACACACAGAGCAATGATCCAGGTGACCCAGGGAGGTCCACTCTTTGGAGACATGTTCACTCCGTAATGAAGCTGTCTCCACCTATTCAGTTATTGATCGCTCAACGCTCATCGCTATAGCTGCCTGTATCCAGTTTCTGGCTGTATGGCTCCATCTGTGCGCTGGTGTCAGCCGGCAAGCTGCAAACAAGACTCTCAAGATTCTGAAGCTTGTCATAGAGAAAGCAACAGCTAGAGAAGCAGGCGTTTCGCGGGAGA
>BCII01000026.1:40293-231437 GCA_001972285.1 Erythrobasidium hasegawianum
GGAATTCGGTCTGGAACGGCAAAATGGGCTCTTGCAGAAGATATCAACCAATGGACGCCTGTGTAAGGATATGCAGATCTTTTCGGCCGAGGCAAGTGACTGATACAGCTTACTTATGTTTGAAGACGATTTAGACTATACTCTGCTAAAATCGATATGTCAAAAGTCAAGATTCCTACATCTGATAATGTCAGATTCCCCAGAGTCACAGCGGGACCGTATTCAACCAGCGTCCGATCTTACGAAAGCTGTCGCGGCACTTCTGTGTGCAGATAATAGGCAAGAGGGCCTTCCAAAAAGCGATCCCGAACTTAGCGATTTTCGTTTCAATCGGAAAGGCGAGGTTCTCGAGGAGAGAGTATATGACAAGCTTGTCGAACGGTTGCAGGAAGAAGGTCTTCAAGTAAGGCATCGAAGAAGTATCATCTTGGAGCCAGCGCATTTCCCAGTCGTCCCCAATACCGTGGTCACTCAGAGGAGTTTCATAAAGAACTCCCGGAAATTCACATGTCGCACGACGCATGCAGGCAATGCAGCGGTCGTCTTTTTACAGGGGGGCGAAATACGCTTCGGCTTTATCAACACCATATGGGACCAGTCTCTGTCTGGCATGATACGAAGGCACGTCCTTGTTACACCATTGAAACCTTTGTCGAAGGACGATGCGGATCGGAACCCCTTTCTTCGGGAGTGCGGTTTGGCTTGCGACATTGTTTACAACTCGCCTGAAGCGGATGTGCTTCTTGGACTTGGTGATATCGTCTCGCACGCGGCTTTCCGCGTACGACCTGCCTCCACCTTCGATATCAACCAGGAGATGGTCGTGTACCATATTTTAGACAGAGGTCATACCTTTCCTTTGTATCGCTAGTGTAGTATCTGGGCAAAAGCCCGAGATTTACATCCCGAGCGGTACCAACCTTCTATAGAATCCGTCATCTTCGAGTGGGTTCGTGATAGCATCGTGACATACAAAAGTCAGCAAAAGTCGCCTTTTGGTAAAGCACGATTGACTTCCGTGTAGGCGATGGCTTACAATACGTATCTGGGTGACCTAGACGTTAGCTAGCCGAACACCAGATCGTAGTGTATGTCCATGCCTGAGATTAAAGCGTGACAGAAAACCGGTGTGCTTGCGCAAGCACGCGAAGGTTTAGGGAAAGACGCATGCGTCACGTAGCCAAAACCCATACATTCTCACGTTCAACATCTTCTCTGGCTTAACTGAGAAGACAGCCTGTCTCGACTATCAAATTATTCGAAAGAGACGTTAGGTGTTTGTCATGAGATGGAGGCAAATTGGAGCCTCCAAAGGAATGAGAAGAGGATGTGTCACTATACCTTACAATCTAGCCGTGGGAAGCTGCCAATTTTCCGGCTCCTACTAAGCTGATGCCGGTGTCAGATCCCCGTGTTTGGATTTACGCATTCAAGGCCAAAGGGGCATCAGCATAATAGCTAGTGATGGAAGAAAGCATGGAAGAGTACCTTGACATCCGACGTCGGCGACCATCCGCACACCCTTACATGCAAATCTAGAGTAAGCGTCCGAACAGCATGGGAGCTGTACTTGCTTCTCAGAAAATACCGAAAGAATGCCAAATCCGAAGTCTGTAGGTGTGTTGTAAATAGATTTTTATGTGAGCATGGAGCGGGATGCAGCCGCCAACGAAATGATGACGTAAGTGCATTTCGTAGTACGCATGCTGAAGGCTCACGTAATATCGTGTGCAGGAGTAAGTCGGGGAAACTGAACAAGACAAGACTAGCTCACGTAATATCGTGTGCAGGAGTAAGTCGGGGAAACTGAACAAGACAAGACGCTTTATGCGGAGAATGCAAGCGATGCTGTCGATACTAGCAGCAGCTCTTCGCACTCTGTACATATGCAGATTGACGGCTACGGTGGCTGTTTCATCGGTCTGTGCGCATTCTTCAACAATAGCCCGTTCGGTCCTCCCAATGTACGGGCCGCATGCGATCGATTCGTACCGGCCAGCATTCAGGTGAGGCAGTGGTGTCTGTCTTTAAGCGACATGACACAGTAAGATATGATATTTAAAAAAACTGTTCCGTTCCTGTCTAGGCGCGAATCTCACTTCGTTCAAACCTTTCGACGCGCAATGGAGAGATCCGAAATGTCCTTCTGCTTGTGCTGAGAATTGGCTATTAGATCAGACTTCTGGCCATCCCTAGAGGCATCGAACAAGGTCGGCATCCCTCAACTCAGTGCAACTGCGCACTCACAAGGGCTAGCGATCGGCATCTTCACCGAGATCCTTGATTAGTCCCGCCCAGAGAGACAGGAACTTTAATCTAGAGAAAGCGGAATGGACTACAAACGATTTTGAGTTCTAGAACAAGTCATTCTGCTGTAACAATCAGCTGAGTGCACATCGATGCAGTTGAATGCTGCACAGTCTACATCGAGGTGCCAGCACGGTATTGTATTTATAATCGTGTAGCGGTTCTTCACAGGTTCTTGCCCTCCCAATCTTGAGCAATCATACAGACGGACATCCTCGCATGCGACGCAGTCTGCTTATGCGCTGCACAGCAAGGTCCGAGAGAGCACCGGCATCGAGCGAGGATTCACATTGATCTCGCTGTGCACCCTATCAGCGCCCCCGAGTCCTATACAAGACGGATACTGTCCGGTTGGCCCGTCTAGCAAGCCTCGCTTTGTGGACTATCACTAAAGTGAATGCGGATATTACAGAGGACTCTAAGCCTCTGTTTTCCTGCATTAGTCAGCAAATATGCTGCTTGGAGTCGAAAGGTGGTCCCTTCTACGTGTTAGGTTTCGATGACCTGTACAGTACAACTTAGCGTCAGTGCAATTCACCGAGACGAGAGCCTTCACAGGCCTCTCTCACCTTTCGATACATCTCACTATGATATCTGGAAAGCGTGACCCACGCACTCTATCACCTGGGGTTTACGCTACGCATTGCATCGAGCTCTTTAACCTCGGGAAGACAAGTGAGATGCGAGTTGGCATGCTCGCAGATTCTCTAGGCGATGCAGTACCGTAATAACAAAACCAGCAGACGCATGCGACACCCGTGCGTGGCGAAGGCGTTTTGGCCACTGAACAACATTGTTCAGTGCTATCGAGGGGTCTGCACAGAAGGTCCACCGGATTCTTGCGCGGATTGCTGAATAAAATGGGTTCAGGAGCCCATAAGCTTGGTTTGCCTTTCCTCTGCTTTGGTTTCCGCTCAATCAAAGAGAAGGAGATGGTGGCTCAAGAAGCGATAACTATCCTACAACCGAGCGAGGATTGGCTTAAACACGGCGATAATCTAGTCACTCTCATCAAGTCCGTGGCGAACTTCGTACAAGATGACTTGCTGCATGAGCGGCTCATGAATACTGCAAAGATATATCTTGCATAGTGTTTAGGATTTCAGACTGCCGGCGTAATGCAAGTCGACCATGCTCCGAATCTTTGGATCGACCTTGGACCGCAAACATTCAAGGTAAATGTTCTAAGTGCTCAGCGAGAACCGGAAGTCGGGACTGATTGCATTTCGCAATAATAGATATGTTTAGGCGGAGTTCAACCAGAGTCGTATTAAAGTGAAAATACTATGCCCACCTTGTTAGACTCGACTGGCCACGAAATATCTACAGACGAACAACGTCCACGCCTTCCGGCCAAGCAGGGTCTGAAAGCCTCTAATCGGCTACACCTCCTATTGGCTTCTTTGAAAACGCATACTTTCATGCCAGTCTTCGATGAATACACGTCTGCGACTTCAGACGTTCACCGTGTGGATGACGGAACACCTCCTAGATCTTCGGTCCTCATGGAACATGGCAGAGTACAGCTGGTCCCAAAGAATTGCCTAGCGACCTGTATGGTCCAGCTTGATCGACTAGAGGCACAGCAGTCGAGAACAAGTATCGCAATCAACAGAAGTTATTATGATTTGGGTCAAGCGTACTGTCGTACCTGGAACGTGAGTTTATCATACAATCACGCGCCGCGCCTATTCCGATATGGCTGGTATGAACGCAGATTACCGAAAACAAACCAGGCGCGTGGAAACTTAGTGCAGTCCTGCACAAGGAGGCTCTCGGGAAGCTCAGCACTCATMAAGGCCTGACTTACTTGACGACAGCTAGGGGTCAGATGAAGTGGAAGAAGCGCCTTCAAAAAGCCCATAAATATTGCTTGCTCGTTGATATATTTGGCGAAGCCATTCTTCAAGCTGCTCCAAGTGTCTCAATATCGCGCCTGGATTCAATCTCCCTTACTTCCCTACAGCTTCTTCAGGATGAACGGTTCACCAACGGAGATGTCTGTGCGATAAAGCAAAGAATGAACACTCCGTAAGGTAGAAATCTTCCGACCTCGCAGTTACTACAACTGTGTATGGTAAATATCTTGTATGCTCTTCATTGTACAGCGGGTCTTTCTGCGATCAGGGACTCGCTTGCTAAGACACAATACTACTGAACAAAGCTTTACTGTAGGTAGAAGACTCCAAGACTTACTTGCGCCGATTTAGGACCTTCTCGTTAACGACGGAAGTATATACGGTCCTTTTGACGACTGATTTTAATGTATCAGTGACACTACTTACCTATGGTGCTAAGTATACTTCAGATGGTACTGAAAGCCTGTCTCTACAAGTAGTCTTGGTAAAATACTGATCGAAATAAAGAAAGGARRTTGAGGTCGTTACCATGGTACGACATGACCCTCGCAAGTGGACCAGTCCATTACTTAACTCTCGGCCTGTCTTGCGAGACCCCAGGGAAGTGAGASAGCGGCGAAAGCATCGCCCTGCCGGACGCTTTGTGACCATTCTGGAACGAGCAATTATCTCTCCCACGTATAATCGCGTAAATAGAGAAGAGAGCTATGAGGTTAAGCTGTCTYACCATCCACGTGGAACATAGCGCGTATTTACTATGCTCTCTGCGACTATGTTCCTACCCACGGCTTTGAAGGCAGTCTTGTAATCGAATGATGCACCCGTAGTGTATGTCTTGCCAACGAGAGAATAGTTGCGACCTATGATGTATAGTCATAATAGGATAGCAATCCGGATCATCTTACTTTCATGCGTAAAAATTGTAATTAGCATGTCAGGGGCCGCACACGGCAGCAGGAARATCTGAAAGCTCCATCAGGTATCCTGAAAGGCATGGCTACAGCACCTTTTCTTGTATACCGGTCGTCGGTCTCAGATGCAATATGAAGGAGCTCAGGGAAATCATCAGGAATACATGACAGCCATCTGTATACATGTAGTTAGCACATTCTTTCTAGCAACTACAAGTAGGGTATATTAATATACCAGACAAACGCGTACTGCTAATAAAGAGGGGCGAGAGGCCAAGGGGAGCTGCCTTTGTTGAGGTAAGCGATAAGGAAGGTGAGCGCGAGATAAAGTGGGTTCTCTGAGAGATACCAAAGATAGGGCGGCCCGTCGTACGCTGATGTCGACAGTCCTTGAAGGCCAGGTTAGCATATAGATGTCTTTTCAGTATTTTCCGGTTCCGGTGACATAGACTTCCGTRTATATCTGAWGAGATAATGCTGAACAGTTRGCCTGAAAATTACCTTGAGCCTACACTCACCGTCTTACAGCGGAAAGGTGGTCCTCTTTGAGAACGTGTAGGATGCGTTCCTGTCTCTTCAGTTCTGTGATCCTATCCTTGAGATCGAGTTCCATATCGTCGATATATTTCTRTCGTACGTCCAATGCAGARACTTTTTCTTCGAACTCCCGCAATCTCCTAGCGAAGTATTCGAATGAGAAACCTCCGAATGACGAAATAAGATATGCATTACCTGTACGAAACGCTCATGGACTCYCCAAGGAGCTGTGCAAAGCAAGGTAGAGCCAAAAGTTCCGATGTACTCGGGCGTTGCTGAGGCTGCTCTGATAACAGTTTAGCCGTCGTGAAGTAAGAAAATAAACACATACATCATGGGAAAGCAAGCGAGCCTGCATATTGGAAAACGCAGAGCTGTAGCCTTCCAAGGGGGCAGCGCAGATACGGTCAATCGCTCGCTGCTTAAGCGGCATCTTTCTACAGGGCTATAAGCCCTTTTGAGACCAAGCAGCTTTGAAAACCATACACGCACCTAAGCGTAGAGATTTCGTCTAGGATACAGCCAAGACTATATATGTCCGCTTTGACATCGTACAACCGGCCTTCCTTCATTTCCTGTAAAAAATTTAATGTTAGTATGATTGCACAGGTCCTGCTGCGTACAGGTGGGAGATAGCCCGGGGTCTGGTTTCCCTCCTAATCAGTCCTTGTTCACGGGCGATATATAATATGAAGTAACAAGTCACCCCAACTATAGAATTAGCCGTTCCTTCACGAGCTTCCAGAACGCGAGACAATCCAAAGTCTGCAATCTTGAACGTTCCATCGCTTGTAACGAAGTCTATCGACGAGAATTAATGCATCGTGATCGTGCATAACGCAGTATTGTCGATGCGCTCACCATTTTCAGGTTTGAGATCTCGGTGGAGGATCCGCTGTTTGCCGACCGTACTTGYATGACAAAAATGCAACCCCAAAAGAATTTGTATAAAGACGCGGAGCACTGGTCCTTCCGACATCTGTGTCCTAAAGAAGCAGCGGATTCTCAATCAGTGAAGGTGTCATGCATGAAGCGATGTATCATACTTCAACGAATTCCGAAGATTTATCGCCTGTCGCAAATCCCCCGTGTCACAGAATTCCATGACAATGTAAGGCTGACTGTCTGTAGAATCCTTGCAGACTTCTTCGACTGCAACGATGWTGGGATGTTTGAGCTGCGATAGCAAGTTCCCCTCACGAAGGAAATAATCCATCTCTTCAGGGTCTTGACCTATGGAGAGTAGGTTGATTGCAAAAGGCTAAATACTAATCAGCAATCGATCCGATAAGACGCTCTTAGCTGCTGATTTACTCGCCTTCGCATCTGACCTGCGAACAGCCTTATAGACGGTCCCGAAGCCGCCTTCCCCGAGTTTCTGCCAGTTGATGTATTTCCCAGCGAGTTCAGGACATGATTCCATGATCTGCGCAGACATAGAATAAGCAGACGACTGGGAATTGTAGCGAGAACATCMAAAGTGAACCAGCTGTCGAGAGCTGGACGTCGCATGACCCTAATTCTTTGAGCTTTGTCCTCGATCTATTCCATCGTATAGTTGGAGCCAGGTCCTTGCTCATTGGCGACAATGGCGTACTATACGCGGGGCCAATGCACTATCGAGCACTATGCACTTCAGATAGTCTCTATTGGCGTAGAGAACAGGGCTAGCTAAAGAGACGGGAAGCAAAGCGATCTTGCGAGACTCTGTCCGCTCCCTGTGAGTGGTGGGTATGGCCTGGCMTTATAGAACAGACATGTCGCTCGTCAAGCCAGGACATTACGTATTGCGGATAAACATATCTTCAATCCGAGTACCGTGGCAGTAGGCTGTCTGATGAGCAGGCCCAGGCTCCGTTACCAGTCCTCCTGATCCTGATCGAAGCTTGCGAGCGCCTCTGATGCAGGGAGAATAAGCGGATAAGACCCATAATTGAGAGCCATGATTCTAAGCCATAGCTCAACAATACTTGCGAAGAAATGTCTCAAGTGAYCGACCGCGACATTCAAACACAACACAATAGAATCAGAACATAGGCACGCGATTTGTTCTTCATCTCAAACAGAACCTTGTTTGGCTAGTTACTGTGTCAAGGATTGCTGTTTTTGATTCCAAACCCGTCCTACCTTTCATCTAACWCTACAGGGGTCCTGACCACTTCGCCCTTCAATTGTCATCTTCTGCCGCGAGGCCTCGTATAAAATTGCAAGTCCATAGCCAAATACGTAGAGTTATACCATCATCCGCTGATCGTGACCTGCACAGAAAGAAGGCGATGAGCGAGGTAGGCATAGGTCTACAATGTATGGTGTAYGGTGYATGGTGTATGGTGCGTGATGTAATGACAACGGTWCTACTGACGTACAAGTATTATYGTAGAAGTCGTACMTTTCCACTTCCCTCTCCCTTTCTCCCATCCCGTCTCTCCTGTCCTTGATAGTCAAGCTCCTCAGTTCTAGAACAATTCCTGTATACTCTGATAATTCATATACACAGGCTCCAGCTTCACACATCCTTGCTCCAGTTTGAGTAAATGGGCAATCAAAGTCCGCCCATACCGAAGAATAGTTTGGCTTGTCTCGGCAGACCGGGCTACAGGCGAAAGCAAATATCTATCCCAAGCAGCCCGAACATGTGCCACATCCMGGGCRATGGACCTCCAGTCATGCTACAACCCGAWTGTAACATATCAGCTTCATGCTGYATGCAGACTGACTATACGGTTCACACCCACATCTTGATATGCGTAGAGTAACGTCACGGCGGTTCGCTTCACATCTTCTTCCCAATAGGCAAGYAGGACAGGGCACTGTAACCCCTGTAACGTCATATCTCGGAGTCTTGGCTCGAAAAACTCTGTGGTATTGATGTGCATCGAGTCTCGCCTTGAGGACAGCAGAGAGGAGAGAAGTAGCTAGACATATTCAGATTGACGGCTGCGAHAGCTGTTTCATCGGTCTGTGCGCATTCTTCAACAATAGCCCGTTCGGTCCTCCCAATGTACGGGGCGCATGCCGTCGAGTCGTACCTGCCAGCACTCAGGTAAGGCAGTGGCTAGTGCTATCAAGCGACATAACAAAGMAAGATGTCATGTACAGAAACAGCTCTTCCAATCCCGTCCAGGCGCGAAAAACATTGGGTTAGGCAGACGCTTTTAAGTGGTCTCATACTCTCTTGAACACGGCAATACTGTTGTRGACGATCAGCCATGCAATTCTTAAGGGCATTGGAGGCTTTGTCTTTGTCATCTTCTCCAACGTGGATGCAACTTGGCTTGAAGCAACGCTATGACACGTATCTTGCCCGATACTCGCGTAGACGTCCTGCAGCTTCGAGTACCCTGGTTGGCTCTCGTATGCTTCGTCAAATACGCCTGAGAGTTCAAGACCCGCTCGTAAAGATATTGCTTTGAAAATTCGTGTTGCGATCGCTGCTAACTCATGCCACTCTGTCTCTGTCTTCTCAGCTCTATCACTTCTCGCACAACTTCCGTAGTATTCTATTCTCCTGTGAATATCAGTCTTCAGACTTCCGCCATGCCAGCTTCCTCATTATCTAGAGTCGAGAGTCCCATTCGTAATCCTAGTTGAGACTCAGCTTCAGCTATCCCATCTTGACTGCGTTATGGGCTATTCAAAGAGGTGTTTTCTTTGCTTTCTCTCCCTCAGAGCTTGGAAGCAGAATGAAGTAGTAAGGCTATACTCGCCCGCAACAGAAAGCCAATAAGGAGCGTCTTAACGAGAACAGCAAGCATGSCCAGAAAACGTTTGGCAGTATTACCGAATGCAAGTGTMCGTACACTTAGGTGGGCGCCAAGCTTGCTATGACTGTTTGAGAAATCCGCTGATGATGGGAGTAGCACTAACACTTTTTCCGCCGTATGCGAGACTGAGGATGAGTTACGGCAGAGAACTGAATCGAAAATTATGCTTCAAAGGAATAAAGATGGAGGTGGAAGCTTTGTACTATGCATCGGGGCTTAATCCATATGTCTGATAGAGCCGCAAGATACCGGAAATGCTATCCAATATGCCTTTACGGCTAAGCTTCGGTAAACCGGAAAAGTAGGAACCACATCCAACCTTAGACATGCGGCAACCCATAATACCAATTGCGAAGTTAAAAAGCCTTCGTTGATGGCAGCCCTTCACAATAGTTGGCTAACTCTTTCAGCTTCCCATCTGCGATCGTGCAGATCCAAGCTTCTCTGGCTGGTGGTACATAGCCAGACGTGCTCGTTGCTTCCGATGGCAGAGTAACATTACCTCGTACCTGCGATGCAAGTTGAGACTTCAGAGAAAACCTCAGCTACAGGGACGGTACTTTGAAGTTGAGCAAAGCACCGTAGTTATAAGCAAAAGATCTTTTTAAGTCGCTGTTCCAGGTCAAATCGAGTGGGTATCATTGAATACCTTGTAGACATCGTCAACCACTGTGCAGGTAACAACAGGAGGCTTTGTCCAGTGTCCAAGGAGTGCTTGAAGGGTGATCCATAATAAACAACGCGAAATCTTGCCAAGCGGCTCTTGCGCCCTGGTACATTACCTTACGCTGCTCGCCAATGCCCTCACTCTACTGCACAGACCTGTGCTTACTTTTGTTTTTCTTTACATTGGATCTGAGCGCGCCTCTTTCGGAATTAGGAATTGGGACAAGTATATGGTGGGGACAGAGCTTTCCATTAGAGTTCGCAAAGCCTTTGTAACGAATTAATTGCACACTCAGGGTTTTGCGCTTCAGGCTTCTCCTGCCTTAGCCTGGAACAAACGGACATGAGCTGTGATCGCTTTACCGTAGAAGAGTCATAGCTCAGCGCACCATCCTCCGATGTAATTAGGAGTCCTATGCAAGGTTACTGGAAGGACAACTGGAGATAGCAGTGGAGGTAGGACTGGAGTCCATACTGGATTTGACCTTTAGTTGAGGCCGATTTAAGGCGACTGGAGGTTGCATTGCCCCCCGTGTGAGTCTTGGAATTGCCGGGCTTTCAGATGAGAGCGCCATCGATAGTACCGTCACTTTCAGCTAGGCTCTGGTGCTTGTGTACGATTGGAGAAGCAAAAGCATTGTATGCAAGATGCCGAGGCAGATACGCGAAAGTCTTGAAACAGAAAGGGTGCTGATGTTACAACAAGAAACACAGACGAAACGCCTGAAGTCGATACTAAGCTTTCTTTTGACTGATACTACACTACGTGATGACAATCATGCGCCAACTGACTGAGTCAAGGCGAAATCGCTGTAATTCCGCGCTTTCACCTCATCGCACTTCTTCCTGTAGCCGTATCCCGGACCGTTGTAGCGAAACACCGTACGCTTCTGTTTGTATGCCAGATTCTTGTTCACACCAGTCATCCAGGAATCGACCTCTTGCGAAAGCATGCCTTTCGAGCAGTCGATAACGTGCTGAGTCCAGACTTCCATACCGTCTGTGGTAGCCTCCATACAGGTGATACAGTTATCGCGCGCATACTCCATGTAGTCTGCCACCCAATTCACAGCGTACTCGATGGATCGAGGGAAGTTCCCGAAAGCCTGTCACCCGCAAGAGTCAGCCGTGACCATACGTAAGGCTGCATTTCAAGACAAATCTTACCTGATGAGGGCCCATAATCATCAGGAAGTTGGGAAAGTCCTTGACTGTCAGCCCCAGTTGAGTCTTGATGCCATCGCTCCAGACATCAGTCAAAGACTTGTTATTCCGACCTCGAATATCGACAGCACGGAAGGAGCCAGTAGTGGCATCGAATCCAGTAGCATAGATGAGGATGTCCAGCTCGTACAGCTGTTCCGTAGTCTGCACACCTTGCTCGCAGATCTTCTCAATGGGCTGTTCTTTCAGGTCAACCAAGGTGACATTCGGTTGGTTGTAGACTTCAAAGTAATTAGTTTCGAGTGGGAGCCTTCTTGTGCCGAAGCCGTGACACTTCGGAACCAGCTTCTCTGCCGTCACTGGATCGTGCACTCTGTCCTTGATCTTCTTGGCCATGAAGTCGCTGTACAGCGCATTTGCCTCTCGGTCCATAAAGATGTCGGTATTGACTCCAAGAAATTTGGCGAATCCTGGGCGCGCGTACAGAGCTTCCCATCTGGCTTCACGCTCGGCAGGATCCATGTCTACCGTCTTATCTGGAGTACTGAGATGTACGAAGCCGTGGGAAGACTTCATACATGCTTCGAAGATCTCAGGGTACCTCTTCCGGATGTCTTGCATTTCGTCGGAGGAGATGGGTGAATTGCGTAGAGGTGCAGCCCAATTTGGCGTCCGCTGAAAGACGGTAAGGGATCCGACATCTTTCGCAATAGATTGAATGACCTGAATACCAGTAGCTCCTGTTCCGATGATTCCGACACGCTTGCCTTTCAGAGACGAATCGTCCTTGGGCCATCGACTTGTGTGCCATGAATTTTTGAAGTCATTGACACCGGGAATGTTAGGTGGTGTAGGCTGATTGAGAATGCCCATAGCACTGATGAGGTATCTGCATGTGTACTGCTTGCCGTTCTGATCAGTGAGGAGCCAGTAATCGTCTGAGGATTGGTACTGAGCAGACACGATTTGGGTGTTGAAGATCATGTCCCTCCTAAGGTCGAATTTGTCGGTGAGGAAGCTTGCATAGCGTAGGATTTCAGGCTGCCCAGCGAAGTGCTCGCTCCAAGTCCATTCATCGAGGACCTCTTTCGAGAACGAGAAACCGTACGACCAGCTTTCGGAGTCGAAGCGGGCGCCAGGATATCGATTCCTTTTGGAAGCAGACAACAAGTGGTCAGCATTCTGCCAACTCCCAGCCAAAGAAATTCGGCCATTGTGACCTCCAGCGCCAGCTCACCAGTACCAGGTCCCGCCCTCGCCAGATCCAGTCTCGAAAGCTTTGACGCGCAATCCAAGACTGCGCATCTTGTACAGCGAGTATATGCCAGACAAGCCGGCGCCCACGACAAGCACATCGTAATCGAGGCTTTTGTTGGCATCCCGAAAGGCTGAAGAGGCAGAAGCGAGTTGCGTTTCTTGCGCTGCAGCATGGCCGTTCCATCCATTTAAATGCGATACACCGTTTACTGCAGACTGCGATGTCTTCTGTTCTTGGGTCACTGCAGGCCCCAAATCAGCTTCCAGACAAGCATGACCTTCCTTCTCTCCAACTTACTGATGTCTGAAGCGGATGGTGATGATATGCTTTACGGGCTTGTCAAGAGATACACAGGATGTCAACGTGGCTTCATCTCATCAGCTACTAGGACGCCCGGCATTGTTTTCTCTGCTATTGCCGCTCTCCCGACAGGCCTTATTCTCCGCCTTCTTCTGGCTAGCAGGCTAGGCAATGAAGCAGACTTCTCGCTTATTGCTTTCCTCCTAGAACGAGATTGCCGAGACCGCCGGAGGAAACTCTTGGAGACACAAGTAGATCGACTGTGTAGCTTTCTCTCCATTTCCTCTGAGTCACAGACAACCTATCTTCGAGCATCCTCCACTTCAGATTTGACGAGTCAGCAGCCCAAGATCCCATACTCTCTGCAGTGAGCTCTCCTGCTTGGCAAAGCAGTTCAATGCTGATCCCGGCATTAGGCCATCTTACGCGATATGGCGACGCTGGTAGGCATGCCAGCACCTGTTAATGGATGTGTGCATCCCAAGGTCATCGTGGAGAAGGCCTTCAAGGACATGCGCAAGCCGGAAGAGAAGGCACCTAGCACAAATGGCACAAATGGATACCATCACACGAACGGATGTACCGACAACTCCACGGAAGATGCCTTCAAGATAGGCTCGCAGTATGCTTACACGCCTCGCCGAATGAAGGTCATCACGATCGGCGCAGGATTCTCTGGACTGCTCATGGCGCACAAGTTCCAGCATAGATTTCCGGATGCCAGGGACTTTGTGGACCACCAAATCTTCGAGGCAAGGAGCGATGTCGGCGGTACGTGGCTGGCGAACGATTATCCTGGAGTACAGTGCGACGTCCCGGCGCATATCTACGTAAGCTACCTTCCAATGTCTCTGTATTACTGCTTGAACTCGTCTGATAATCGTGCAAACGATTTACAGGCATTCCCCTTCGATCCTAATCCAAATTGGGCGCGCTTCTATGCCTCGGGAGGCGACATCTTAGCGTTGAGTGACACAGGCGTGATAATGAGATGTACATCACCAACTTACATACCACAATTAGGTACATCAAAGCGACTGTCAAGAAATGGGGCCTTGACCAGAATCTACACCTCAACACAAGAGTCGTCGGCGCATACTGGCAAGAAGATATCGGTCAATGGAAAGTGACGGTTGAGCACAATGGTGCACAACGCGACGAGTTCTGTCATGTCTTGATTTCGTCCCAAGGCGTTCTTGTGTAAGACTTTATTCACGTTCATTAGCTTAACGTGTAAGACTAAGCTTTTCCAATAACATGCAGACACGAGAACTGGCCAAAGATTCCAGGCCTATCGAGCTTCAAAGGTCACATCACGCATAGCGCGGCGTGGGACCACTCTTACGATTATTCCAACAAACGTATAGCAGTCATCGGCAATGGTTCTTCCGGCATCCAAATCGTTCCTCAGATGACCAAGCTACCTGGCACTACTGTCCGCAACTTTGTTCGTGGCCCAGCCTGGGTCTATTACCGTGCACCTCCAGCCAAACATCTTGGCAGAGAAGACCTAGATCCGAATCCTAAGTATACAGAGGAAGATAAGGCAAGATTCCAGGATCCCAAGGAGCACCTTGCACACAGGAAGAAGATCATCGCTACCACCAACAAATCTTTCTACATCTTCCTGAAGGGCAAGAACAACGAGGAAGGCATGCGTCTAGCCTCCGAGCAGATGGCTCAGAAGCTCAATCACGATCCTGAGCTCTGCAGAAAGCTCATTCCCAAGTGGGAGTTGGGTTGCCGACGAATTACCCCAGGTCTGTCCCTCCCTATATGCTTCAAAGACCAAGCTGACGCGATGCAAAGGCCCTGGCTACTTGGAATCTTTCTTACAACCAAACTGTTCTATCACGGACAGCCCTACTGTCAAGGTGACCGAGAATGCGATTCACACTGCAGACGGCGAAGTCTTTGAGTGTGATGTCAGTAAGTGGCTCTTCATCGATCACATTGCTACCTCATACTTACATATGCTGACTCGTATGTCTAACAATTGCAGTCATCTGTGCGACTGGCTTCGACGTCTCGCATCGACCCCGCTTCCCTATTGTCGGCAGGAATGGCGTCGACTTACGAGAAAAGTGGAAGGAAGACCCCGAATCTTACGTATCTGTCGCCGTACCCAACATGCCTAATTACTTCATGATGATGGGACCGAATTGTCTTGGTGGACATGGGTCTCTTGTCGAATCGCTCAACTGGACAGGCGACTACTTTGTCAAATGGATCCGAAAGATGGCAACAGAAGACATCAAGTCGGTCGAGCCTAAAGAAGACAAGGTGAAGGACTTCATCCGCTATACCGATGAGATCCACAAGACGCTCGTCTGGAGCGGTGCGTGCAGTAGCTGGTACAAGAGAGGTCGCAAAGACGGAAGAGTCACAGCTCTTTTCGGTGGTAGTTCGCAGCTATTCAATCGACTGCTGAGCGATATTAGAGGAGAAGACTTCAATATGGAATACAATACAAGCAATTCGTTCCGATTCATGGGTACCGGCTTTACAGAAGCTGAGTTCAAGGAGGGTGCAGATCTCGCTTGGTATGTAGAGGAAGCGGAGCAACTCAAAGCTTAGACTACGAGGTTACCTTAGCAGTGCGATAAGTGCAGGCCATGTATTATATCTACAGGGGCGTTTTGATTGGGAATGACATACGACTTTCTACACCAAGTTGCTGACCGTCCATAGTAAAGGTGTATGCCTTTTGCGAATCTCCAGCAGCGACAGCGATTTCAAGTTTGCGTGCAGAGCTACCAAGGGCCCGTGCCTGACATGCCTTGCTTCTGCTCGACTGGCAGCCCGGTGCCTATCGATGGATTCAATATGGCCCCATGCACCCTTCCTGGCCGCGTTGCCTCCACCCATGCTTCCTGGGCTCCGCTCTTTCTTTCCCTGTGCATATAAGTTAGGCGACGCCTTCTTCGAGATGCGCCTTGCCCGAAGGCGCAGCTTCCCTGAAGGCCGACTCCATATGAGCCTTTTGTTTGGCGGTAATGAGATATGAGCCAGCGGGGTAAATGGAACGCCCGACAAGCTGGCATGGCTAAGCTGGGCCTCCATTGCCGGCCTGGGGAAGCCGCCAAGATCCCCTATTCCCCTTCTGCCATCCTCTTAAAGCAGCCCTCTACTTTCTTTGTTTTCTACTTCCTGTGCTCTCCACATCCTGAGGCCCCGTTCGAGTTTTGCTTGATCAAGGATACGACATGGCGTCGACTAAGCAGTCCAATCATGCTCTACCTGAACCCTCTCCTGAGCTGGAGAAGGCCACCATGGATCACTCTGAGGGCAAAGGAGCATCCTCACCTCAACCTGTTACTGAAACGGTCCATCATGATGAGGGCGCCGTGATTGTCAGCACATATGCAGGCGACAAGGAATGGAGTGCCGAAGAAGAACGGAAAGTCACCAGAAGGGTCGACTGGAAGCTCATGCCCGTCCTGTGTGCTACTTACGGCCTCCAATACTATGACAAGGCCATGCTTTCGCAAGCTGTAAGCTCGTCTTGAAACTAACCTTCACATTGTTCTAAAGACTGTTTGCAGGCAATCTTCGGTCTCCGAGACGATCTCAAGCTGCGCACTGGTAATCGATATTCGTTCGCGGCAGCTATCTTCTACGTTGGCTTCATCGCAGGCGCCTATCCATGCATGTGGTTGACGCAACGCTTCAAGGTAGCCAAGGTAGCAGCGGGGACCGTCACTGTCTGGGGTCTCTGTCTTCTCTTGACGACTCAATGCCACAACTATCAGGTACGCTGGCATGTAATCCCAAGTTCGCCATGCTAAAGAATATTCCAAAGGCTTTATACGCCCAGCGCTTCTTTCTTGGTGCGCTAGAAGCTGGTATCAGTCCTATGTTCATGGTAGTAGTAGTACGTATCGATGCCTGGCGAGAGCGTGGACACACAAGCTGACGCACAAAGCAGGGGTCTTTCTACAAAAAAGACGAGCAGGCATTCCGTATGGGGTGCGTTAAGCTCATCAGCTCACTCTGCCGCCATCAGAAGCTGATTACTGACGACTTGCCCTCATGTGTTCAGTATGTGGTACAGCTCCACCGGTATCGCTTCCGTCTTCTCTCCCCTCATTAACTACGGGTGGGGTCATGTCGGAAGCGGTACATCGACTTGGAGATATATGTACTACTGGGCCGGTGCTCTCACGATCGCCTGGGGTCTGGCTTTATACTTCATACTCCCCGGCGATCCAGTCAGTGCTAGAGGGTTTGATGAGCGTCAGAGATACATCATGGTCGCTCGTCTACGTTCCAACAATGCTGGAGTACGGAATAGCCACTTCAAAATGGCGCAGATCATAGAACTTCTGATGGATCCCAAATTCTGGCTCACCTTTTCAATCGCGACCCTAAGTATGATATGCAATGTGAGTAACACCTCGCCATTTTTTATTTTAAATTGGGGGCGTACCGACAGACTTCCTTAGGGGCCCGTCTCTTCTTTCCTACCTATCATCATACAAGGCCTAGGTTTCAACCAGTTGACAACACTGCTACTCTTCATGCCAGCTGGCGCAATCGCTGGCTTCTTCCAACTCCTGGTCCCATACACTGCTTCGAAAATACCGAAAAGTCGCTGCTACCTGATTGCCGGCACCCAATTTGTCACTATCATCTCTGCAATCCTCCTTTGGAAGCTGCCTAGATCTAACACAGGAGGTCTACTCTACGCATGCTACACCTTGACAACTTACGGCAGCGGTTACGCAGTCATGATGGGCTTGACGATCGCAAACACTGCAGGCTACACCAAGAGAACGGCTACATCAGCCGGTCTATACGTCGGGTACTGTCTAGGCAATATCATTGGACCTCTGCTCTTCAAGCCCAAGGACGCTCCACGATACGAGCCTGCCTTTCTCATTGTCACTATTACAGGATGTGTGGCATTTCTGCTCGCATGGGTCTACAGATTCTTGTGCATCTGGGAGAATCGACGACGAGACAAGCAAGGAGCTGAGGCCTTTGACCATGCATACGATGATGACCTTACGGATGTCAAGGTAAGCTGTTCCGTGCGGATCAACCTAGATCACGACTGACCAAATCTTCTCACAGAATCCTCAATTCAGATACGTGTATTAGGCCAGTGTAGGCTGCATGCCTTACTCAAAGGAGCTGGATGGACGCGAAAGGTGACGTGGGAGAATTAGGTGGCACAGTGTTTCGACATAAGGATATTCGTGTGCGGAGTCATCGTTAGTATAGTTGTATAGTTCGGCAGTAGTGAGAGGTTTCTTGGGAATACCTTTAAGCAGACAGACACTGAAATTGCCACAAAGCATTGCCCTAGACAATACTGCCCAACTGAAGACCAAAATCTACAGGCTGATCGTCTGGAAATGTGTAGTCGGTGTTCGCGAATGGATCGATGAAGAAATTGAAATGGTCTTGCATTGTGTCGTAGAAACCCATGTTTGTCGGAGAGGGAAGACCTCGCGTGATACTGCCATTTGCTTTGTCGTCGAGTAGAGATGCCACTGTCTTATTGGTAGCTCGGGAAACGAATGGAAAGAGTGCCGACCAATCAAAGTCGTCGAGGTCAGCACCGCGTGCTCGACTGCTGCTGTGGGCGCCGTTCTGCTGATAGGAAGCACTTTCCCTTCTCATTCGCTCGCAGCCGGCTCGGATGACTGACGCAGATCCCCACATCTTTTCCAGCTCGAGACAGGTGCCCAGGAGCACATCGAGACAGCCATTCGCCTCATCAGCCAGCCCAGGCATTCGCACGGCTTGAAGAAGCGGTATGAATGCCATCCCCGTGTACCAGCAAGTAATAGGCATCAAAAAACGGGCATTCCCTCGTGCCAGGACGTCTCGCAGAATGCGGACCGTGCATGATGCAGCCACAATTGCCGGAGGTAAAGCATCGGGGAGGTCGGATGCAGATCTTTTAAGGTTGAGAACGATGATTGTAGTAAGATAAGGAAGATAGAGCTGATGAATGTCGCGGTCAAATATCGTTGTGCGAGCGGACGCGATTGGCAGCGTCAGATCGGCAGGCAATGCTTGTACCCAGTCAACCAAGCCCATCTGCAGATCCGATAGGGATGCGCCGTTCCCGGCCCAGAGACGCTTGGCTACGCGACCGATGATACCGCACAGCCTGACCCAATGAAGAAAGATACGACCGCGCTTCTGAGAAGCCGGATCGTCTGGGAAGTCGCTTGGCTGTGGTTCTGCAATGTTGCAATCGCTTGGATCGATGATGCAGGGCTTGCTTTGACAAAGGGCTGTAAGTCTCTCACGAGCCTACGAGAGGAGATATAGCGGCTATCAGTATGCGACACCTTCTGACGAGCATTCAATAATACTGACAAAGGCAGTCCACCAGATACGTCGTCGTAGACTTAGGTTTAGCTTCCCTCGTGAAGGATGGCCAAGCGGAGGTTCACGATGGAAGTTGGCTTGCTGAGCATGCCTGATGATGACAGACTGCCACCACCAAGACGAGTGTCGATGGACTGTTGAAGGACCTCTAGGCGCCCACCAATTAAACAGACAAAGCGCCTTGAGGGCGGTTAATCCATCATTTTCTTCGTCGTTGTAAAAGGCGTTCCTTGCTCGATTATAGTACGTAGCCGGACCTTCGTGTAGCATTAAAGGCGGGCGAATATGGCTTGCAGCCAAAGCCACTGCGTTTGCCAGCAAATCCGACTCCCTCATCTCGTCATGTAAGGTCGATCTGTCCAAGACAGGACAGAATGCATAGCAATAGTCGAAATAGGTCTCGACGAAGCTTTCTTGGAGATCCTCTTGAATTGGGTTCCGATTGCTCTTGAAATACTGATCGATGGTGGTGGTAAGCTCCTCTTGAGCTGCAAGTCTGGCATGCTCCACGCTGTACATAGCTTGATAACCCGTATCTACATCGCCAGTAGTGTAACTCTGTGCAGGCCCTTCACCACGAGGCTCAGCTGCCACGGAAGAGGCGCTCGCGAAAGCTGATGTATCTGGAAATCGTGTAGGACCTGTATTGGGGAAGCTCAGAGAAGGCTGACCGAATGACGCAGGCATAGGAGGAAGCGTGTTGATGCTGGAATTGGGCTGCGTGGAAATGCTTGAGATGCTGAGCAGGTCCGAGGCTGCTGTTGAGACAGTATTGTTGATGATAGAAGAGAGATCTCCATCTGTGAGAAAGGCCGTATTCTGGTATCTTGTGGGTCCGCTGCTGGAGCCTTCATTTCCGAAATGAGAACTGCGGACCTCACTGGATGGTCGTGTCAAGCTTGAGCTCGGTATTATAGAGATGGAAGGCAGGGAGTCGCTTGACTCTACAGTAACCCCGTTCGTGTCGCCAGAATCGCGTCGTTCTGCAGAAGTCCGTTGCCGCTTGCCTCTTCTCGAAGGCCGTATCTCACATGCTTGACTTGTTGAGGCGCAGTTAGAACACTCGCTATGTCCAGCATCTGATCTTGGCTGTGATGGAAGAAGAATCGTTTCAAACAAGGATCCCGATGAACGCCAGAGCCGTTGATTCGCGGTAACGCTCTGGCTCCCATAGCAAGCAACAGCTTACCTTCAAGTCGCACTTGATCTTCCTGGAATGGCATGCAATACACACAATTGCGGCTCTCTTCTTCCTCACGGCCGCCGCTGAGTTCGTGCTGGTGCTGGCTGTCCCGGTACCATTATGCTGTGTTATCGTTGGTGCAGACATGGCTCTTAGAGAGCAGGCGAAGTCTTCCAGTAATGTCGACGACAGCAAAGGCAAAGAGCTGCTCAGGTAGGCAGGTGATGTCAAGTAACCAAGTGCTGGGTGGGAGATTACAGGAGACAACCCGTTGGTAACTCAGATGCAAGATACTACGGATAATTCTGCTGCCAGTTCTCAAGCTTAAGATGCTCGCAATGTCCTGGAAACAGGTTCCTCCATACTGCTTGAAAGGATAGAACCGCAGTGACCACTTGCGGTCTCTTGGCTAACATACAACTTGGCGTAGGGTCCGTTCGGAACCCTAGATGGAGGCACATAAACGTCACTAAGCACTTCACTTCTTGAGCAGTCCTGAATCCCGAACTCCCTCGTTATCTAGCCACTTGTCCTCGATAATTCTAAGCTGCAAAGCTTGTGTCTCCCGGAAGTAATCATCCTCTGCTTTCCCTTCCTTAAAGTCCTCCCTGTCAACATCCACATACCCCTCCTTGACATGCGCTCGGGGTACGATGGCAAATAGACGACCTGATGAAGAGGTGATTAGCCAGCATTCGAGAAAGGGCTACTAATGCGTACCATTGATAGTTCGATCGGTCGAGATGCGCAGCATGCACTTTGCAGCATCTGCTGGCTCGGCGAATTGAACGCCTCTTGAAGTCAACCAAGCCTCGTATTCCGCTGTGCGAATAGCACTCTTGACGAAAGCAGGCGCTATATACGTTATACGTATACCCTGCTCGTGGCTGTTTCTGCGCACAGTACGCATGAAGCCCCGCAGGCCTTCTTTGGTGGCAGTATATTCCCAATTTCCCTAGATCGAGCCACCGTGAGCTGTACCGCCAGCCTGTCCGAATTTCTGCCACCTACTGGAGAATCTATGAAGGAGACCAAGGAGCCGGTAATGATAAAACAGCGATCGTGCGCTTCGTCTTGTGGTTGTTGGCGGAAGTAGTGTACAGCCAGCTTGAATGTGTACATTGTACCGATCAAGTTGACATCTACAATGTTCAGTTTTGGCTTGACCGGCTCCCCGTTGGGATCTGTAGCAGCAAGTGTAAGTCCATTAGGGCAAAGAACGACTTTCATGAAGTGGACCCTCACCATCAAGCACCCAAAGACTGTCTCCTGAGCTTCTGCTAATGCCTGCATTGGCACATACTATATCTACAGACTTGTTGGGACTCTTCGCTTTTGCGAGCTCGAAGAGGGCCTTCTGCTGATCCCAGTCCCGGACGTCACATCGAATGAAGGCACAGCGGTCACCGTCCCGATTGAGTTCGTCTCGTAGAGCTTCGCCTTGCTTGGTATCGAGATCCGCAAATGTAACGTATGCACCTGCTGCTACGAACTCTCGAACACAGACTTCTCCAATACCTGTGAATTGTACCCCGTGCAATGCGTGGGGATATCCTTTTCAGCTGCACGAATCTTAATAGTCGATTGCAGAGTGCTCACCATTTGATCCGCCGGTCAGTATTACGGACTTGCCAGCCACTTTCTTGCGATCAATGGTAGCTGTGTGGTCTACCGGTCCGGTGTAGGTGTATCTTTGCATCGTGAGACTCGCTACGACTAAGCGGGCTGAGTGTGCTGCAGGACGTGTGTGTTTAGTGCGATCAGCTCACGTTGCAGTAATAGTTTTTGGCTGAGTAGGAAAGAGGGGGAGTAGGGAGCTGATGATAGGTTAGTAAACGAGTGCAGAGAGGAGCTCCCATGGCCCGCCTGGTCATTCCGCAGAGAAGTTGCAGTGCCCAAACATTGCCGAGAGTCTGGAGGGCCAATCGAGCTAGGCGGCCGCCAATTAGCGCACCGGTAGTGTCGCTTTTCGGTAAATGCTTATAAAGGCGGCTTCCCAAGGTAAGCGGTGCGCAAGGCCTTGCAGCACAAAGAAAGCCTCAAGGCACCACGAAGTCTCACAAAGTCGAGTCAGACCCAAGATTTGACGCGGTCATCATGTACAATTGAGAGCTGAGACTCTCAGCCATTAACGCTCGCGCTGGCCGGAAGGTTTGTCCCGACAGCACAAGTCACTCCAGCATCGACCGGAATAATCGCGCCCGTGATCCAGCGCGCCTGAGGTCCTGCTAGGAAGACCACAGCGGCTGCACAGTCCCATCCGGTACCTTCTGTTCCGAGCAAACTACGAGCCTTCCGAGCTGCCCTAGCTTCCTCTGTCATTCCTTTCTCATACATCATGGGCGTGTACAGCATCTGCGTGAAGTTGCTGTCAGCTAGGACGAGGTCGAGCTGCGGATATTGTCAAACTTACGCCGGGACATACGCAATTGACTCGAATGCCAGATTTTGCGTGGTGTGCGGCCATCGCTCTCGTCATATTGACGATAGCGCCTTTGCTGGTCGGATATAGAAGATGCGGAGTTCCGCCTTTGAGCCCAGCTACACTCCCCATATTGATGATCGAGCCCAGGATCTCTTCCCCAACATTACGCTCCATCGCTGGTACTGCATATTTGGTCATCTTGACCATACTAGCGACGTTGATCTCCATCCCCGAAGCCCATTGATCCATGTCGACTGTGACCGCGGTTCCCGTCGCGCCGGCGATTCCAACATTATTGACAAGAATATCAAGACGGCCGAAGCTGGCTACTGCTTTGTTCACAGCAGCCTTGCAATCGTCCTCTGACGTGACGTCGCCTGCAAAAGCCAGTCCTTGCCCGCGACCGTCCTTGCTGTTGACATACTCGGCTGTCCTTTCCGCCCAGCTGAGATTACGGTCCAAGCATAGCACATTGCAGCCTTCTTGTGCTAGGAGGATTGATATAGCACGTCCATTGCCCAGGCCTTCGCCAGCACATCCAGCTCCTGTCACGATAGCTGCCTTGCCGCGAAGAGAGCGTGACGGAGGTTCCAGACTATCTCTCGCAGAAGACATGTTCAGGATGGAGCAGGTAGACGAAGCGGGGCGGAAGAACGAGGGAGGCTGTATGACTAAGGAGGATCTGGAGACGGCGGTAGTGAGTTCAATCGATAGCAGATGTTGGGGGGTCGGATCGCTTCCGAGCCTTGTTACAAGCTTGTTACCCTTAGGATATGCATGCAGCCTTGCATAGCACAGAGGAAGGATTAGTCTTTCGCTTTCGTTATTACCGGTAATGCGCTCTCGGCAAACTCGTAAGGCCAGCAATATGAGGATGTTTACGAAGCAGCAGAAGCAGCGCTGCGTGAGAGATAGAGAAGAGTCCAGTTTGACGCATCAGCATGGCAGACTTCTCAAGCTTCGGAGGAGCCAGCTCGGAATGGCTCGCGGTCCAAGCAGGTCTTGCGTCGCCAGCTCCAGGACAGACGTTGAAGGACCTCAAGAAGGCCACAAATGATGGTAGGGAAGCGGTGTCAGCGCAGGAGATGCTCAGTCTTGCGCCTCTCGTCGACTTGCAAGACCTTTCGCTCCAAGCTTCGGATGGCTACACGCTCGAGGCTCGTCTCTATCATCTCAAATCCAAGCCCCTTGATGCAAGCACTCCGTTGGTCGTTCATCTTCATGGAGGAGGCCATCTCTTCGGTACGCTCTCTTCAGAAGATGCAGCCTGCGCGAGAATCGTCGTTGCGACGGGCGTCTGCGTATTCAACCTCAACTATCGGCACACACCCGAGTTCACCTATCCTACTCCATGGCTCGACGTAGAGACTGCTTTTCGTTGGCTGCATATCGAGGCTCCCTTTCCTTTCGATGCCTCCAAAGTCATTCTGGAAGGCATCTCGGCCGGAGCATGGATGACAGCATCCCTTGTTCTAGCTCAGCGACTAGGAACGCGACTGGCGGACTGTCCTCCCATTGCTGGTCAGATTCTGATGATCCCTTGCTTGGCTCATTACGACTGCTTCGGCCCGCAACTTGCGAGATTAGCATCACCAAACAAGTCTTCTAAAGAAGAGAACAAGAACGCCCCAATCCTTCCTATCGCGAGAATAGCTCAGTTCCTGGATCTACTCAAGGTGCAGGACTTGCGGGAAGATGATCTGTTCCTAAATCCGGGCAATGCAAGTGTTGATCAGGTTCGCAATCTTCCTCCAACTGTCATTGGTGTTGCTGGTCTGGATCCTCTGCGAGACGAAGCCCTTCTTTACGGTCGTCTGCTGGTAGAAGCAGGGTATGTTTCTTGCTATACCTAGGTCGAATCGATAAAGGAAAGCTCACTCTACTGTTCATCCAGCGTTCCAACCGATGTGCATCTTTTCAAAGGTGTTCCACATGGATTCCGTAGATACGGTCAGCAATTGTCGCACTCCGCCGCGTGGGACGAGGTGATTGTGAGAGGTATCACCTGGATTCTCAGCAACCCTGAGAAGAGAAGTCACTTCAAGTTGTGGGAGTAGTCTTAGTGACAAATGTGTATATAGTCTGATCCATACAATGTACCCTCTCTAAGTGTTGGCAAGGAAGATTATGGGAAGTCCGCTACCTTTATATACACCGGGCGGCTGTTTAGAACACTTCAAGACCGCTCATCTGGCAACAACGCTATTCTGCCATCTACCTTTCCATTTTCGAGATCGCGCAACACAGCAGGAAAGTCTTTCAACCGCTTCACTGAGACCTGAGGCTTGATAGTTCCGGCTGCTATTATGCGAAGTACTTGTTCCAGATCGCGCCTCTGCCCGCCATAGCTGAAGATATAGCTTAAACGCTTGCGTGTGCCGATCTTCATGTGTATAGTGTTTTCGGTGTCGAGGCTTCCAATACAGAGTAATTTACCTCCTCGTCGGACTGTGCGAGCAGGAAGAGGCAGTCAGTACGCTGAAAGCAACTCGAGCATTTGTGCAGGCCAATCCTACCAATCTGCTGAGCATCCTCAAACGTCTGATGCGTTCCAACAAAGTCCAGAACAGTGTCTATGCGTAGCTTGTTCTCTGCAACAAAGTCTTGAATCGATTTCCCAAGTGGAACTATATCTTGGGACGGTATTCCTAGAGCAGTCGCATCGTCTAGCCGCTCTTGCTTGACGTCGGTCACGATGACTCTTGCTCCGATCTCCTTGACGATTTGTAGAGCATTGAAGCCAAGACCTCCAAGTCCAAATAAGAAGCAGGTTTCCGAAGCTCTGACTTCTCCACGTCGATGAATGGCATGATATGCAGTCGTCACTGCGTCAGTAGCGATCGCAGCTACCTCCGGGGCAACGCCTAAAGACAAGAAAGTCAGCCTAGCGACCAAAACCAGCAGCGTCTCAAGCGGGAATCCTACCGTCTGGAACAACCACTGCCCCTCGCTCACTGATCACAGCATAAGGGGCGAAAAAGCCGTCTTGACCTATGCCAGAATGATGCCCCAGCTCGCAAATTTGAGCAAGGTCTCGCGAGCATTCTGTGCACGATCCTTCCCCGCAGCCTGGAGTAGCAAGAAGTGCTATGACAGTGCCCTGAGTCACGTTCGCGATCAGCTTAAACAGGCCGTTAGGGAATAGGCATTTTCCGTACCTTCTTCAGGTCAGTCCTGGTAACATTTGCGCCCATCTGAACGATTTCTCCACATCCTTCGTGTCCCTATTCATCGATCAGCACCAGCCATAGAGTAATAGAATCCCTAAAGCCGCGAGGAGGATGGACTCACGAGCGTGAATTTCGGCTGGAACCAGTTAGGCTGCACCTCTCTCGTCAAGAGTGAGTGGTCGCTTCGACAGACTATTGGCTGGCAGGTGAGCGTTGTTGTACCTATATGAATAGGCGTGCCTTACCTCCTGAAGCGAGCATTTTGACCAGGAGCTCCGTAGGCCCAGGTTGAGGAACAGGTATCTCTTCCCATACCGCTTCCATATTGCCTCTGTGCTTCCTCCAGGCGAACATTGTAGCTGGCAGTGATTCAGTCATGGGCGTCTTGTAGATTGAGTCTGGCTAGCCGGGTCTAGTCGTCTTGACAGTTGTAGAGAGGATCAACTCGCTTGAGGAAGCGATACGTGGAATTGAGGTGGTGAAAGAAAATGTCCTTCTCCTCTATTCCTCTAATAGGGGCGCCCGGCAATGACGGCTGCGGTAAGAGAGGGTGATCAATCGTTGGCCTTCTCGTAGAATCACACCCTTCTAGAATACAGAGAATGCATCGCAGTGAGTGGGATGGCATACAATGGAGCTTCATCTTGAGGTTGTCGGTGTGCGTGCGCTTGCCTCGTCCGTCAAGATGGGAGCTACCTAATGCTCGCCGATGTCCCCAATGCTATCTTGCTGTTGCGATATGTGACTGGCAGATGATACTGAAGCCACCTGGAAGCGGTGTCCCCGGGAAACCAGCACCTTTACGCGTACTGCATGAAAGAATTGACGGCGGATGACCTCGACTGCTGGCGGCTCAGCTATGGATTAATGCTGGATGCAGACAACCTCAGAGGTCGTAGTATGCACTGGATATAATTGACAGTGCATTCTCAGCATCCCTTGGACACTGGCTTATCAAGACATCGAATCAGTCAGCAGGACCCGGAAATGACAGATTTATGGCGGCTCTTCCCTTTCCTTTCGTCTTCTCAACCGGAGTGCCCGTACTAAAGCTCGTAGTATTCCTATAACATGACCAACTACCTCGCGCAAGATAGCCTGGCAAGCACAACTTGTTCCTCGTCATTCGAGGCTGGCCGCCTGACTAACATAAGCTTCTTTGTACCCAGATCCTGATCACGGGAGCCAATGGCTTCATCTCGAGCCATATCATCGATACTCTGTTGACGCTTGGTATGGCGATTGAACCCTGCGCAAAGGTTCCCATCGAAATGCTCAAGCTGGCTTTCCTTCCGCAGGCTATCGCGTTCGAGGCACCGTTCGCAACGTCGAGAAGTCGCAATGGTTGATCGACCTAATGAAGCAACGTCATCCTCAAGGGCACCTTGAGCTGGTGCAAGTTGCAGACTTCACGAAAGACCTTTGTTTCGACGAAGCGGTGAAGGGTGCGTCTGGCTCTACATATTCTGCGGCCATTAGCAAAGCTTACTATCCCATCCCATGCAGGATGCAGCGGCTTCGTCCATGCTGCTAGCGACCTTTCTTTCAGCCCCGACCCCCACGATATCATTCCTCCCGTTCTGGCTTCAATCAGCCATGCCCTGAATGCAGCTGCCAAAGAGCCTGGAATGAAGACTTTTTTATACACCTCTTCCTCCACTGCCGCAACAAACCCTTATCCCAACAAGAAATTCCATATCTCGAAAGATTCGTGGAACGATAAAGCAGTAGAAGATGCCTGGGCCCCACCTCCATATGAGCCAAGTAGAGCATGGGCTGTGTACGGCGCTTCCAAAATGCAGGGAGAGAAAGAAGTATGGAAGTGGACCGAGGAAAACAAGCCGCACTTCAGCGTGAACAGCGTGCTGCCCAATGCAAACTTTGGAGAGATCCTTGATCCAGAGAACCAATCAGCTTCGACAGCAGGCTGGATACGTGCCATGGCCTCAGGCACTTTTGACAAGGTCAAATCCATCCCACCTCGTGAGTTCTGCTGGCACACTGCGCTCACATGCGCTGATATCCGCTCATAGAGTACTTCGTCAACGTTCAAGACACTGCCAAACTCCATGCTGCTATCGTTACCGATCCTTCTTTCGACAAAGAGCGGGTCTTCGCTTTCGCTGAACCCTACAACTGGAACAAGATATTTGCGATCGCAAGACGGCTAAGACCAGACTTGGACCTTCCTGCAGATATCGAGGATAACTCAGAAGACTTGTCTACCGTCGATAATGCGAGTGCCTTGAAGATCCTGAAGGAGAGATATGGGCAGGATGGATGGACCGGACTTGAGGAAAGCCTCAAGAAGAACCTAGAGGCTGTACCCAAGAAAGCATAGTGTTACTGCCACTCGCATAATCCTGTACATATGCCCCCGAGCGCATTGCATTGTCCAACTTGTTCGCGCTCCAAGAGCTCACGTAGGATTAGAAGTCCGACGCCAGCACGCAATCCCGCCTCCCATTATTTAGCATGTTTGCGATGACCTGGCCTGCCCAAAGAGCCCGTGGTCGTCTTGGTGCTGATTCTAGACGGGGCCAAAGTCGACCTCGAGGCGGCACCAACCAAAGCTGACTGATGCTGCGTAAGCCTGGCGCACCATATAGCGATGTGTGCTTTCCCTCTCTTCTCGCTACTCTCCACCTCGAATACTCTTGAAACGTCATGTCTGGCATTCTCCCAAAGGACAGCCTAGTAGGCTACAGCAATGCAGCTTTATGCGAATGAAGCTGACACCCATCTCACAGATACTCATAACAGGCCTGAATGGCTTCATCGCGTCACATACTGCAGACCAGCTCTTAGCGCTTGGTGCGTTTGTTTGCATACTGTTTTCAGACCATAGAAGCGCAAAAATGAGCTGACAATACTGTTACGCAGGCTATAGAGTCCGTGGAACTGTGCGAGATACAGACAAGTCGAGCTGGCTACTTCCACTCTTTGAGAAGAAGTATGGCCCAAACAAACTGCAGCTCCTGCAAGTGGCCGATATGACAATTGAAGGCTGTTTCGATAAGGCAGTCGTAGGTAGGTAATCTCATATCTGCTGCATCCAGGTTCGTAGCTAAGATAGGTCGTTGTCTACCAGGCTGCAATGGCTTTATCCACATGGCCAGCGATGTTTCGCTCAGCCCAGACCCCAAGAAAGTCATCCCTCTCGTGGTCGCATCTGTCACGAACGCCCTATCCGCAGCTGCCAAAGAGCCAAACCTCAAGACCTTCGTGTACACCTCGTCGTCGACTTCCGCCTCGGATAAGATAATCGACAAGGTATACCACATCGACAGCAAATCCTGGAATCTCAAGTCCATCGAAGAGGCATGGGGACCGACGCCCGATTCCTGGTCTGTCTATTCGGCTTCTAAAGCCCAGGGCGAACAAACTTGTTGGTAGTGGACCGAAGAACACAAGCCTTCTTTCACTGTCAATGCTGTTCTCGCAAATATGAACCTTGGTCCTGTTCTCAGTCTTGAGAATCAGCCTGGTTCGTCAACACAGTTCTTCTTGGCTCCATTCGTCGGACAATTCGATCAAGTTAAGGATCTGCCGCCCCGTGAGTTCTGGTAAGAGTATCACCAAGGTCGAATGAGTCTAACAGCATTACGATGCTGCACAATATCATGTTGACGTACGCGACAACGCGAGATTGCACGCTGCGCTCGCTACCGATACCTCTTACAACAAGGAACGAGCGCTGGCTTATGCGGAAGCTTATAACTGGAACAAGGTCTTTGCTGTGGGCAGACGCGTCCGACCAGACCTCGACACACCTGCCGACATTGATAGTAAATCGGAGGACCTCTCCATCGTGGATACCAAGCTCGCTCTGGAGATCCTGAAGGAGCGCTTCGGTCAGGATGCATGGATCAGCTTTGAAGAGAGCCTTCGTGGAACTCTGCAGCGCATTCCCGAGCGAGCCTAGAGGACAAGGCCGGTTCCCTGATCTGGCTAGTCCAAGACTTCCTGTGCCTTCGATTCTTAACGTTTACATCTTCTTCATCTATCCTGCTCGGTCATGCTTTGCTTCTACACCGGCTCACTTTTCCTACAATTCCACTGCGATGTTTTTGTGCCCCGCTTTTACCTTCTTAGGGTAACCACGGAAACCAGACTGATCTACTATTCCGTCTTCAACCTGCTCTTTCTCCTACTAGACTCGATTCACAGGCTCAGATAGCAGTTTTACCCTTTCATCCTGACAGGCTCTCAAACGAGTCGTAGATAGGAAAAGTCTTGGCAGGTCGGCTGGTATCCATACGTCTGCTGCTTTCGAAGCAGTCGTTAACGCTAAAACGCGATTCATCAATGCGTCTTGTCTTTCTATAAACACAAAGTCTGAGAATTCAGCTGTCTGGAACAGCGATACTTACCCCACATTCCTTCATATATCTGCACCATACAGATCACTCATCCTCACATAATGTTCGCTACTACTCATACCATCCTGAGCGTCTCGGCTGGTCTGAGTCTCTTGGTCAATTTCGCTCTTGCTGGACCTGCTCGCCTGCCCCGCGACATGTTGCTACACAAGCGCAAGGGGATCAAGTTCAAAGCTCCTTCCGCCAAAGCATCAGGCGGCAGTGGAGACGATGCAGGATCCTCTGTGCTTGATGTGATCTTCGGCTCAGATCAAGCATCAAGCACCGAAGGCAATCAATACAAAGTGACTATAGAGCTCTGGAACAGTCTCGACAAGGACGAGATGGACGACAAGTTCGGATACGATAAGGCGACCATGGCGTTCTTGGACCTGAAAGAATCAAACGCAAGAACTGTCGGCAGTTGGGCTGGGACTGGCTCGGGCACAGATCCCGAATACAGCTACGTCAAGAAATTCGGAGATGCCGTGGTCGATGGCGTCAAGACACCAGTCGTCGGTGAGCTTCGAGATCATCGGGATTGTTTCAACATTGCTGTCTGACTTTGCGATTGCTCATTCTGCATTATAGATATACTGGTTGCTAGCGAAGGCAAGATGGTCGAAGCTGTCTACAAGACGAAGAAGGTGCAGGGATCACAATTTCGCTATGAACTAGGTGATCGTTTAGGTGAGCTTATGTTCCCTGATCTTTCTCTCTTCCCACCACTCATTTGCGAGTGTCATGCCAGAACTCGTTGCATGCAACGTCTACGACGACGAAGACATCATCGGCGACACCGAAGCTAAATGCAAAGTACTCCACCGCGCAGAGCCCGAGAAAGTCGCCGAGACTGAGCTAGACAGGGACGATTATACGGAGAACTACGAGGCTGTCAAGGATGAGGAGAAGAATCTCTGGGCTGAAGTCGTTCCTTCTGTCTAATGTCGCAATCGAGACGTGCTGATTCCAGTCTAGCGGGTGACGCCTTCCGTGGTGTTCGTAGATCGTCACTTCACGCCCTCGTAATGAACATCCAGTCGCATAGGCTGTGTCTCCAAGTAAGGAATAGCGACGAGCGGACTAGCAGGTCTTTCCGGCCCGTCGTCACTAGCATTTCCAGTACTGCTACGACTACTGTCACGGAGATGTCTATCATGCGCATGTGTGCCAACATCGCTTGAAGCCTGAGATGACGAAGGCGATTGTATATCTTCTGCACTGGGCGGATCGAGCCATTCTTGCGGGACTAAGCAGGGAATAGACTGACCTAGCCAGGCTGCTCGGTCTACAACATTCACTTACATCATCAGCCATGCGCCCACCTCAGGACCTTTCAAGCCAGCAGCGGAACTCACTCAGCCAGGCAGGAGCGCCTTTGCCCGTCAAGCGTTCGCACAACTCATTCGTAAAGTCGTTGCAGTTGCGAGTGAGCAATTGATACTGTGCAGCTCGCCAATTCCTCTCGCGCTTCATGTTTTCTACGATGCTGATTACGCGTGAAATATCGGAATTGAAGGAGTCTGTTCGCTGCCGCTGGTGAGAGCGCTTATATGTTTGATCCATATCGGCAGCTCCTGTAGTGTCCTTGTAGTATTTAGAAGTATCGTAGCTCTCGGGCGATTCCAGCATGGAAGTGGAAGCAGAGGATGGATCGCACACCGTCATCGTCGTGTCCATCGACAGCTCATGCTTATGGTGTGGATAGAATTCCTCTTCTGCATCCTCTGCTCCCAACAGGAGTGCAGAACCCGAGTTTTCTCGCGACATCTTGGCCCGTTTCGGATATCTGGATTGGGTCGATGAAGTAGGTACGGGAGGAAGTGGTTTATCGCGTGCTGTATCACACATCTCTATCAGATTATTATAGTTATGTGCTTTTTCGAGCACACTCACTCAGGAATGGATTATCGCCATACTTGCGTATCCAGCGCGGGTTAAACACTTCTCCGACGTCTATCCTTGCGACAAAGCGTACACCAGGCATGTATCTCTCTGGTATTCTATGATCGTCCGGCGACGGTATACTGAATATCCCAGTCGCTTCGTTACGCTGTTTGCTGCTTGACGAGGAAGACGAGGAGGATGGCAGTAAGCCGCCATAGGCATATTCGATCTGTAGTTCTGGTATACGAATAGCTGTGTGGTAGATCCCGCAGCCTAGATAGTAGAAGGCCGAGGATATTTTTGATGCTGGGAGGAGGTCATAGACTGCTATCTCGATGCGAGGGGGCATGTCGCGGTAATGTATGGGCTTTTGATAGGTGCCTAATTACGCTGGAGCATATGTGAGTGCTCCGAAGCAGCCGGTGGACCCTCCAAGGCGTTGCGTCGAGATTTGCCCAAAGTGACCAGCTCCTCGAGCTAGCTAGCTAGACCGTACGAGGAGGAGCAAAATGAAGAAGAGCAGAGCAGATCATTCCAGAGGAAATGTGTGAATATGGGCTACAGTCGAATTGAACCAGGTGCAAGCTGGACACCGATGACGCTGGGACCTCTGCCAAACAAGGAGGGATGTCCAAGGTCTTCCCTGGCCTAGTGGTTGTCATCTGCCACACAGTGCAGGCAAGGAGCAAAAAGAGACAAGCGGGCTAGAGTACTCGGCTGCCCGCTGCCAGCCAGCTTGAATTGACGCGACGCGCTTGTTGAGTGGGTCACGTGACCATATTTTGGGGGAGAGGCAATCAACAAGGCTAGCTCGACTGACTCAGACTCAGCTCTGGTCGCATCGACAATCAGGACAGCGCTCTCTCTTCGCTAGCTGGAATCTCACCCATGGCGGCTCAGCCCATCATCGTCGGGGGATACGAAGTGAGCGAGCAACTTGCCTGATGATCAAGCGGCTTCTACAGCTTCTGTCGAGCGCATCCAGCTGATCCTGTTCGATGCTCTCAGCTTGGCTCTCTGCTAGGAGAAGGCGCCTTTTCAAAGTCATTCAACATTACGCATGGCATCTGCGCACGAACGACGCTGATGTCGGCATACTATTCGCAGAGTCTACAAGGGCGTCGCAGAGCTGGGCAACACAAAACATGCACTGCACCAGTTTGTAGCTATCAAAGTAGTCAAGATACCGCCTCAGACATCAACGGTTGACCACCGCAAGAAGATCCTCAAAGAAGTCAAACTGCATAAACACCTGGAGCACTTGAACATCCTGCGACTTCTCAATTATACAGAACAGGAGAATCAATCAGTATGGATCGTGCTCGAGTACGCAGAGGGCGGTGACCTCTTTGACAAGATCAGTCAGTCGCAGGCCCAGACCGCATCGTTAAAGCAAGCTACTGCAAGAAGATCAAAGATGCTGACAATATCTCCTCTTGGATAGCGCCTGATGTCGGTATATCTGAAGAGCTCGCACACCTCTACTTCTATCAGCTACTAGCCGCTCTGGTATGGCTTGGCCCAAATTATCGAAGTCGCATGCCACACCTGCTGACTGCGCACCTCTCTCTCTCTCTCTCACCGTATATTAGAACTACTGT
This sequence comes from Erythrobasidium hasegawianum, assembly GCA_001972285.1. Taxonomy (NCBI): domain Eukaryota; kingdom Fungi; phylum Basidiomycota; class Cystobasidiomycetes; order Erythrobasidiales; family Erythrobasidiaceae; genus Erythrobasidium; species Erythrobasidium hasegawianum. Next base: position 74,035 of record BCII01000026.1, read on the forward strand.
CATCTATCAGGCATAGCGCACCGCGACGTCAAGCCTGAGAACATGCTTCTCGATCGGAATGGCAATCTAAAACTCGCAGATTTCGGTCTTGCAGCACTGTTCTCATATCAGGGCAAAGAGAAGAAGCTCGTAGAAGCGTGTGGAAGTGCGCCGTACGCTGCTCCCGAATTGGCATTGGGAGCACCGTATCGCGCTCAGCCCATTGATGTATGGAGCGCGGGAATCGTATTATTTACGATCTTGGTCGGAAGTGAGCATACTTTCTTCAAGCTCTTCTGCAAATGTGTACGCCGCTGAACGAGCGTTGTTTGCGCGTTCTGCCAGACACGCCTTGGGACCAGCCCACTGCAGCAAGCCCAGAATACGAATCATTCCTCGCGGACGATTACAGGACCCAAGATCCCTGGAGCAGGATCCCAGAAGAGCTCATGTGTGCGTGTAATGACATCCGATCGTTACATGAAGCTCGCAAAACAAAGCTAACCTTCGAGTTATCGGTGGATTTTTGCAGCACTCCTTTTGGGCATACTAAGACCTAATCCGAAAGAACGTGCCAAAATCACTGATATAGTGCATCATCCTTGGTTCGCAATGTGGGTGGACGTGGAGCAACATACGCTTCAGATGCGCGATTCATTTGTCAAAACGCATGGCTAACTTGTGACCTTGTATTGTCTTACCAGCTCCAATCCACTGCTAGGCAAGGACGGACAAGTAAAAGACTGTTCTGCCGTCTGGAACTCGCTGTTTGCACAACTCGAAGAGAATGGAGAATTCGAGATCAAGTCGAAATCACAGTGGTCATCCGATACTTCGTCTGCCGGACGACATTCCACAAGCCGATCAAGTGCCGAAGACGAAGAAGAAGGAGAAATGTCGCCTCCTATGCCCAGTATGCAGCGGAGCCAGGGCCGGTCTCGCCAGGTCTTTGGAGGAGGAGCACAGGATGTCGATATGGTCTCGTTGTCCCAGAGTATGGCTGGTGGTGATGATGATGCGGGAGGAGAAGAGGAGGAGCACGAGAGAGCTGCTAGGAACGCATTTGCGAAAGAAGCCATCCGACATTCAATGTCCCAGCAAGCTTCTATGCGCATGAGAGGTAGTAATGTCGGAACGCAAGCCCTTACTGCAGCTTCTACGCGGCATGTGAGTTGATCGTCTTTCCAGCTGAAGAGGAAAGGGTACTGATCATTCCGCTTTTGGTGGCTTTCCAGTCCCAAGTCAGCAATTTCGCGCCATCGCAATCCATGAATCCGAACGTCTCTCGCTTCTTCACCTATCATTCGCTGTCTGCCATCCTCGAAGGCCTCGAATCCGTTCTTACGTCAATGAAGGCGAAACACGGGCGAGCGCCTAACGAACTAGGCGGAGCTATCGTCTGGGCTACGTACGATAGCAAGAAGCGACCTTTGCATGGCAAGATCAGGATTGACTATGAAGCTACGCGAGGGGATTTCGAGAATATAGAGGGTGCAAACTCTACGAATTTTCAGGAATTCCTCCAATTCAGAAGCCAGTATGATGCGGCGCAGCAAAGTCAGAGTGGGAATGCAAGTGCGAATGGAAATGGCCTGCCTATCATGCCGAGAACGGGACAGGGCCAAGGTGGGTTCGTCGTTCATTTAGCAGTCAACTCGGGAGAAGGATACGTCCATGAAAGGAAAAAGTTCTATAAAGATTTGGAGAGACGCCTGCCGCCTGGATTGGTGCAGGTCAGATGAGCTTTCTACATCCATGTTAGAAGCGTGCGGGAGCAGGTAGAGAAAGCTTCAGCATGATATGACTGAGGGTCCTCGTGTATAGTAGCAATTCTTGTGATCCGCCATATATCATACACCCAATTGGAAGCTTCTATCGTACTGATTCTCCTTCCCTGGCTCTACTAGACTCCCTATCTGCCCGCCGCATGCTCCTACTGAAGAACATAGCAGGCATATGGATGGAATCGCATTTACTTTCGACGTTGCGTTTTGGCAGGCTTACCATATCATCGGAGTTCTGACATCCCGTTCCCGTCGACAGCTAATATAACCCTATACAAGCGTGTTTCTGACAGAATGTACAGGCTTTTCGAAGGCCCGAATACCAGATTCGCACATCCATATCCGTCAGGCAGCACAATCTTGCCCACCAGTTGGCCATTCGGACTCCAGATCTTTGACATGACCGTGTCAGCTAGCGCCCCACACGGAAATTAGACACATATACGCACATGCACCCCATCGAAGCATCCAGCGAAGACGTTCCCCGAAGTATCACATTTGATGCCATCAGGAGCCCCTGCATCTGTGAATGCGAAGACTCGCTTGTTCTGCAAGGCTATCGGTATCTCCTCTTCATATCTGACATCGAATGCATAGCTGAGGCATAGCATACACATTTCAGTGTTCGAGACATTCGCTTGTAGAGGGCTGCTCACATCCAACCGCCTTTTTGAGGATCTTTCTTCCCTGTACCGCTGATGTAGGAAGTGTCCGTGATATAGCAAGTCTTCCAGTCGGGAGAGAAGGCGATTCCGTTGCATTTGGGTATGCCATTCGCAACGACCCGTATCGCGTTTGTCGCAGGATTGAACGAGTATACTTGGCAAGGTAGTTCGGGTGCGGACTTGAAGTTCTGCTCATGTCCATCTGGCTCACCACGCCGTCAGCACGTCTGAAATAGTCTGACCTTGGGGCTGGCTCTCACAATCAGGATCGGTGAACCAGAGTGTACCGCTCTTCGCATGAACGACGACATCATTCAGCGAATTGAAAGCTCTTCCGTGGAAGTTGTTTATAATGGCGTCGGTCGTGAATTTTCCTTTCTCCTTGCCGAAGGAGACATAGGTGAGGCTACTAGGACACTGCGCTTTATAGCCTTGCTCGCAGAACAGGATGCCATTCTTGTAATTCGTTCCTCCATTTGCCATACGGATAGGTATGTCGCTTTGCGCATAGTTAGTAACGCTGTGATCTGCTAGCGATACCTCGGAGATCACGATCCTCTCTTCTTCGTGACCCTTGTCGGGTTGTAGAATGTTACTCGTTACGAAGATGGAGTTGCGGGAAGGTATGTAGACGCCTGCCTCATGCGCCCAAGGCCACGAATCTTCTGCGACAACCTCTAGCTTGCAGTCTGAACCGAGGACTCTATCGAAAGAGGCATCATACTTGATGAAGGGCGCATCGCGACTGCTGCTAGAGGCAGCCTGGTCGCACACGATACCCCTTATGCCCTCGTCCGCAGACCGTGAGAATGGCCATGGCAGTACGGGTGGAGGTGCTTCTGTCATGGTATCGGACACTCTAATCGAGGACTGTCAGCTTGCCATGTGTCGACGCCAGTCTAGATCCGAAAGCACTCTTGCACGGTTACTTCAGGCTGCTTGCGGGTTCTGAGCTGAGCAACGCAGCGCGATGATGGAGTCTTCTCTGGTCTCGAACAAGTCCAACATCAAGATCTGATGCGCTGCGATTGCGGTCGCCCATAAAACTCTCCTCTCCAGAGAAGGACAAGCACCGTAAACAGCCGGCTGGAGCCTTCAGGGAACTGACGGTTTCTTCAGGCTATTACGAAAGATTATGCAAAAGCAACGACGGAGCCTCGGGATGTCTAAATTAATACTGACAGCAGATCCGCATGTAGCCGAGACCATCTGTCATGTCAAATAATGAACACGTCTGGCGCTCCTCGTTCTCCTCTTCCTTTCGCAAGCTTGATACTCAACTTCACTACACATCAAGGCAGCTAACATGAGCTACCACCTCTATATGATCTCAGCCTTGACGGCTCTGTCTTTCATGTTGATGTGAGGACGCTGCGCTCCCCCCGCAGTACCAAAATCTCAGTAGCTCACCCTCTGCGTAGCGGCTACGACAATGGAGTCATTGGAGGACTCACAGGCACTCCAGATTGGAATGCGACTTTCCGTACTGACACCGATCCTGGCATGCTTTCCACCAGTCAGGCGATTTCAGTACCGAAACCTCTGCAACACCGGGACTGACACTCATCTCTCTCCACAGTTGTGTCAATCTACGAAGTCGGATGTGCAATCGGAGCCCTCATGGCTTTCGTAGTAGGAGAGAGGATCGGAAGGAAGAGATCTCTCGCTGTAGGAGCCGTCTTCATGGCAATCGGTGCCGTACTTCAAGCAACACCTTTTGGACGCGGACAAATGATCGCTGGTCGGGTCGTCTCTGGTCTTGGGATGGGTATCATCAATTCCACTGCCCCCGTCCTCCAGGCCGAAGTCAGTCCAAAAGCATCAAGAGGCCGTTACGTGTGTGCTCAGCTCTCAACTCTCAATTTCGGTATCTTCATCACGTATGTGTGCTCAGCTCTTGATCCCCAGCTTCGATGTCGGTACTAAAGTCTCCTCGCAGTTACTGGATTGACTATGCCACTACGAGGGCAACAACGTCGTCGCTCGCATGGCGTCTCCCCATCGCACTTCAATTGGTTATCATCGTTCCCATCTTCGTGCTCTCCTTCTTGGTCGTCGAATCACCGCGATGGTTGGTCAATCATGGCAGACACGAAGAAGCTCAGGCTGTCCTCCAGAAGCTTGCAAAGGATGATTCGCCAGCTCTCGCCAAGGAACGACTCTCTGAGATTGTAACCGCTGTGGAATACGAAAACTCACAAGCTGCGCCAGGCTGGGGCGCTTTGTTCGCGAATGATTCTATTGGCAGCAGACGTCGCCTCCTCATTGCTTGCTCTGTGCAATTCTTCCAGCAGCTCGGTGGTATCAACGCGATCATCTAGTGAGTTAAGGCCGTTTTTCTTGGCAGCGTTCTCCGCTGATCATTGGATTACAAAGCTATGCCGTTTTCTTGTTCAGCACGTCCTTGGGCCTTACTGGCAACATGCCCTCGCTTCTTTCGGGTATCCTCTTCACCTGGTTTTTCGTCGCATCTTTTATTCCATGGTTCTTGATCGACACCTTGGGCCGTCGTCCTCTTCTTATCGGCTCTGTAGCCTTCATGGCAGTCATCTTCGCAGCGATGAGCGGCCTGGTCAAGCAGGTCGACATGGGAGCGGCCAACGAGCATGCATGCGGTATCGCAGCGGTCGTGTAAGCTAAATTCGGCTTGAGATTTATCAGATCTTCCTTCTGAGCATTCTGTACAGCTGTGCTTTCTTGTACCTTGGTGCCTTCACTACTGGCTTCCAGGCTACAGGTATGGCGCTTCCAGCCAGGGATGATCTGCTTCGAAGGCTGACCGCGACCGCGTGATTGTACAGTCTGGGTATACCCTCCGGAAATTCTCCCTCTTAAGAGTATGTGATGCTTTCTCAAGATTTTGAAGAGAGTTTAACTGATAAGTTGGCGTTTCCAAACTAGTTCGGGCAAAAGGAACCGCTCTAGCGACCTTCTGCAACTGGATCATCAACTTCGCAGTAGTCAAGATCTTCCCTATTGCTATATCTAACATTGGCTGGAGGACGTATATCATCTTTGCGATCTTTAACGCATCCTTCGTTCCCGTTATGTGAGCCCGCAGAGACTACCAGACTGTCGAGGCTTCTGTAGCATCGCTGACCCTACTTATAGGTACTTTTTCTATGTTGAGACAAAGGGAAGATCGCTCGAAGAAATCGACCAACTCTTTGAAAAGCACAATGGAGCTCTGCCTTCGTCGAAAAGTCTGCCGCCTCCAGAAGTACGGGATGTGGATGATACTGAAAAGGTATAAAGCCTCGATGGAAGAAGCAGAGGGAGAAAGAAAGATAGTGTGTATGTGATGGAGATTGAGGTGCTTGCAAAGGTATCATTCATGTTATTCTAGGGTATTGGCCGTACAATCATTAAGCATTCGCGATGAACGATTCGTTCGCGGCCAGCGAAGATGTCCCCAGTAAAGACGATGGAGGGGGAGAACCACTTCCTCTCCAGTTGTCTTATTGCTTGCGAGCCCAAGCAGGATTACTGATGCGCCATCTGCATTTGTATCTTGTATCTTGAGTCGTATCGTGAGGTTGCATGTGAGCGGTGGACATCATCATTGCGTCGTGCCTTTTCGTATACTTTGGGCTCAGCTCGACTTCGCAGTACGGACTCGCCCACGCATGCTCCCACTGCAAAGCACACCTTGAATGATGCCTGAATCCCTGCAAGAAGTCCTATGAATGAGTATGCCGCTGCTCGACGAGATTGCCAAAGAAACAAGCCATATGTCGGTCGTCTGGACATTGGGGCTGCGAGATCAAGCTGACGGTCTGGAATGGATGCAGGGATCGTATAACGTCAGTACATACACTACTTTGCGAGAGCCTGAGAACTGATGAGACGAGACCACCAGACAAATACAAGATGCAACAGATCAAGTCCGGATCTTCCTGGCAATGCGGCTCAAGCAAGCGCTGATTGTCCTTATTTCTCAGCTCATAGCCATTATGTACGGTAGCGTAGACTACCTGACGCGTCAAGCTACTTTCAAGCAAGTCTCGCCTACCTATCCGATCACGCAAGAGATTGAGGGATCAACAGAAGATCCAGCGACTATCGAAGGTCTGTCTTTGTTTCCAGCATGTGATATGGGTGTAGCCTTGACATGGCTATCCCGCACGCAGAAAGCAAGAAAGACCTAGTCACCGATCTGCTTCGCAAAGCAAAACAGATAGAATACCTTATAGATGCTCTGCCTATACCTTCAAAGGACTCTCCATCGAAGCAGACTCTGAATACCGACGGACAGTCTGCGCAAAATCTGGAAGAAGACAACAACGACGAAACTGCGGAAGAGGATCAAGACAGCGAGTTTATTGGGCTAGAAAGCGAGCTAAAGGAAGTCAACGAAGAGTTCTTGCAAGTTCTGCAACAAGCCGGTGAGCAAGCTTTACCAGATTTCGCTGGTTTCCAGCTTATTCAGGTGGATTCGCCGCGCCAAACTTGCAGAGGACCTGCAAAGTCAGCTCAAGAGCACTATACACACCATGCTGAATGAGCATCATCAGCTATCGCAAAACCTTGTAACTCTGGGCTAGATCGCGCAGGCATGCTGCGATGAAATTGCCAAGTGATTGAATATCCACGCTAGGTACCTTCACCACGCCCTAGTATGGATCGACTCGATGCACATCGATCATCGCCCATCCATTCGATTTCTGTTGCATAACGACGTCGGCTATGACATACCTGGTGGTTGCCTGCTCTACAATACATTGCAGCCTCTTGTCCGGCATGATCAATTGCTGATTCGCTCCAAATATGTCCTCGAAGGATCGGTCTCGCTGCAAGAGCGCCTTGCCGTGATATACCATGAACAGAAGTTCCTGAATCGTGCTACCTTAGCCGGACTCCATCAAGGGAGACCTAGACAATGGGACTCACTATCCGTACTTTTGCAGGCTGCTTCCTCTTCGACATGTCGGCTGCTGAAGCTAGGCTGGGCTGCTAACGTTTGTGCTGTTGCAAGAGGGATTTCTATGAGGTGCCTCCGCAAAATGAGTCACGGAGAGCGTGAAGGGTGGACGGAGACGTGCAAATCTCGAAAAGCCTAGCCATTCCAGTACCTAGGTCTGGGTGTCATGGCGGTGCCTTCAGTGTTGGTGGAGAAGGAATATGAGGATGGTTGCGACAGATGGATGCGTAAATACTTCTAGTGATAGCAAACGTGCGTCCGATCTGCATATACCGGAGCTAACCAAATCATGTGTTTTAGGCGCTGGCTTCAGAATTTCCAATATCAAGACGCTGCAAATCGTTTTATGCACAAGGTTGAATAAGTGCATTCTTGGAGCTGTCCATGGGTGTTGCAGCATGCCATGGGCAGCGTGAACAGCAAAGATAAGTCGATTGGGAAGTGATACGTGAAAGGTGATGAGCGATCTGATCTACGGCTCTGCCTGAGCAATTTGGTGTAATATGAGCACCGTCCAAGTGAACCTCCTGACGTGTTGAAGCGTGACGGTGACTTTGACTGTACAGGGTCGCTGAGTAACTTGATCCAGAAGAGTGCGTGCGACAGATCGAGGCGTTAAAAGCATTGGATGCATATCAGACGGAAGGCCCAGTGCAGCCGTGAGGCTGTCCATCCGGGGGAGAGGCATACCATTTTCATCGATATCGACCAGAACCGCCTTTGTTGAGTGAAGTGTAAGCAAAGATAAGATAAGATAGGATCGAATGAGATGGCTAGAGAAGCACATACTACGACATGTTCCGACTGGTGCGTTCTCTTGCGCTTGCTTCCGGACATGGCTGCCATCTCTTTGCAGTTGCTTGATGCGGAATGGTGTAGAAGACAGTCGGCAGAGGAGTAGATGTGAGCGAGTGCTCGCAAATTTTACAGCTCGCAAAGTTTTCGCAGCTGTGTTCTCCGTCCTGCGAGTAAGCTCGAGTCGAAATATCGATACAGCGTACTCGTATGGCACCCTATTATGTTGATTAAAGATAACACAGCTTCTGTCAGATGAGGAGACGTCCTTGGCGTCAAAAGGTGTGAAAGCTGTCGGCGTGTGGAACTTTGGCTTTTCACCGGACGAGTGCATATGTAGAGCAGCCGAGAGAGTGTCGAGATACGCAGAATCATGGGCATGTCAGTTTTTTTTTCGCGAGTTGCTCAGGTAATCCGGTTAGAAGAGGCGTGTACTTGCGCCTGCTTCGCAACCGTGTCAAGAGACGCCTCATCGCTGTGGCATGGCTTTCTATTCTATCGGTATGCTCTAGTGAATACACGGGTGGGCTCAGAACTGCGGATCAAAGGTGGGCTCAGCTTGATTCGGCTTTTTCTCACTTGCGCAAGCGAGACGTAGCTCCCATACCTTGTAAACTTGGCTAGGTTGGAAGCCCATGTCAGCAAGATGACCTTTCAAGGCCCCCTATTATATGGCACAGACGTCAGCGATGCTTCTGAGGTCATACGGCGCGACTTGCCTGGTCTTTAGGCGAAGCTTTGTTGCCGCAAACAGCCTCGACCATAGGTGGAGGGCCTGCATAGACGCATTAGATATGAGACTACACTGAAGGAATTGCTACGCACCACAGACGAAGAGCTTGATCTTGTCGGCTCTTCCGGGCATCGGGAGATGCTTGGCGAGAATCTCGTGGTTGACAAAGCCCTTCTCGCCAGCATACCCTTTACCTTCGGGCTTCTCGATGACATGGACTACCTTGAACTGATTAGGGTTTGCCTTGGACATGCGCTCGAACTCCTCTTTTAGGAGGATATCCTTCTCCGTGACGTTCGCAAAGATCAGTGTGGCCTTGGTCTTGTCGGCAGGGTTGGCCTCAATCGCTTGTAGCACCTGGTATCCTGGTGTAATGCCTGTTCCGCCCATTATGAATGCTACCTCCTCGAATTCGTTGGCTTTCCATTCTGTGGCCGATCGAACAGAGATGAAGGCGTCAGAGGCAATTTAGATACCTTCTGCAATACATATTCGCTCACGGTGCTTAGGAAGGGGACCCTTGAATGCAATCTCTTGCCCTGGCTTTAGATTAAACAGGTGTGTCGTGAAGGCACCCCCGTCGTACTTCTTGATGAGGAAGTCCATGCTACCACGATAAGGTCAGCTTCAAGTAATGCACATTTTCGATAGGCGCAACCCACTGTCCCTTGGTGTTCGGCTGGGTGATCGGGGTATATGGCCTGATCGCAGGCTTGCCCTTGCTGTCCAATCCTTGGCCTTCGATGGTGGGCTTCATGAGTAGCGCAGAAGCTACCATGAGACCAGACTCCACGCCCTCTGGCAGCTCAAAGGAGAAAACGCTCGAGTTGTGGTTGTATGGCTGCGGAAAGCCACGGCTTCATCAGCACGGAAGTACGTTCTCTTAAGAGGCGTTCGACACACCTTGACCTCCTTGAGCTTGAAGTTGACAAACTTGCTTGGGTCGAGTGCGCCTTTCGAAGGGTCTGAAGCCGTGATTGCACCACCTGTTCCAGCGCTCGCTGCGGTGGTCGCCAAAGGCACGCCGGTAGCTTTCTCTACTGCACTTTCAGCCTTCTTGATTGTCTCTGGCGACGTGCGAGAGAGGTAGTAGTATCCTCCAGCGGAAGCGACTCCGAGTCCGAGCTGGGTTTCGTCATAAGTCACATCAGTCAGCAGGGGAGGATGGGGGGAAAACAAGGGATCATTCACGAAGATGGTAGCGAGGTTTGAGCTTGCATTGGAAGCTGCAGGGCCAGTTGCGTATCTTCGGGTCTTCTCGTCCCCAAATCGACATGCGAGATCAGCTTCTTTCTTTCCCAAAGGTCACGACGACAGGCAATCCGCACCTGCTGCCTTGCAGCTGCTCGAGATGCCGTGCTGATGCCTGAGAAGAGCGTGCGATTCATTGTCAATGCTAATATACGTTGATGCTGTAAAGCAAAGAAGCAAGCTGAAAGGTCGGCAGCTTCAGAAACTGTTGGATCGTTTGAAATGGAGTATCAGAAATGCTACATGCTATCATAACCATTTGTAACACTTTCTGATTGCGAAAAGCGGCCCTGCTGGCTCGCTTATGCCGCGTTAACACCTTCTTTACATCGACTTGACTGCTTCAAAAGACCATTCAACAGTCTTCAGAGAGACCAGTCTACCATCATGTCTACATCTACATCTCCCGCAAAGAAGGGTAAAGCTCCAGCGACGACCGTCAGCAAAAATGTAAAATTCAGCGCTATGCTCCGGGATGGGAAGCCAAAAGCAAGCACAAGCGCGAGCGCCATCAACGAGGATGATGATGATGATGAGATGACGAACCAAGACCTTGAAGGAGACGACGATGACTCTGTAGAATGGCAGACGAAGCAGCCCTCTGGAGTCACCGAAGCAGCTGCAGATAGAAACGGCGACGACGATGATGATGCAGTCATGATTGACTCGCAATCCCTACTCCCTCCTTCCTCTGCTACTACTTCTGCGCCGGCGAATGCAGCAGAATCGTCACAGCAAGGCCTGCTGGCTTTTCCAGCATTGTCTGCAAAAGAAGCACAAGGCAAGATAGAAACCCAGACAAGAAAGATCGCAGTATGTGTGATCTCATTATTGTCGTGTATGCCGTGCCAATGGATGGAGTCTGACTTTGCCATCTCGACAGATCCCTCCGCATAGAATGACACCCTTGAAGAGAGACTGGCCTAAGATCTACTCGCCTCTAGTAGATGATTGTGGTCTCATGGTTCGCATGAACGTAGCGAAGAAGAGTGTGGAAATGAAGGTGGGCTTCAGCATTCTCCCTAAATTTGGCTTTTGAACAAGCTCAAACTGGCTATTATACGCAGACATCGAAGCATACTCCTGCTCCTTCTTCGACTATTCTCCAAAGAGCTGTAGATTTCGTGACTGCATACGGTCTGGGCTTCTCTGCCGAAGACGCCGTAGCGCTACTACGGATGGAGGATCTGTTCGTCGAGACTTTCGAAGTGCGTGCTCTTATATTTATTTATCGAAATCAAACTCACTCATTTGCATATTGTGTATCAGATTCGCGATGTGAAATCACTCTCAGGCGACCATCTCTCTCGTGCCATCGGGCGTATAGCAGGCAAAGACGGCAAGACCCGCTTCACGATCGAGAATGCAAGCAAGACACGTATCGTCCTGGCTGACCAGAAAATCCATATACTCGGCACGTTCAACTCGATAAAAATTGCCAGAGACGCAGTCTGTAATCTGATCTTGGGCGCACCAAATGGAAAAGTATCGGCGAACCTGAACAAGGTAGCGGCTAGGCAGAGAGGTAGATTCTGAGTTACAGGTGTTCCGATTTACTGTGAAGCCAGTGATCACGTCGGCTTTTCCGAGGGTGGTGAGCTGGGTTTTGGCATGGAGTACCCTGGGTTGTTGTTGCAAGAGAGGACCGAAATATCTGAGTTCCTGCATCAAAGTATACTATGCCGGCTATTCAAGTTGGACAGCGAGTTGCACGAGTTGCCTTCATCCCACTGATGTGGGCGACTAGCCGATGGTTTTTCTCGCGACGACTGCATACTCCATCGGACTGAGATGCGTCGTTCGGCGCTGCTGCTTTCAGTAAGGCCGCCTGCCTGCGTCCGTAAAGGCGACAGCTCAGCACCGACATCATCATTTGTCAGAAGGAGTTGGTCAGGTCGAGCATATAAATAATAATTTCCCTCGCTCTCGGACAGTCTAGCTTCTTCGTCCTTCCCACCACGACTGTACGACAATGAGCGATACCTCGACTGCAGTGAGCGAGACCAACGGGTCGCGGCCTCAGCGAGCAACGAGCATGCAGGTAGCTGCCGGGGTTAAAGATCCGGATCAGTACACAAAAGCTCGCAGACCATGGCGGACAAGAGTCACTCCCTTCCCTCACATACTGCATCAAGACTATCGTGGAGATGGCAGCGAAAGCGATCCTTTCATTGTACGGCACGAAGAAGTCTTTATCGCCGTCTAAGACCGCTGAAGTTTCTTCTTGCATGCACACAGGTCTCATGGCTCGAGAAGGATCCTGAAAATCCACAAACATACACGCAGACATACAAATGGACAGTGACGATGATCGTTGCCGTCTCGACTTTGGCTGTCGCGCTGGCGTCAAGTGGGCTATCTGGCGCTACACATAGCATAGCGGCGGATTTCGAAGAGACAAGAACGACTGTCTTGGCTCTTGTGACCTCCATCTTCGTGCTTGGTTTCGCGATCGGCCCTCTGGTCTGGGCGCCTCTATCCGAAATTTACGGCAGAAGAATGACGCTCCTCGTCTCGTACTTTTTCTTTACGCTCTGGAACGCAGTCGCTATCTCTTCTCCAAACATAGCAGCTCTTATTGTCTTCCGCTTCTTGGCTGGCGCTTTCGGTAGTTCACCTTTGACGTACGTCTGCGTTTCAATTGTACTGTTTCAGGCCTAGAAGCTAATTCTCATATTATGCTACACAGCAATGCAGGTGGTACGATATCCGACATATTCTCTGCCAACCAGAGAGGACTAGCCATGGCCATTTTCGCATCCGCACCTTTTCTTGTGAGTCAGAGCGGCGTCCGATAGTATTACGTTATGCTGAAGATGGTTAATAAGGGTCCTGCACTCGGTCCAATGTAAGTACAAGCACGAATCGTGGCCTCTTATCGCACACCTCGGCTAATCACTTTGATGTCCTTCAGCTGCGGTGGATTCATAGGAATGGCAGGAGGATGGCGATGGGTCTCTGCGTTCCTTGCTCTTTTCACTGCTGTCTTGACGGTATTGTGCTTCTGTTTCGGTACGTTCAAAAGCACTCGCTGCATATTCAATCCCCTGCTGAGCTGGAGTATGTCGACGATAGTACCCGAAACGTACGCTCCGACCCTTCTACGCGAACGAGCCAAGCTTTTGTCAAAAGTCACCGGCAAGTACTACCGTGCTTCGGTTGATGCCAAAAAACCGCTGGATGTCAAAGTTCTGGTCAAGACCAGCCTTGGAAGACCTTGGATTTTGCTCTTCAGGGAGCCTATCGTACTTGCTATCAGCATCTACATGTCTATCATATACGGAACTCTCTATATGGTGAGCAGGTCCGCCATTGGCGCAACGACGAATGGCTGATGAGCTGGCTATAAACAGCTGTTTGGTGCATTCCCGATAGGTAAGAATATTCCAGGATCATCTAAAATGCATGAAGGCTTACGCACTTGCTGTTGCTAGTCTTTGAGGAAGGACATGGCTTTAATCCAGGAGAGAGCGGTCTTGCTTTCTTGGGTCTCATAGTTGGTATGGTAATATCCGTAGCATACATCATCTTTTACGTCAACCCAAATTACGTCAAGACTGCCGCAAAGAGCGAAGGCGGCAGAGCGCCTCCCGAAACGAGACTCCCTCCGTCCATCATTGGAGCATTTCTACTGGTGATTGGCTTAGCTTGGTTTGCTGCTACGGATGGACCAAGCGTACATTGGATTGTACCTATTTTAGCGTGAGTCGGGAAGCTTGTCCAAAGGTTTGATGCAGAAGCCTGACCCTCCCTTCCAATATATCTAGCGGTATACCCTTCTCCGCTGGCATGTTACTGGTCTTTTTAAGCTTGATGAACTATCTTGTCGATTGCTACGTGAGTGAAGCTTGTTTTAGCTCGGATTGAGAATAAGCTTAGGCATCGGATTCAGGTCATCTACGCGGCTTCTGTGCTTGCAGCAAACTCTGTTCTAAGAAGTCTATTTGGCTTCGCATTCCCTCTTTTCGTGACGCAGATGTACAAGTAAGTGCCACCGAAGCATGCGCTTCCCTTGGTTAACAGACTCTGACGGACATCTGGCTCTCCTTTACAGTAACCTGGGAGTCCACTGGGCGACGGCAGTACCAGGATTCTTGGCGCTAATCATGTTACCTGCTCCTATCTTGTTCTACAAGTTTGGCGGACGGATACGCGATTCGTGTAAATACACGAAACTAGCGGAAGAGGCGCTGCAGAGCATGATCCAGAATTCTAAACCGAGAGAGAAGAAGGCAGAAGTTTAAGCTGTAGTACCAAACATAGTATCGAATCCGCATCGTTTATAGATCCCAGGCAGAGATGATAAGACCAAGTAGAAACAAATGATATTTACCAATCATTCGATCTCATGACCCGGCTGCGAGAACGCAACTATCCGCTCTCGTAGGGCAGACTTCTCGATTCACGTGCCGGTAAGACCGGTACGTACTCTGGCTCTTGTCTCGCCCTTCTTTCTTTCTTGTCAACCTACTTCTTATCTTGCCAGTCACCAGATACTCTCGACTGCACCCTGACTACTGCATCGACCAAAGGCCTCCTACAGAACACAAAGATTTCCGCATCAAAGCAGAAAAAGAGGCGCAAAGCAAAGCAATGACCGCCTCCTACACGTCGCTGGATGATATACCCTCCTTACATGCTGGCTTGCTAAAGACTTTCTACTCTGGAAAGACGCAATCTGTGAAATGGAGGAAAGACCAGCTGAAGCACCTCGCGTATCTCGTCAAGGACAATGAATACGACTTGAGCGGTGATTCCAAGCTTGCTTCATATGCTCGCCAATCAATATGCTGATGATATCCCTGGTGTCGCCTTTAAAGAGGCTATCCGGAAAGATCTGGGCCGGACGCATAATGAAACATGCATCGTGCACCGCGTCTTCCTCTAGGATTCATCTTACAGAGCTAATACATCCATCGCAGATGGAGCTCACAGGCCTGATGAATGAGATTCTCGAAGCGATCGAAAACATTGAATCTTGGGCGAAGCCAGAATACGTCAAGCCAGAACTAGCTCTGCGGTTCCTGACGACTATTATACACAAGGAACCGAGAGGCGTCGCGCTGATCATTGGGACATGGAATTATCCCGTCGTATTGTCATTGTCGCCCTTAGTCGGAGCGATAAGTGCGGGGTGCGTCAGCGTTGTTTTCAGGGAGTCGACGTACTAATGTGGCTTGTGTGCGCAGATGCCCAGCCGTGCTCAAATTATCGGAAGTCACGCCCAACGTATCCTCGCTGTTGGCGAAACTTGTTCCTCAGTATTTGGACACGTCAGCCTATGCAGTAGCACTGGGCGAAGCAAATGTCACTACAAAGCTGCTAGAAGAAGCATGGGGACAGTAAGCCAGATCGTTCTCCTGTTCGATCACATTGCAGCTCTGATGAAATACTGCTTGTAGCATCTTTTACACCGGCAAGTAAGTATTCTCATTCTCCACAACCTTGAATCTTCGCTAATGGTACAACTCACTGCGGACAGCGCAAAGATTGCACGCATAGTAGCTGGAGCAGCCGCCAAAACGTTGACGACTACGACCCTAGAAGTAGGCAATTAAGCCCATTCTTCAGCGAACTTTTCAGAGTTCTGTAATGACATGTCTCCTTGCCCCATCTAGCTCGGCGGCAAATCTCCAGTCATTATCGATCCGGATCTCCACAATTTCGAAGTGGTCGCAAAACGACTCCTTTGGGCAAAGGTGAGGCGTCTACCGCAAATTATTCTATGAATTACATACTCATCCTTGATGTATAGCGCGCGAATGCAGGACAGAGTCAGTCGGGCTTTGCCCCTTCGGAGATCCTCGAAAGCCGTCCTGACGCATTTCGATTGATGATACAGCATGCATTGCGCCCGACTTTGTGATGGTAACCAAATCGCGAGAAGCCAATCTTCTTGCTGCAATCAAGAAAGAACACCAGCACTCCTACTCTTCTTCTGCTAGCATCAAGAAGGGAGATATCGCGAAGATCGTGAACGCAAACCATTACCAGCGGTTGGATGGTGCGCTTGCCAAGAGTCAAGGAAAAGTAGAAGTCGGCGGCAACAGAGCGGAACAGGACGAGCTACTTGATATCACCGTGGTGAAGGACGTGACATGGGATGACGAGCTTATGAAGGAGTATGTCAATGCTTGCTCCTGGAATTTGTGTAAATATGGACTGATTCTTTCCCCATCTTTTACATTCAGCGAGATATTCGGCCCGATCCTACCCATCGTGGCTGTGAATTCTATCTCACAAGGCCTCGAGCAATTACAGGATAAGACACCCCTGTCAATTATTGTCTTCAGCCAAAACAAAGCTTTCGTAGATATGGTCCGCAAAAAGACGAGATCGGGCGCCTTACTGCAAAATGACCTGATGTTGCATCATAATGTCAGCGTGCTTCCATTTGGGGGTGTAGGGGAATCAGGTGGGTACGGTCGTATAGACTGTATAGGTATCGGCGGGCTGAATGGCTTCTTACAGGACAAGGAAGCTATCACGGCAAGAAATCCTTCGATGCCTTCACACACGAAAGGTCGTTCCTCAAGAATCCTTTCTGGTATGTCGGGGCCACTTGCGCCCACAAAGCCCTGCTGATGTCCGCCGGATTGATCCTTCAGGACCGAGCTCGTGTTAGCCGTCCGCTACTTTCCACATACGAATCAAAAAGTCGCCATGTTCCGCAAAATGGGCCGGAGCATCACCTTCGCAAGGCCCGGGAAACCAGCATCGTTTTTCGGGCTAGGCGGGCTCGGAAGGACGCTGGCGAAATATTCGTTGATTGCGCTTGCTTTAGCTGTGGCTGTTGGGCAGTTCGGGTGGGTCTTCAGCTTTGTTGCTTCGTATAGGCTCGTCAGGGTTCGCTAACCAGATAGTGCGATTGTACTGTAATGATACTTCTGTATTTGTATGCTAGCATGGTTCGTAGAAGTACAATCAACCAGCATGACTGCCCAAACTACGGTAGACTTCTGAATCACTTGCTCCCTCGAGATGTGCGCCGATCAGGTGTTGTACCTTCGGGTGTGAATGGACCTGCATAGCTGCTGAATGATGCTAATGAGCCTCTTGAGCCTCTTCCTTCTTCCCTTAGCTGCAATAAATCAATTATCAGCTCGATATCCAGCGCGACGGCCTCATCGCAGACCCACCAACGATTCCTGTGCTAGGAGCATCTTGGTTCGCACAAGCTCATCTTCTAACTCTTCCTTCTCCAACCTGGTTGCAACGACCTGTTTGACCAATTCGCAATGTTCCTGATTGATCTGCGAAAGAGAAGCCTCTAGTTGCCGGACTTGATTCGAAAGAGTCTTGTTTATACGACGTAGTTGTTCGACTTCTTCAGACGAGGCGTTCTGCTGTCGACACATCTCTGTCCATTCCGCAGCGAACTGGTCGAGCCTGGTAGCATCCCACAACGTAAATTTTGGTTCATATAAAGGCTAAAGAAAGGACGATGACCCACATCATCGGCGTAATCTTGACTTGTAGAGCTTCGCGCACGAAAGCATGCGATGAATACCCTTCTTCGGCCTGTTCTGATGCTTCCGTCTGCAAGTCGAGCTGTTAGCCCGTGAACTTGTATCAGCCATTAGAAATAATGCTGGTGATTGCGCGGCCTCACCTTGTAATGCTCAAATAGACCCGTCTTCAAGAATTCCAAGAGTTGCTCAAAGTCCAGCTCCAGCATTCTCTGCTCGTTCTTCTTCATCAAAGCTAGCACGAATCGGAAGATAGCTTCTACGCCTTCTGCGAAAATCAAGTCGAAGACTGAACAGACCAATTCTAGCGGGAACCGATAGGCCAAAAGCGTCATGAACCATTGAGAGGCGTACATTGATGACTTGATGCCTTGCCGTAAGAGATGCATGAAGACTGCTGGGAGTAATTCTTCGAGAAGCCGGTCCAGTTGGAAAAGCCGCAGCTGAAGACCTGGCATGTCGGGTATATATTGCGCCCGTAGGTCATACGACTTCATGAGCCGCACGAGAACGCAGAAAGCTTCTTCGTCAGGCATCTGCAGAGATTCACGAGTCAGCTGCCATCGTCGACAATGCGGTTATGCTCACATTGAGTAGGAGTGGCCCGACAACGAACGCCATCCCTTGGCAATATCCCACTTCAGGATCATAAAGACTATATGCCTTCATGACATTGAGCAGATTCCCTTGTCCAACTCCAGCTCCGTCGTGAAAGTACTGATGCGAAGGGAACGTCCGATTGAGATCTCTAATTATGGCTTTCTCATGCGGCGATGGTTTCTTCATCAATGCGGAGTATATCGCTTCTAGTTCAACATCCTTCGAAGCTGACATTAGCTGCCACATCATGCCTCGAAGCGCTGGCGGGATGCCATTCTGTATCGCTCTCGAAAGCTCTTTCGCTGAAGGAACAGCAGGTGGCTGTCAGCATGATTACAGCATGATGTAGCCGTCAGCTTGCAGGCGAACAATACGCACGCCTGGTCTTGGCCATGAGCTCATAGTCCGCCATCACGTCTCCCCAGAAATCCCAATCTATCGCATGTTGCCGATTACTATCCGCGTCTTGTGATGTATTTCCAGCTTGCCGGCCATCTTCGTCTTTGCCTTCATGATCGGCCTCCTCTTTCATCCTTTCAAAGTTTGCCTGCAGATCCTGTTTGCGTATTACGCTTTTCCGCTTAGCAGTAGGGTCTTCGTCGAGCTCTGACATCTGCGACTGCACCCGTTGTCGGAAGAGACCATATGTACTGCTTTGAGAGGTGGCCGACGATGTAGACAGACTCGATGCTGGCCGCAAGGCTTCGTCACTGTATGTCTGTTGCATTCGTGTGGAGAAGCGTGGAGTAGAGGGACCCGCTTCGGGTACCTCCTCATCGTCCCCAGCGCTGCGAGCAAAGTTGGTTATGCCTTGCAGGCTGTCGCGGTGACTCCTGGGTGACGACGGTAAGACTGGTACACTGGAGTCTGTGAGTGCAATACTGTCTAGCCGGGACGTAGCAGTGCCCTCCGCGACCGAGTCTCGCCAGCGCGTGTCCTGACCATTTTGGAAAGGTTCGGGAGATGCAGAAATTTGGGAGTGTGGGTTCTGCGCCATAGTCGGAGTCTCCGGTGATGGTAATGAGAATCGCTTGCTGTCGTTGTCGATATTCGCTGATCCGGCAGGCGTCTCCCTATTGCTTTGCGCGTCGTCGTTCTCTTCAGCTGCCATCTCCTTGAACGAGTCAGAGCTTGCGACGCTGGTGTTCCTACTACTGATGTCGTCCGCCGTTGAGGCGAGCAGAGAAGCACCATCGGTTGTCGCTGTTGTCGAGGTCGAGGCATAGCTAGAGCGTATCGATTCCTCTCCATCAGCACCATCCTTGTTGAATTCTGGCACATTCAGCAGCGTGTTTTGCGACGTGTCCTGATGGCTCGCGCTTCCATCGTGCTCAGTGTTGTCGGCACCATCGCGTCGGCCGCCAGCAGGTTCCAGGACCAATTCAGCCTGCGAATCTTGACCATCCAGCGCATCTTGATAAGTCTGTGCATCTGCGCTGTCTTCATTCCCTGGCTGAATCTCGCTGGTAGGTACCGCGTCGTTTGCAGCTGCGGCTGCTGCTGGTTCTGCTTCATCCGACATGGCAGAACTGACTTCTCGTCTTTCGGACTGATGTGACGATACTGCTTATAGGCAAGCCCACACGCCGCAAGAATCAAGGAGAAGAAGGCAGCAGTCTGTGGGCATCAGCCAGTGCAGGTCAAACCAATCAACCCAATATCCGGCTTTGGAAGGCCGTGACATTGCTTCGCCGTCGCAATGAGACGCGTCTGCTTCTGTCGATATCCTGGATGCATCCCTTGTGTCAACGCACGCAGCAATGGAGCCTAGCCGTCCTGAAGGCTCGGCTGCAGCATTGACAGTGGTAACAGATTCTCTCGTCTTTCATATAACTTTGATTGTTCTTACAGTTCAAGGTGATGATGGTCGGAGTAAGGTGTGCACGCCGCGCCTGCGCAGAACCGTCTGCGTACACCGCTTAAAAAGAACCAAAATCGACTTGACGGCGAATCGACTAAGAAACGGTACATCTGCCAAGGTTGAGTCTAGTAGCTCCTCCATTACCTTCATTGCCGTTGATGTCGTCTCGCTTCTGCTTCATCTGGTGTGCTGAGTCCTGTAGGCGGCCGGCACGTCAGTACCCACTCACCAAAATGATCAGCTCTGCGTTGCTCACCAGACATGGGATCCCAGCTCCACATTCTACTCCTCTCTTGCCGTGCTCGGCTGCCGTTCGTGTCATCTCGCCGTCCCTAGCGAGATTGACGGCTCCAGCATTGGATGCGGTGAGCAGAGTCGCTGCAGCGATGATGAAAGATCCGGCCTTCATGTTGATCGCTAGATGTGAAGTGTGATGCGGAGATGTAGTGGATTGAGGTAGAGCTGCTTGCTTACTTGGTACGTGTGAGTAACGAGTATGGTGAGGCGTGAAGCCAGGCAAATCGGCTTGTGCACAGGGACGCCTGGCCTGTCTTCCACAGGCTCACGAATGGAAATGGTCCATTTGCGGAACAGGGACCCTTTCGACAGCGTGTTCCGGAACGAAGAGCGCTTGGTTTGCAGATCGGCTCATACAAGGCCTTTATCTTCTTTGCGGCAGCCCTTCGTGAAGCTTAGCAAGTCGGACGGTGCGAACAGGCTTGCGGATCAAGCTGTTGAGTGACATGGCGAGAGTCTCACCCTGCCGCGTTGAGATTCGCCTGATAAATGTCGACGATGCGATCAAAGTCGCAACGTGTACCTCTTTTGACTTGTAAAAAGACGTAACCTTTCTCGCACATTTACACCTTCTCTCTTGCAAGTGCTTCAGTCTCAGAATACGCGTATCTCCTAGAGGTGTACTCGGATTAGGCCTATAGGGTGTACATAGCTTTGACAGGTAGCTGTCAGGCATAACCCATTATCGCAAGGCTGCTTTTAATGTCGTCTACGGGCGAGGGGAAGAAGCGATGCGTGTGCCTAGTCGGGGCGCCATCGTGCACTCGTTATCAGGCCATAAAAGCGATCTGAAGGGTCTCGGAATCTCAGAGTGACTCGTCCATACTGCTGCAGCAGTTCCACCAGCAGCTCTGCTGATGTCAAATTCAGTCGCTTCGACCTTAGATCTGCTGGCATGGTCGTTTAGCACCTTTCTCCGAGCTTTGGGGCCAGTCTCACGCCTGACATCCTTCATCACCTGCTGTTGTAATTTATACTGCTTGCGAGAGGAAGGAGTAAGGAAGGATGAGGAAGGTGTAGTGACCGCATCTAATGGACAATGCAAGTCAGGCTGGAGGTCCAGGCAGGCTCTGGTCAGGTCGCTGCATCTGACCCTTGACTACATCTTGCTTGAGAGATCCATCGAGTTTACTTGGTTCATCAAGGTTTTGGGCAGTCATATTGCGAATCCATCGGATCTTAGTCACAAGCAGCCAGGATAGTCTGGATCTTGCAGAATACTGTTCCGAGGTGTACTAGCTGTATGTACTCAAGCTGTATATCCTGTAATCGTCGCTGTTTGAGCCGAAGAATCCTATGGAATCATCGAAAATCACGGGGTGAGTGAGTGGCCATCAGAAATCTTGCAAGATCAGACCTTTCTTTTGCTTAATCTTTTCCAGATACACTATACATTCGAGCATGCTTTCTGCTGCTGCTAGATCCGTCAGATCATCAAGGCTCCACGCCGTAAAGCCTGTGCGACAGGTAAGCCCAGCTCAGCGTCGAAAAAAGTCGGCGAAAGAGGCCATCCAGGACGGTCGCAAGAAAGCAGTCGCAGCTCCATCAAGGGACGTCTGCGACATTTCTGAGACGAATGGATGAGCTCTGCTGGCGAAAGAAAGAAAAGAATTCATGGCTGATTGCTCTGCTTTTGGTGCATAAAGCTGCGATGGGCGTCGACTGAGGGCAAGATCACCGGCCCAGTATGCGGTATCGATCTGGGCACTACAAACTCGTGTGTCTCCGTCATGGTGAGCATTAGTTTGGGATGTCAAAGCTATCGCCCAGCGCCGACTGACTGGCCTCTGTGAAAATCTTTGATTTCTTGGATTTACAGGAAGGCAAGAACCCCCGTGTGCTCGAGAACTCCGAGGGTGCACGAACAACACCCTCTGTAGTTGCATTCACAAAAGACGGCGACCGCGTATGTTTCCTCGTCACTTTATGCGAGATTCTTCGAGCTGACCGACTGTCTCAAATCCGCCACTCTCCCGCTCCTACTTCTACTCATCTCCTACATCGCTATGTGCGTGTCTACAGCTCATCGGACAGCCAGCAAAGCGACAAGCAGTCGTCAACCCCGAAAACACCTTCTTCGCGACAAAGCGTCTTATTGGACGAAAGTTCTCAGACGCAGAGGTGCAGAAGGATATCAACCAGGTTCCATACAAGATCATCAAGCACAGCAATGGTGATGCGTGGTTGGAGGCTCGTGGCAAGACTTACTCCTCCCAGCAGATCGGTGCCGTGAGCAATCTCACCTATATCTTTCTGAGTTACACTCGAGGCTAACGTACGGCTATGGCTGGATGTAGTTCGTCGTCCAGAAGATGAAGGAGACCGCTGAAGCTTACCTTGGCCGACCCGTCAAGCACGCCGTCATCACCGTCCCAGCCTACTTCAACGACTCTCAGCGTCAAGCTACTCGAGATGCCGGTGTCATTGCGGGTCTCGATGTTCGTCGTGTTATCAACGAGCCCACAGCCGCTGCTCTGGCCTACGGTCTTGACCGCACCGACTCTCGCGTGATCGCCGTCTACGATCTCGGTGGTGGTACCTTCGATGTCTCCATTCTGGAAATGAGCAAGGGAGTGTTCGAGGTGAAGTCCACCAACGGAGACACCCATCTCGGAGGAGAAGATTTCGATATCGTCCTCGTCAATCACATCGTCGATGAGTTCAAGAAGGAATCAGGCATGGACGTCTCAAAAGACAGAATGGCCATTCAGCGTATCAGAGAAGCAGCAGAGAAGGCGAAGATCGAATTGTCGTCAACTGCTCAGACTGACATCTCCCTGCCCTTCATTACTGCCGATGCTTCCGGACCTAAGCACATCAACATGACGCTTGGTCGTGCAAAGTTCGAGCAGCTCGTCGGACCTCTCATCACCAAGACTGTTGACCCGTGCAAGAAGGCTCTTTCAGATGCTGGCGTCAAGGCTTCGGAGATTCAGGATGTCATTCTTGTAGGAGGCATGACACGTATGCCCCGTGTTACCGAGACTGTCAAGTCAATCTTTGGCCGAGAGCCATCTAAAGGTGTCAACCCCGATGAGGCAGTCGCAGTTGGTGCCTCCATCCAGGGAGGTGTCCTCGCTGGTTCCGTCACCGATGTCCTGCTTCTCGATGTCACTCCTCTTTCACTCGGTATCGAGACGCTAGGAGGTGTCTTCACCCGTCTCATAAACCGAAACACCACCATCCCCACCAAAAAATCCCAGACCTTCTCCACTGCCGCAGATGGCCAGACAGCCGTAGAGATCAAGGTGTACCAAGGCGAGCGTGAGCTTGTCCGTGACAACAAGATGCTCGGAAACTTCCAGCTCGTCGGTATCCCTCCTGCGCCTAAGGGTATCCCGCAGATCGAAGTCACCTTCGATATTGACGCAGATGGTATCGTCAATGTGTCCGCTAAGGACAGAGCCACCAACAAGGATCAATCCATCACTATCGCAGCTTCTTCCGGCCTGAGCGATAAGGAGATCGAGAACATGATCTCTGAGGCAGAGAAGAACGCAGATGCAGACAAGGAGAGGAGGAACGTCATCGAGGCTTCTAACCAAGCAGATTCCGTATGCGCAGAGACGGAGAAGGCCATGTCCGAGTTCAAAGAACAGATAGAGCCAGCAGAGAAGGAGAAGGTCGATACGCTCATCAAGGAATTGAGGGAAATTGCAATGAAGGGACAGGCGGGAGACGACTCTGTCAATTCGGAACAGATCAGAACAAAGATCAACGAGACACAGACTGCTTCCCTCGGATTCTTCCAGAAGGTCTACGAGGCTAGAGCAAAAGCTAACTCCGGAGGTGCCGCACCTGCTGGAGATGCCCAGCCTGAACAGCCCGCCGCAGACGCTACCGCAGAGGGTGAGAAGAAGAAGGAGTAAACGCGTCGCCTCTTCATCGGTGCAGTCTCCTTTTCCTTCCGACACTCTTCCATTCACCTTGATCTCCTCAATACGTATACCTGATCATTTATCTCTGCAATGGCAACACGGCATATACCACAACAAGCAGTCTTCCACAGCGATATCTAGCAAGCAATCAAGAATGCAGGCAAATCTTGCTCGGGCATTCTGCAATAGCCTGCTACGAGTGATGCGTATGCTGGGCTATATCTCGCCTATCCGTATGTGCAGGTATCTTCTCTATCGTTCTTTCAGTACAGTCTGCGTAGCATGACGACTTTCTCCCCTTTATCTCCTCAAACCCCCACTCAATACTATATCAATGTAATAACACACTATGTAACGTACTAGAATCTAGAGCACCACTCCTAAAAGCTGTCTTGAGCAAGGGCAATGGCAAACAGATGAGATCTGAAAAACATGCTTGGCTATCGATTGTTCGCCTTTCGCTTATCACCTTGACCGAACCTCAAGTTGAACAAACAAGAACATCATGGTTGAGCATGGCAAGTACATTGTCGTCTTCAAGGACGATGCTTCAGAGGTGACTTGGGCGTCGTGGTCGCGTTGAGGCGACGGCACAAGCTGATGCTCCCTATGTCCAGGCCGATGTCAAGGCGCGCCTATGCCCTTACGATGAATTTGACAGACTTTACTAACTCTCATTACAACATATACAGGAGCACGCCGAGTACGCTGGTCCAAATCTGCCAAAGTTGCGGCAGCTGACGTATACTTCCCTGTTTGCAGGACTATCGAGAAGCAAGGAGGCAAGGTCCACAACCATTTTGGGGATGTTTTGAAGGTATGCTACTACATGAAGTATGCGATGTGTCTCTAATGGCTGTCTCTGCAGGGCTTCGGTGCCTCCATCCCCGAGGATCACGTCCAAACGCTGCAGGAACACCCGAAAATACAATATGTAGAACCAGATCAGCAAGTTAGTACTCAGTAAAGCACAGTACTCATAGCAGAGCCGTTGCAAGTGCCTATGTTTCAATGTAGCTGCAAGTCAAGTGTTTTGCCCCTAGTACGCGGAGATGATGATACGGTGTACGATTTGTCTGGCATAACAGCCTGCCTCTTCTACAAGCGAGATGCGTATGAGAGTTACTCTCGAAA
Organism: Erythrobasidium hasegawianum; assembly: GCA_001972285.1. Taxonomy (NCBI): domain Eukaryota; kingdom Fungi; phylum Basidiomycota; class Cystobasidiomycetes; order Erythrobasidiales; family Erythrobasidiaceae; genus Erythrobasidium; species Erythrobasidium hasegawianum. The sequence continues at coordinate 99,402 of BCII01000026.1, forward strand.
GAAAGAAAGAAAGCCAAACTGATCATTTCAATGGAGATATGACTGCAATCGGGTAACTAAAAGATGAGAATCATAGATACTGAAAGTATATTCTAAGCTCGTTCATACAGCTTGCTCATAGAAGGTTCAGATGCTTTTGCGAGAGTGGGTTCAGACTATAGTTCGGAAGGAAATGCCTGATATATAGAATTATCGAGCGGAGGAGGGCAGGATGCTGATCAATCGGACCTGATTAGAGGCCAAGCTTCGATAACGCGGCCCCTACGCTTTCCGCATCTGCAGAAGGCGAGCCTCGTCCGAAGGTCTTGGTCTGCTGACTGATATCCAGCGACTGAGCACGCGCATTCAGATGATGGCCTACCACGCCTCTCCTGACCAGCTCTTTCACTTTGTCATCCATAGCAGGATCACTGTCCCGCTTTGAAGACGGCATAGTCATCTCTTCCGACAGTCTCGCTGCATGAGACGGTACAAAAGTCGGAGGGAACTGACTTGCCGGCTGATGTGGAGCATAATAGCGAGGAGTACTCAATGGCTGGAATTCCGTGGCTGCTGGAGAAGCAGCACTGGATGGCCCTAATTGAGGCTGGAAGAACGGACTCGCTCCAGCCGAAGAGGTAGATGGATCCGGGGGCATGTAGTTGTATGCTGAGGGTGCAGGAGGACCGTCGAAAATCGCTTTGATATCTGGTGTAGAGGCAGTCGGCCGTAAAGGCGGCTTCTGCGCTCTAGTCTCAGCCGAAGCCGGAGGTGTCGTAGCTTCGCTCTCTAGAGTCGAAAGAAGCTTGCTATTGAAGAATGGGAAAGAAGTCGCGAAGCTATCTGACCGGGGTCGTAAGCTGCCAGGGTAGAGCCGGATCTGCAATCCAGCGTAAGATTACTCAATCATCAAAGACGGAAGAATCCTGCCAACTTACGTTCTTCGACAACAGAAACTCTTCGACCGTATCCCTTGAAGTCGTCAAGAAGTGCTGATTCGACCGGTTCAAGAGGAAACGGATGATGGTCTCTTCTCCCGCTCCGCTCCTATCGACCCAAGGTAGTATCGTAATATTGAGATCTCGCTTGATCCTTTCTTGCAACTCCAAGAAGTCTTGTGTGAGAGCAAGCTGTGCCATTTGCTCGCTGTGCGGCAGCCTGTACTCTGCTTCGAAGGGAACGTGGTCGAGCAGCATTTGAGCTGCGATGTGCACTTGCGACTCCGGACCAAATATGTTGACGATATCCGAAGCTGTCTCCTTGTTCGGAAACCGCACGATCGAATTCGTCTTTGTTTCGATATCGTGAATAAAGATGCTCTTTTCGCCAAGCAGGGTTCGATGGTAGCGCCGAGGTATCGAGACTGTCTCGATGACAAAGTCCTTATCTTTCGGTATCACCATCTCCATGACCGCCTGTTTCAGATGGTCTAGACTCGCAGAGTTCTTGGCAGGAGTGCGCGCGACGACATTATCTTCGTTATCGAGGTAACCGCCAAGCGATGCGAATTCTTCGGCATTCGAGAATTTGACATATACACCATACTTCTTCATGATTCGCTGGATGTTTTTGCCGCCGACACCGATGATCCGCTTGTGGTAGATCTCGGGGACATGGAAAGACATTTCTGCTGGGAGCTCCTCTTGAAGCATAGACAGGCCCTGCAATGCGCCGGTATCGCTGCCTGCTAGGTCGATGAGAAAGTTGTAGTCATTGAAGGTCTCAAACTTAATTCTGCAAAATCGACAAGTGGTCAGGGACGTGAAAGGAAAAATCGACGGTTGGCCATAACCTACTTGACTCCTGCAGTCTTCATGACCTTGTTGAGCTTCCCATTCTTCTTTCCAGCGATAAAGTCCCGGTGCTCGTTCGCAAGCTCGATCTGGAAGCGCATCTCATGATGAAAGGCTTTCACAATCTCCAACTCCAGTACAAGCTGTATAGCCGTTCTGACTTCTGTTTCTAAGCCGTGAAACTCGAAACAATTGCTCTTGAAGACGGCCTCTGTGCCGGTCGCAGAGGAGATGAGCTTGAGGATCGCGGGGACTTGTGATGGGTTGATAGTTGGTGGAGGCATGAAGACGTCGAACGTCATCGGTAATAGCCAAAATTGCGATACATAGAATTGACAAATCTGAGTAAGCGAAAAGCGCCATCAGCCAGAGGGCTCCTGTTCAATATGGTAGCTGCAGGAGTTTTACCAAAAGCATGATTGTCCGTATCGTTCTCTCAATATTGACACGATGGTCCCCATAGACCGACAGCAAGCTAGCCTGAGAGCCGATAATAGGGAAGTTGATGAATGTACCGTTGTCGTACATTATCTGCTTGACGTCTTCCCGACGGTCCGACAGGAGCCAATCGATCTTCCGTGGTAGCATTGCGGTATCTCGGGAGATGATGCATTTAGACTGTTCGCATAGTGTTGCATCGTTCAATCACCGCCAAGAAACCGTATATAAGGTAGCTCACCTTATGTAGTGACACTTGAAACAGCATATCTCTTGCCCTCTGTACACCGAAAAACTCTCCGGTAATAAAGATGAGGTTCTGCTTAGACAGCAGTGCAGGATCTCTGGTCCCTATCACGCCTGTCAAAGGTGTGGGGAAATATACATTTGTGGCAGTCTCTTCTTGAATAGTCTGTATGACGCAGCGACGCCGCCCCGATATGATGTTGTGCAGCTTATAGTCTATTTCGCAAACATCTGAGTGTAGGCCGCTCTGTAAAGTAAAGACGCAAGCTAAAGTCAGTTCTGATAACCTGTAAGCGTAGCGAAGAGTGACATACCAGCTCGTCCAGCAAGACGAGCAGCCGGACTCTTGCCTGCTCCACGTTCTCATACATTCCCGTGATGACAATCTCCACGTTTCTTTCCGTCTCCAAGCCAAATCCGATAGTCCCGCTAACTTGGCCCACGATAGCTAGGTGCGCTTTCGTGAGAGCGGCGATCTCGTCCAATTTCTTCCTCATCTCTGTCTTTACATTCTCTTTCGCGTCCAGCACTTCTGACCGCGGAACTTTGACTACAGACTTGTTCTTGAAAGGTGAAGCTCTGTAGATGTAGCCTCTTGCGCCCATGACTTGCTGGTACCCGCCAGACAAATGGAAATTGAAGCCTTTGTTGTTCTCGAGCGGGCTGCATGTCACCATACATTGGTAGTTGGACATTGCCTCCATACATATCTTTTGCATTTGCTCTGTCTGCTCGATGGTAGCCGCCTGTAGCGCTGCTGCTCCATCGGCGTTTTCTAGTTCTTTGTCGCCTTTGGATTTCGATGACGATGACAACCCTTGCTGTGTGCCTCGAATACTAGCAGCAGCTGAGCTTGGAGCTGTCGAATGTACATCCCCTACAACAGAGGATGCCGAAGTGGCGGTCTGACCAAGACTCGCGATAGAAGAGGTTGATCTTCTTGCTGGCAGTCCGCTGTAGCTCGTACCTGCCACAGCAGTGTTGGCCGAGTCTCTGGACGATGATGCGACTGAAGCCCCACTGCTTTCATCGGGCCTCTCAGCGACATTGTCCAAACCAGACGACGGCACGCGATGAAGCTGGGACAAAGACGAGGACGATGAGGACGAGTGTCTGCCATGATGTTGGTGAGTATACGATGATCCGTGATGGTTCTGCGCAGCTGCAGCGGCCGCTACATCTCTGGGAAGCTCAAACGACGGCGCAGGATCTTCGAGGTCTGGAGTCGCCGCTTTGTGCGGCAGGCAGAACGAGGTGGTATAGACGTCCATCGTGAGATTGGACGGTGTTTTGACGATGTCCAGACAGTCAAGCGAAGCGCAGAAGCATAACGGTAACTTATCTAATGAAATGACGGCGCCGAAAGCTCTTTGAACGGAGATCGATTGGCAAACTTGCCAGAAATGCTGGTCAAAAGAAGCTGATGCATTCAGGAATACGCTGTTGGGCCTCTCCTCCGTATGCTGACCGTCGCAACTCTCCTCTGCATCTATGCGCGAAGCTTGGCCAGGCACCTATACTCTGCCGAAATCCTTTTCTGACCTCTCATCTGCTGTCTTCCCGTTCCCCCTGCGATGTCAATGGCTAGCTGCGACATGAATATATGCTCAACGCGAACGTCTTCTCAAGCCGGAGGATGTCTGACCTAGACAGACTTCTGGTATGGGTACCCTGGCAGACAGGCAGGTCTAGTGGCTGGCGCAGATGTGACCACTTACTGTCACAGAGCGCATCACATCTAGCGTTGATGCGACTATCAGGAGACATCTCCAACCTCGTCTGGCTAGCCGCACAGTTCCAACGCAAACGGCCGGCAGTGCTCCTAAAGTCTGGACAAGGACCGTTGATGCTTTTGCAATCCACATCAAAACACTCGGCTATTCTTCTGGACCACTCATACCAGTCAGATGATCAATGCAAACGACACAGTCCAGCTTGAGACTCGCAGGGTCCAGTGCGAAGAGCATCGACAAACCGCACAATCGGAAATCATTGTTACTTGCAGATGAATTAGTTCAAACCTGCTGTTTGCACAAGACAACGGGGCGTGAAGTTGCAGACGAGGAAAGGCCTACGTCACGTTGGGTCAAACAGCACTCGGTCAAGCAGCCTCGGAAGACACGTTTCAATTAAAGGCAGAAGCACAAGGACGGAACAAGTTTTTCCTTTCACCTTTTTCCAATTCACCGAAGACCGCCGTCGGTTTTGTACTATAGTGGCAACCAAGGATGACGGGATGACGCCTGTTCAATGAGGCACTTTGTTTTCGTGCTCCAGCGCGACAGCCGCAACGGTAAGCGGGTATATGTCAAGCAGACGTATTTTACACATGTTCTGTCATCGGTGACAGCCGCGCACCAAGCACCGCTTTCAGCTAATTACCTCAATTTGCACGTACAAGAGCGCGTAAACGAGACTCTCTTCCCTTCCATCTCTTACAATTTCATCTCAAGAACACATACATCCTATCAACACTATGCTCTCTCAATATTCCGCTCTAGCGCTTTTGCTCGCATCTCAAGCTTTGGCTTCGCCCGTCCAGCAAATCGCGAAGAGGCAGGCAACCAGCACAGTCAGTGCCGTGGTTGATGTCACGGTAGTCTCTACGAACACCTTGGGAGCTCCAGCTGGCGCATCAAGCACGGCAATGGCCTCGCCGGCTGTTCCAACTTCTATGGCCAGCAGTGTAGTAGCAAGCAGTGCGATCATGCCTATGTCGTCTGCCTTGCCTACCAACATGACGATGGGCAACATGACCATGGAGGGCAATATGACCATGGGGGGCAATGCGGCTTATTCATGCCCCGAGGGTTATCTCCTCACTTACGTAGAGCAGCAGAGGACCTACCCCAATACCTCTTTCTCTACCCTCCTTCAGACCGCCGTTGGATTCCAAAATGCCACTTATTTCGGATGTGAGTTGCCTCAATGTGCCCACAAATCCGAAGCGAGCTTACGCTCGTACGTCGCTGCAGATCTAAATGGCACCGGTGGAGATATGGTCGGCGCTACCCGCTTCCTGAGCACAGGGTGAGGCGATTGCATCCATACCGACGACGGCTCCTGATATTTCTGTTTCGCCAATAGTCACCGAGAAGTTCTCGTCTCACTGACCGATAGCGCTGCTCCCAACAATTCAACTGGATCGACAATCGCTAGACAAAGTGGTAGGTTGCATTACCACTATGGAGGTTCCGCGATCAGTCGAGACTGACGGATCTTTCCTCTTAGTCTTCAACCTCACCAATGGTCCCGTCCAATTTGGCAACGGCGTCATGATCTCAAACTACTCGACTGTCCTCCAGGTCTACCGCAACTCCTCTGCAACTATGCAAGATGGCCAGGTTGCTGGAGGTGAAGTCGGTACCGTGAAGATCTTCTCCAATTTCTGCGCTTCGTACGTGTCTGCTTACCTATACATCGAAATGTGCCAAGTCAGTAAAGATGTTGAGGGCTGACACGCAATCGTCATTTGAAACAGGAGTCAAACAACTGGCGCTGAGGCTCAGCGACAAGCATTTGAGGCTGCTCTCAGCAATGTCAACATACTTGCCAGCGGGGGTATGCTCGTAAGTGACGCCAATGCCTACTAGCTTTAGGAAGCAGGTTCACTGCTGACGATTTGCCCGACATATATAGACCTCTAATAGCTCCAGCTCGACAAGCTCTGGAGCCAGCTCGACCATGAGCTCTATGACTATGTCCATGTCCTCCATGATGGCTAGCCCTGTCATGAGCTCAATGCCTACGAGCGCAAGTGCTAGCGGCCTGTCTGCAACTGTCAGCTCCCTCGTGGCTGCGGCTCCATCGTCGACAGCATAAACCTTTGGCAAAGAAACATAAACCGCCAACTATACTCGCCCTGATTCCGCTTCCCATGAGCATAGTAAATCTTTTGGAACGCATTGTAAGTTTCCATGACGACCCATAGGCGTTGCCCCGGACATGACTGACGTCGTGCTTTGTGTCCCTAATCAGTGTTTGCCAACTGCATAGCACCAGGCTTCCAGGTGAAGGACACTCGAGATCGCTTAAAACATCAACACAACATCATGTATCCTTATAGTCACATAGTTCTTGCGATATAAACGCGCCGTAAGCTTGACTGGAATTGAGTGGCAGCTCTGCTCGCACACTATCCATAACCTGACGAGTCTCACCGATACTCATCATTACATTTGCCCAAGTTGATTCCAGTATCTAAATATCCTTTGCCATGAGATGCCCGATGTCACGAGTTGTGCTATCACCCACTTCGACATTTGGACTCCCTACGATTGTCGTAATGCCAGCTATAACGAACAGCACAGACACTGAAGCACGACTCGACGCGCTCAGCGAGCTACTGCACGCAAGAGCCGAAATATTTGCAAACCCTTCGATTGAGCTGGAAGATGGCAGCGCGAGCATCCACAAGCAAACGCTGGAAGCCGTCAAGCACCTCTTTGATGCGTGTATGCTGCAACAGCTCGATATGACGGCCGTGAAGCTCGCTTATTTCCTTGCAATCCCTAGCTCTCCAAGGAGAATCGAAATCTTTGCCTGCTCTGGCGACTCTGTACAGCAATGTTCGCTCAGACGATACAGCTTCTGGAAGCATTACAACACGTTCCAAAGCGAGCCGCAAAGCAGCGTCAAAGAAGAAGAGCAATATCGACAATCCAATTTTTCAGCAAACACCGTTACCCGAGCTCTACCTCAGCGAGAAGAACACCACTAGCAATGGTACTACTACTTCCTCGGCATATCAAGATGAGATCCTGCAGAAAATGATCTGGGAGCAGCTTGAAATGAAGATTGGCAAAGTCCTCTCGGTCTACAGGGAAATCGTACATGGCGGCGACGAATCCGGAGACGATAAGGCGCCTGCAGACGATGACGAGGACGAGGAGGAAGATGATAGCGAAGAGCTCGACGAAGAAAATTCAGAATTGCGAGACCAGGAGGGCGAGCTCATGAACGGTCTGGATGACGACGAGGATGAGGATCTGGATGAAGACGCATCGCTTGATCTTCAAGATGAGGATGACGAGGATATGCTCAGCTTAGAAGAGGATGATGACGAAGATGTCCGAGGGACGCAAGTCGCACCTGAACCCTACTTCAGCAAACTTCGTGATGCGGAAGACGAGGATGAAGAAGATGAGGAGGAGCTCGATGACGGGGAACCACCGCGGGCTAGCAAAAAGGCCAAGAAAAGCAAGAAAGGGAAGGGCGTTGCAAATGAAGCGGACGACGACGAGCCCGCTGTAACAGAGTCCAGCAACTCTCTTGATGCTGGCTTCTTCTCGCTATCAGACTTCCATTCGCAAATGCGACAAGGCGAAGATGAAATGAAGCGCTATATGCGAAGCGGGAAATCAAAGAGCGCAGCGGACCTGCAAGATCGCTTGGAGGCTTTAGGAGACGATGGTGGAGACGAGAGTGAAGATGAGGATATTGATTATTTCGCAGCATCTGGAGGAGCCAACGGTACGGATGGCGAAGATGAGGAAGGGGAAGATGACGACGAAGAGTTACGGCCTGAGGATATGACTTACAAAGACTTTTGGAACGCGCCGAAAGCCATCTATGGCAGTATCCCTGGCAGCAAGAAGCATAACGAGCAAGATGCTGTCAACAGGAAAGTCTACGGTAAGAACGCAAAGGGAAGCAACAAGAAAGACGGAAAGGTTGTCAACGGCCAGTCTACCGCAGTCGAGGCTGAACGGCCGTCTGCGGCGAAAAGAAAGGTATCCTTTCAAGATCAGGTCAAAGTGCAGGAATTCGAATCAGCTGGAAACAATAAGAGCGCTATCGCTGCGCTTGTCAAGAAAGTGGGCATGAAACAGGCACTCAAGAAGTTGAGCTCTGGAGAGCTTGATGACGAGGATGTGGAAGGCTTTGAAGGCGAAGACGGTGATGAAGACATGGGAGAGGATGAGGAAGACGAGGACGAGGGGATAGATGGCGAAGACAGCGACGAGGCGGGAGATGATGACGACGATGACGAATCTATGGCCGATTCTGACGGCGGAGACGCTGAAGCACGTACTATGCGGCGTCTACAAACAGATCTCCTAGCGGAAGACGACGATGCCAGCTCCTCCAAGAAGGACAAGTCGAAACAATCACGCTACGAACAACGCATGTCTGCTCTGTCTGAACAAATAGCAGAGCTCGAGGCGGAAAATGTCGCTGAGCGGGAATGGGCCATGCGGGGCGAGATCAACAGCCGTACTCGGCCAGTCAACAGTCTTCTGGAGGAAGACCTCGAGTTTGACCAGGTTGCAAAAGTGGTGCCTGTAGTCACGGAAGAGAGCTCTTTAACTCTTGAAGACAAGATCAAGAAGCGGATTCTCGATGTGAGTTCCGTTATAGTTCAGTCCAGCCTGCTCGTATGCTGATTGCTACTTGCAATGCACAGGAGCAATTCGATGATGTTATCCGGAAGAGAGCAGGAGGAAGCGCCGCTTACTTACCTTCCCGTCTTCTGGACGTACAGTCAATTCAAGATGAGCGATCCTTGGCCGACATCTACGCGGACGAGTTCAGCGCAGAGCGTGCAAGGGCGGCAGGCGAAACAGGCAAGATTCCAGAGATCGACTCCAAGCTTCAAAAGGAGCACGATCTGTTGTCTACAATATTCGATGAAGTCTGCAACAAGCTCGACGCTCTCAGCAATGCGCATTTTACACCTAAGCAAGCACAGACAACCATCACTACTGTCTCTAATCTACCCTCGATCAGCTTAGAGTCCGCTCTTCCCACGGCCAGCTCGACAGCTACTCTACTGGCGCCAGAAGAGGTATATGCACCTACGCAAGCCCAGCTGGTGGCTAAGAGCGAAATGACACCCTCGCAAAAGAAGGCAGCTCGCGTTAAAGCTCGCAAAGCACGCCAGACCACGCAGAAGAGCATCCAGAAGTACGGAGGTGGATCGGCCAAGAATCAGAAAGAGCGAGCTATGAACAGTCTAATTGGAAAGAGAGGAGTTACGGTCGTCGGAAAGGGTAAAGCCGCAAAGAGTGCTCTAACCGGCAAAGACCGCAAGTCCAGAGGTGCCGGCCAAGAAGCTCCTCAGCACAGCGGTACGGCTCTAAAACTTTGATCGAGCACTAGTTGCCGTGAGCAAGCACCGTACGCTTTTATAATGAAATGATTGTTGTTCTTCATACTGCATTGTCGTCTATGAATGATCTGTTACAATGTTGCGCATCTTATCGCTGCTTAACGCTTGTGACCTTTCGATCTCTACCGAAGTATCTGATCGCAGAGAAAGCTAATGCCAAAACGACTACGAGGCCGGCTCCTGCTTTTGCGAAAGACATGCCAGAAGGACTGTTGAGGTAGTCGGAAGGAGACCGAAATTTAGCGCTGTTCACGTAATCTCGGAGATCCTCTGTAGGTTGCGCCTCTTGTGACTCCGGTAGAGGCTCGAAATCTGGCTTCTTCTCGGGTATAGTCCTTCAGACATTCAGAAGGAAAGGAAGTGGTATGACATCCGATGCGTATGAGATGATTTCTCGATTACCCGGTTGGGCGAAACGGCCGGTAACAAGATTTCACTCACCCTACAAGTAATGGTACCAGCTCTCCCTTTTCATTAAGAGCGAAGACGGCATCTGAGCCGCCGATGTGCTTGCCTCCAATGAAGATATTCGGGACTGTCCTCTGTCCAGTCTTGGATGCAAGAAAATTCTGCACTTGGGAGCCCCAGCTATCGCCTTCTTCGTCCATTAGATCGAGCTCATACACCTTGGCCTCGCCTTTCTTGTCTGGGATACCAGCGATGAGAGCTTTCGTGCGCTTGCAGTATGGGCAGTAGCTTTTGCTGAAAATGACAATGTGGTTTGAAGTGATTGCAGACTGTAGTCTATTCAGTATGCTGAAAGCCTGATCAAGCTGGCTCCGCGCTCACCTCGACAAGGTCCTTTGCGTCGAAAGCTTTTTTGGCCGAACCTTCTGCAGCAGGAGCTGGCTTACGGTTCTGCGAGAACGTGTCAGCTTACACTTCGCGACTCCGCCTGAGCGTTGTGTCGGCCGGACACACCTTGATCTCTATGAGCTCAACGTCGAAAACCAGGGTTGAACTTGCAGGGATAGGACCCTGTAATAGCATATCAGTCAGCGCCATGTAGAGTATCTTGTCTTTGACCTACCATTCCCCGCGACCCATATCCAAGCTCCGGAGGGATGGTGAGTTTCCTCTGTTCGCCCGGGCACATATCGAGCAGGCCCATCTCCCACCCTTTGATGACCATTCCTTTACCAATAGTAAAGTCGAAGGGCACGTTTCTATCTCGCGAACTATCGAACTTCTTGCCGTCTGTCAGATAGCCAGTATACCACATACTGAGCTTGTCGCCGTTCTGCGTCTTGATGGCACATTCTGCAGGTTTGTGGACAACTTGGACTTGCAGCTCGTCGGCTGCGGCAGCCAGCAGCGTCCAGAAGGAGCAAACCGCCAGCAACAAAGACAGGAAACGCATGGCGTAGGAGCAGAAGCAGCCAGAAATCCCAGGTAGGAGATGGATCAAGAAGTAGTATCTGCGACTTTTCCTGACTTTAGGTTGGAATCGAGCGAAGCAGACGCAAGAAGATTGAAAGGGCAAAAAAGAAAGAGCGACGCGCGAAAGGCACGGATCAACTCCGCTTGGCTCAAGTAGGACTCTCTGTTCGAATGATAGTGCTCTATTCCCATCATGCTTGTCCTGCCAGTTTGGCGCGTTCAGCTGCCTTTTCTTGCCTTTCTTTCCTCGTCTTTTTCGATTCCTCGATTGCCTCAGCCAGCTTGCCCTCCTTCGCAAGCGCTACGAGCAGAGCATGCACCAGACCGAGATGGTTGTGCCTCCGCAGCGTATTTTCGAAAGCCCACCGCTCCCGCTTGGCCAGTTCTTCCTGTAAACGCGTTTGCAAGCCTACTATCTGTGTTTCCATGTCGCTTTCCAGGTCTGTTCCAGTATCTCCAGCTGCCGCACTCCCTTGCACACTTTGTGCAGCTTCCAGCTTCGCTTGTAACGATTGCACCTGGTCTGCACATATAGCCATGAGGTTGAACATGACTTCATTCCCGCCGTAGCTTGCTATACGAGCTGTAATGACTTCCTTCGCTCGTTCTGTCCATTCTGTGCCATTCGGTATCGGGCCATGCGAGATCGGGGTGCTTTTCAGACCGTCCAGCTCGTACAGTTCGCCGTCTATCGGGATATAGCTGATGAAATGGTAGGCATCTTCCTTTTCCCTCTCATCATCTGGGTCGCGAGCGTGCTCGAATCTAATGATCGTATTAGCTGAAGCAACGAGACATCATGTCTGTGTGCACCTACGGATCTGACCGCGCAAAGCTATTGTGGACTTAGGATGTATCTCAGCCTGGCGTTTCAAACAGGCTGCATCCAGCGTACCTTCTCTGATCTTCTCGGTATTGCTGACGGCCCAGCCTCGACTGTCAGGGTCCAGCGCTAGACTGAAGCTCTTCAGCTCCTCCAGGTGGCTGCATAGCTTCACATTTGATCCATCCGCAATATTCATCGTTGCATTCAAGAGGGCCATGGTAGCACAGGCATTGTTGATGACCTGATGCGCGAAGTAGAACTCTGCATCTTGTTTCGGCACGCCTCGTTGCGCAACATCACCAGTCGTAGATGCAGCTTGTCCAGCAGTATCTACCCATTTGAAGAGGAAAATGAAGGCATAGATAGGCTTGATGGCCTCGAGCAGTCCAGAATCGTCAAGGCTGTAGAGCTCCGTCACTTCCGCACCAGCAACGCCTAGGTCTTGTAGAAGACTGGTGAAGATCGCTGGATCACTTTCGGTCAGAGACCAGGCAGCTTCTGAAGCCATAATTGGTACGAAGGAAATCGATGACATGAGCTGCAAAGCGCGTCCTTCAGAAATGACAGAACGCCTAATATAGTCCTTGAATACCTGCTGAAGTTACTAGGTCTATCTAACGAAGATGGCTATTGTCTAATAAGGGTGTTTCGAAGCTACATTTGTAGGAGACCAAACAGGGCTGCTGCACCTATGCAGAGGAACTTTGGAGAAGAGACAGCAACAGACCGACTATCGCCTCCGAAAAGAGATGGCTGTGTCGGCCTTGTGTTGCCCTCGGCCAGTGCGCCTGCGCCGCCAGTCGGGCTTGCGAGAGGATCGGCCGTTGCAACATAGGAAATGTCCACGAATGGACCAGAGTAGAACTGTGTATATGTAGCTGTGACCACGGTGACTTGGTCGACAGTGGCTGTGGCTGGTTCATCCGAAGACCAGAAGGGGTGACAGCAAAAGCGGTAGTATTAGGAGCAAATCCGACAGTTGCATTGGCGAGGACAAACGCGGTGGCTTGTGCCGCAAAGTCGGATTGGAAAGCACTCAGAACATCCGAGTTGTTGCTGATCCGATAATCTCGCTCATCACTGACACCTCCATCGAATTCTGTCTTATGCTAAGACAGATGAGGTCAGCACGCAGCAGATAAATAAAATTGAGGTGAACCTACGAATTCGAACTGGAAGTAAGCCTTGATTCGCGGATGTTGTTCCCGGAAGGTAGCGTTGAGATACACGTCGTTCCACCATGCTCTTTGGATCTCCACTTGGGTATTATCCGCAGATTCCACTAATCGAGGATTCATGTGCCAGACGGCTCCAGCTTCGGAAATCAGACACGCTTTGTCTGGCTTAGCGACGCAGTAGGTCTGATATCAGTCTATCGTGGCCTCTATACCGTTGAAGCCGAAGGGATTTTGGCCATGGATCATATTGTAGAAGAAGCCGGAAGGCTGCGCTTGGTTTTCTACAGGACAAGTCAGCTGGAGCCCATACAGAAAGCAATTCAACACTTACTGTTGACGAAGTCTGGACCCTTGTAATAAAGAGAAAGACCAATCCAATCGATGTAGTCATCTCCAGGGTAGTAAGGGCTATAAGGGTCATCCTGTCGAGTAAGTTGGCCATCTCCGTTCGTATCTAGAGCTTGTCTGTCTTCAGGCAGCTGCACATCTTCGATTCTTGCTCCGTATGGGTAGGAATAGCCAACATTCGGGGACCAGACAATCACAGTATCCGGTGCTTCCGCTTTGATGATGTCGTGCATCCGCTTCCACATCGCTACGAACGCCACAGGCTTCAAGCCATACGGCATCCAATTCCCAGCAAACTCAGGCGCCCATCTGAGAAAGACCGTCCGGCCTGCTCCTTGATACGTCCGAATCTGCAAAGCTAGCGCTAGAATATCAGAGTCTTGGATCTTGTCGAGTCCATCGTCTGGGTAGATCGTCAAGAAGATATCTGCGTCCGTCCTGTTCATGCATTAGCTGGGATCCATAAGGATTGTTGATTCAACTCACCCTGTCGCAGCGATGTATGCCACGGCTGTAAAAAATCCTTCAGAAGGAGATTCAAGTGAATGAATGTTCGGACGTACGAGCTGGTCCACCACCGCCGGTCCTGCCAGATGACCACATAAGCTTGGCGTGCAATGAAAGGGCGGAAGAAGGACTCACACAAAGTCATAAGGCTTCAGAGGTATTGATTGACCATATTGGAACGCGCCCCAAAGTACTCCAGTTCTCTCGTTGATGCTCGCGGGCGTTTCTTGGAACCCAGGGTCGCTCTGTTCGATTTCACTGGTCAGATCACATGCTCGTATAGTAAAGCAGAAAAGGGGCTCACTTGAGGCCATATCCCTAGTAGCAACTTTCCCTCTGGCGGTTCGGCCAGCGCTGCGTGCGCACATCTTGATGTCGCGAGCAGCACCGAGCATCCGAGAATGAAGTACGTTCGCATGGCGTCGGTTTCTGCACAGGTAGAATGCGTAGAACGCGCGTCAAGGGATCGATATCACGATGCAGCCAGCCCGCAGCGTGAGCAGAGACGAGAAAGGGCTGAGTCGTTCGCCAAACGGTTCCCACATTCTCGGTCTCGGGTCTGGGCTGAGCAATGTTTGTCATTCTCGGGAACGTAGCGGTCAGAAATGGGCGGGGTTGGTCCAAAGTGTTTTCCAGAGCGTTACGTTCTGACAGCTGGGCGGAGCGGGTGCTGCAATTATGGACTTTGGTACCGTGTTGCTGCATCTCATCCATCGTCGGAGCCTGCGTAGCGTTTTGAGTGGGCCGGAGGTAGACGTGCATGATTCAAGCAGGTCCCAATGAGAAGAGAAGCTTTGGATTGAGTAGCTATATTTTAGCTGCTAAGATTGTCGTCCTCGCGCCGCTTAGATGGTTTCCAATCGTTGCTACATCTACCGTTACAGGAGCTTGAGATTCGTTACACGAGAACCCCAACCCAACTTCCCAAATCACATAGCACCCTAAGTAGTCACCCGTCAAGCTAAATGTACCGTATACTGCGTCCTCACGGTCTGAAGAACGGACAACCCTTGGCTTGTTCCCTCATCTCTTCCGCATCTTTCAATACTGTCTCATGTCCTTTATGCTTCAAGTTCTCCGGGCCGAGAGAGTGTGCTTTCCACCCTTTCCCATCATGCAATTTCTTGCTGCCCGGTGTGTCGACGCCAAACATGCCTATACCCGAACATCCAGCAGGGATATACCAAGCTTCGAACAAGAAGCCTTCGCGCGTGATCGTGCCATCAGCAGGATCTTCGTGTGTGCGGAAAATGCCAGGTAGCACAGTTCGTGGATACATGAAGTACTTGATGAACAATGCGCGCAGGCGGAGTGTTGCCGGGACGATCGTGTAGAGGATAGAAGGAGAAGCAGGGGACCAGCCGAACGCCTCTCTCGTCCGCGTATCAATCAGCGTCATGCTTGCTTGTCTCACGATAGGTCTCATAAAAGCGGGAAACGGCCTCAGAAGCACCTTCAACGTCGCTTCTCCCGTTTTAGCGTTCGAAGGATCATAAACCATAGCTTTCTCCGCATAGTTCTCCTTCCATTCCCAGAATTCCTCGAGCGTAGGTGGGATATCCTGAATCCCCATTCGCGCGCCAATTTCAGCCCAGAAAACGAATCTTGCTTGTTTCTCGAGAGCCGTGAGAGGACGCCAATCGTGTGCTTCGAGGACCGTGATGGGCTCGAAGACAAATAAGGCTAAGGTGAATAGAAGATCGGATTGCAGGATACGGCTGCCCCAGCGTGAGTGGAGCCAGTTCATCCGTGCTAGACTGGTCGAGCCGCGCTGGGAGTCGAGACCTTGCGAGAGGAACTCCGCGATAAAGATACCTGTTCGGAGATTCATTGACTGAAATTCGTAGGAAAACAGCGGAAGGGACTTACTCGTATCTTCAGCGCGTCTGCCTACGGTCTCGTCAGAGGACAGACCTTCCGATGCGTTGAGTACCTATTTAGAACATTCAACTAGATGCATCTACTTAGAGCCGAGTACCGTTCGCCCACCTTGCTAATAGTGGGTATAGCATACGTCTTGAACAGCGCAAAGCTGAGCGCGAGGGAGGACATCCATGGAAAGTCCTGCATACACTACTTGATGAGCATATACTCACATCTTCTCGGAGGAGTGGTAGCGCACCCAATAATGCGTAAGCTTCATTACTTCGGCAGCGTCCTGTCATTGACATATGATATGGAAATAGGATTCAGCAGCGGTCTTCTTCGCAACTTGCGTTCTTATGTTGAGGTATTAGTTCAGCACCTCATAAGTCATCTTCTGAGGCTCCTTGATCAGATGCGCATAGTCTTTCTCCAGTTGATGCAGCCGGGCCCATCTGACGCGCGAGACGGAGTGGATTCGCCAGGCGCAGAGGGCTGTACCGATAGCAGCGAGGGCGAGGAGCATCGCTGGGGGTACGAGCACTAGTACAGAGTGTGCGAATTGCGAATTGATCAAGTCGGGGCTGATGACAGGTGTCAACGAAGACCGGACCCCGAGAATAGATCGATACGATAATATTTTACTCTGGTATGTAATGATACAACTATTGAGCAATGCAGGCTTTTCTTTCTACGGCGTTCTCCCTCTTGTGTCACTCCTGCCAGCTCATCCCAATCGGAGACCCAGGATCAATCCCGAGATAAAGACAGCTCTAGGTGGGAAGTCTGCTACTAGGAAATCTACTGCACTTCCTCCTACTCTCTGCAGGCGATTGCCTGTTCCAGTTCCGGAGTATGTGTCGACGACGCTTTCGTAGCGTTTGGCCATGCGGCTCCAGTCTACATTGACCATTCCGCGTGAGGCCATGTACTGTTGTAGCATAGCAAGGAGGATGGATCAATGAGTATCTGATCTGTAGCTGCGTCGACCGGCTAAATTAGAGCGGTGGGCTTACCTGCAAGAAGACGAACGCTCCTCCGAGCAAGAAGCCTACAGCTTTCAGACCCTTCTTGACGAATATGCCGGTGCATATACCCGCTACGGCTCCGAATGACAAGCTTCTTAGATCCAGGCTGCTTTCGACGGCGGGGGAGTCGTTGACTCTGCTCAGTCTGCTCGAGCCAGGTCCTTGGATGCTTGGATGATAAGGCTCTGCATAAGGCCGCGCGGCCGAAGTTGTGGCTTCGCAGGAAAGCGCAGGCTTGGTGAAAGCTGCTTGACAGACGAAGAGGGAGGACCCGCCGGCGACGAGCAGGAGGAGCGACGATGATGCCTTTCTTTGATTATTGCTACTTGCGTGGCCGACATGGCTGAAGACTGGACTGCCTGCTTTTTGGGACAAGCTGGAGCGCGCTGATGACGAGAAGCCGGAACATCGGGTCACTCCTCCTCCTCTCAAGTGGGACAAGGCGAAGCGTTGTGACTGCTGGATGGTCGATGAGAAGAAAGGGCGAGCGAGCATGATGCAGTTGAGATATGCGATTGTAAAGAGAAGATTAAGAGCAACTTGGTAATTGCCGGTTGGTTCTGATCAACAAACTCTCAAAGAAGCTGAGCAGGACATGACAACATTCCTATGATTGTTCCACGATGAGCTTCACCAATGCGCCTACCTCCACTGGCACTCCGCCTGCCGAGACAACCCAAGTCGAAGTGCCCAAGTCGCTCGATGATCGCAGCACAAGCACAATCATCGCAGCAGCTACAGTCGTCGGCTTCATTCTCGTACCTCTCTCTTTCTCTTCTCTGTCTTCACCCTCCCCGCCCATTCTGACTGACTTGTTGTGTCTGATGCCCAGCTCGCGTTGACTGGCTGCTTGCTCTTTCTCAAGATATCAAGGGCCGTCAAGACGAGACGCGATTATAGACGATTCTTGGAATGGAACACACAAGAACATGGAGGTAGACATCCAAAAGCAAAAGCGAGAGGAAGGCATAAACAGCGCAATGCATTTGACATGGTAGAAGAGGACGAGGGCATTCCGGGCTAGGATAAATCGACGTAGCGCAACCCCCACAGCTCCTTCGACATACAACCGAAAGGACACTATCGAGCTCATGGGCGGAAGACAGAATTATGGCTCTCAGACAAGTCAAAGCAGATCTCCGCTTAGTGACCCTGGATAATGGCCCTCTATTCCTCTTCGCGGCGCACGAATGGTCCCGGACAGTATATACCGCGCGGACACGCTACACATGCCCTCATAAACCACTGGAGCAGCATTCTGGCTCGAATACGCGTAAGGCGCTGCTCGCTGAACAGAGCAAGTCTGCTTGGGTCGGTGCAGGACAATGCTACACTGTCTAGACAGATAGAATAGAGCTATCACTTAAGCGTAGGCACGGGAGACCTACAGTACGAATGCGAGGGAAAGTGGGTTCTGATATCCAGCGCTGCTCCGACCTTACGCATTCGCGCAGCGGCATGGGCATTCTCTCATCTCATAAGGCCCAATCTACTTATACTACCCCATTACATCGTAATCATGACGAGATTCTGTCATTACCGGCGCGCAGAACCAGGCTTTAGACACAGCTGCCATTTCTTTTCACACATACTTAGTAATCAACCCTTGCATATTTATCATAGAATCTACGTGCCAGAATGAGCCAGGGTTGTCTTTGTTGGATGCTCCAGTACCGAGCATTTTCACTGCACGCTCGACTTTTCGCCAAACGCTCGACAATGCCTCCCAAGAAAGCAGCTGCTCTTGAGAAAGCCAACAGGCTCGGGCGGCCGAGCAACAACTTGCAGGTGAGGCGATGAAACCTTTCAAGCGTCGAGCTTTGAGTGGTCGTCGAGGAAAAGTGCTGATTCCCTGCGCTGTGATTTCAGATTGGGATTGTAGGCCTGCCTAACGTCGGAAAGAGTTCTCTCTTCAATACAATAGCTGCATGCGGTGCGTCCTTGACTTCAGACACCTCAGTCAGATTGTGCTGATTTCGCAAATTTTGGCACAGATCTGGGCAAGGCGAGTTGCGATTCACCGAGTAGCAGCTCCAGATGATCCTAACTGTAACACTGTCGGTTCTATAGGTCGCAAACTTCCCTTATGCTACCAGTATGTCTCTGCAATTCTCGAACCTGAGCATGGACTTTTCGCTGATCCATTCTCTCCAGTCGACCCTGTACATTTTCCCAACTCAACCGTTCATCCACTACACACTTGTCTGACCCTCTCCATCCATAACAGGAAGAAGCCCGAGTCCCCGTCCCCGACTGGCGCGTGGACTGGCTGCACGAGACGTATAAATCCAGCGTCAAGATACCCGCCTTTTTGACATGCACAGATATTGCAGGCTTGACGAAAGGTGCTTCTACGGGTGCTGGACTGGGAAATGCTTTCTTGAGTCACGTCAGAGCCGTGGATGGTATCTTCCAGGTCATCCGTGTGTTTCCACTTCCTCTTGGAATGGAGAAATATGGCTCAGTATAGTTGAAATATGCACAGGCGCCTTCGACGATGCGGAAGTCATCCATGTTGAAGGCGACGTCGATCCATGCAGAGATATGGCCATCATCCAGAATGAATTGCGGTTAAAGGACGCCGAATGGGTAGAGAAGACCTTGACATGTGAGTATTCAATACAGTGTCAGTAGATCAAAGGGCTATACACTGATTCTGTTCTGCGCGCGCCCCAGCCCTCAAGAAGGCTTTCAGAGGTACTGGAAATGCAAACCTCGCTGAGAAGGCCAAGAAGTTCGAGATTGTAGGCGCCTTCTGCTCTAGTATACAGCTGAAAAAAAGTATAGCTCAACATGGCAATTTATCATAGGACACCATCGAGAAGATCTTCAAAGCTCTTACAGAAGATAACAAAGATGTCCGCAAAGTCGACTGGAGCGGCAAGGAAGTGAGTGCATGCCTTTCCATCGCCTCCCCTTCACTTCCGCCCTCATCCAACTTTTACATGATGATAAAGAATGCATAGCATTCGAATAATATCTATAACCCAGCTCGTCGAGGATTTCTCCCCACTTCTATTGAGCCTTTTCACGAGGGTTCAAGAGATGTAGCGTTGGCAGAGCCCAAGAGAAAAACAGTTTTTACACTGACACTTTCCAACCCCGTTCTTTTCCTACATTACACTCCCGAACGTATTTGGAAGAGTAGCTGATCCACAATGGC
Organism: Erythrobasidium hasegawianum; assembly: GCA_001972285.1. Taxonomy (NCBI): domain Eukaryota; kingdom Fungi; phylum Basidiomycota; class Cystobasidiomycetes; order Erythrobasidiales; family Erythrobasidiaceae; genus Erythrobasidium; species Erythrobasidium hasegawianum. Next base: position 119,262 of record BCII01000026.1, read on the forward strand.
TTCGTCGTTGCGCGAATAGATCGACATCATCAACGGTATGCAGCTCCTGACTGCCAAACCCGTAACCTACCTCGTGAACTTAAGCGAGCGCGACTATATCCGCAAGAAGAACAAATGGCTGCCGAAGATCAAAGCGTGGGTTGACGAGAACAACCCGGGTGATCTGATCATTCCTTTCTCCGTCGCGCTCGAGGAGAGGATCGCGAGGATGTCTGCGGAGGAACAGAAGAAAGAGCTGGAGACACTGGGCGCCACGAGCGCTCTGGGCAAAATCATGACTGTTGGATACCAGTCACTTCACGTAAGTCTTGCTTTTCTGGCATATAATAGGAAAAGTAGCTAAACTACCATGGTCTGACTTGCAGCTCATTCGATACTTCACCGCTGGTCCCGACGAGTCTCGCGCCTGGACCATCCGAGACGGCACTCTCGCACCACAAGCTGCGGGTGTCATCCACGGAGATTTCGAAAAACACTTCATCTGCGGCGAAGTCATGGCTTTTGATGATTTGCATGCATTGGGCAGCGAATCGGCTGTCAAAGCCGATGGCAAATATATGCAGAAGGGCAAAACGTACGAAGTCCAGGATGGTGATATCATCTACTGGAAACATAACGCATGATCAAGGTGTGGACAGGGCTCTGTATCATCAGTGTACTTGAAATACAAAGACTCGTTTCCAAGTCTAAGCGATGCGAGCGGCCATACTGAGCTTGTGGGACAGAGAGCTTTTCAATGTCTTCCTTTTATGCTACTAATACTAATGAGCTACATGTGGCTATCGTAGTTCTTAGACGCTTTGCTAACGATTTACGACGAGCCGTCGATTCTAGCCTGAATATCTTTCGGATCCTTGGCCTCTACTGTGTCGGCCTGAGCGACCTCACCAGTGGCCCCTGATGCGTTTGAGCTCTCGCCTGAAAACGATATTCACGCGTCAGCTCGACAAGCGTTCCTTTGTGCAATGAACGCACCAGTAGGATCGCCTGGGATGTTCTTGGGTGGGTTCTTGACAAAGTCGTCCTATCACAGAGCCTATTCAGCTACGTCTCTCCCAGAATTAGTGCTTAAGCTCAATTACCGCGATGTTGTGGTCTGTCGTCTGAGGCTTGCCTACGACCTGAGTAGTCTTCTTGAATTGGCTGCACGTCCTTCGTCAGCATTGTACAGCGGCAAGTAAGCTGCATCATTCAGCATACGCATCAGAGCTGTTGCGAGCTCCGGCAGCTGATTTTAACACCAAAGTCAGCACATTGCGCTTAACAAGCGCGTTAATTGCTGAGACTGACCTGCGTCATGCGCCTGCTCCAAAGGCTTGCTGTGGATATCAGACATTGATTAGCTGTCTTGCATTTGGCGGGCACGTCGACGCGGCCCAACTTGCGTGTATGAGCTTGTCGAAGTGACGGTGTTTGGTCCTTTTCCGCTCATAGTTGTAAATGTGGAAGGTTTTGGAAGAAAGGAAAGGAGAGGAGGAAAGAGCTGTTCAGCTGTCAAGTGTCAGAAGCCCCCAGCTAATGTGCCCGATGCGATGCGTCATATCGCACACCGTCGATCCAGGCACACGCAATGCCGAGCGCGAGTACTTTTACTTGACAGACTTCTTCTTCTTCCAATCTGACAACTACCTTTACACTTCCTATCCTTGTCGACAAATAGCAGACTTCAGTCCCCAGTTCTCCCAAGCTTGCGCGAAATCTGCAAGCAAACGATGATTTCAGAATCACATCTGGTCGGTGGATAGACGTAGCTCACCATGAACCCGCAGTGCTAGACTTCCTCGACCCCTGCGACCTGCTTCAGCGTCTGTGCATCCACCGCCTTCTCTTGCTGCGATGTTTGCTCGTTCGTAGGGCCTCCATCAGTCGACACCGTGACCAGTCCTGACTGTCCTTCCACTACCGGCACTGCAAACTGCTCTTCCCGGTCTGCTTTGTCTCTGTTCATCGACCTGCCCTCAAGCTCGGTGCTCGTGCTCGTGCGCGGCGCCGTTTGCTGCTGCTCTACTGGTCTGCCCAGCTCGTCAACAGCATTACTTTCGCCAGGTCGCTCAAGTTCCTCCTCGGCTCTTCGCTTCTTGTTCATGCTGTGTCTGCCAGAGATGGACGGACGGCTGGGTTTCCCGCTGTAATCCTTCTGATGCTGTCGCACTGTCTCCCTTACGACTTCATGGTTCACTAGCAACTTCAAGAGTATACTGCGCACTTCTTGGTCGTCGAGCGTGCCGACATATGAGACGAGCTGCTCCTGATCTTCGGTGCTGCTGCTCGCAGAGGGGGTGCTTGTCCGTCTACTGAATGAGGGGAGGCGCTTCAAGAGGGATGCCATTGTACGAAGATGTCTACAAAGCTGTGGTGCAAGGTCAAGCGACCCCTCTATTCAAGCTCAATGTACAACACTGGCGAGACAGTGCACGGATGCTCTCCGGTCAGACACGTTGGCCATGGCGGTCAATGCGGCTCACAATGAGGCCTTTGACATTTCTCCTTACCGATATCTTCCAAGAGTGTCATCAGAGGCTGTCTACACGTTTCCAGCTACAAACAGGCTAAACTGACCATTCCAGGACTATGCTACAGTCACTGATCTGCTAAAGCACTATCTCTCAATAATCTAAAGAGACCTCCCAGCATGCTCTACGCCTGTTCCTCCAGGCGCAGCAATGCCAACCACGCTAGTAGTCAACGAATGTCGGACAGTATTATCGCGCGTGATCATCTCGGCTATCAGAGCGTGCGCTAGAAGGTCTGTAGCTTCATCATTGAAGAGAAGAGCATTCTTGCTCTCGGTCGAGTCTTCCAGAAGGTGCATCTCGCCTGGTGGGCCGAGGAAGAAGATCGCCAAAGGAGGTGTGTCTTCTGGCTGACTTGGGTTGACGAGCTGAGTCAAATTCGTTTAGCTGAATTGTGGGTAGCTTCTTCTGGAGAGACCTCACTTCTAGAGCCGACGAGATGCGAGACGACCGTATCTGGTACGTCTCGCCGTTGACTACGAAGCGATCGCGTGTACTTCGTACAGGACAATCAGCTAGGGTTTTCAATCTATGCTCTGACATCGAACCAACTCCGCGAACATTCCCTTGGCCTTCAAGAACTCGCGAAAGCTGCACTCAGTCCCGCTTGCTAGCAAGCAGACTTTACCACCCATGCCGCGTCTCAATGTAGCATATGGTGTATCTCCGTTCTTGTAAATAGTATGAATGGCATTTCGTGCGAATCTCTTGTCTCTGATTATCTTGAATACGATGTGATTTGATTCTGCATTCAGGATCTGGATCTCGGAGTCGCTGACTCGACGGTACGTGAGGATAGTCATATCTCATGCGAGTGTGTAGTGGGTGGAAAGAAAGAGAAGAATGCGACGACGCTCAGAAACTCGGCAGACACGAAAGCCGAGCTTGGCATCCGGCAAGCAGAACTGCTTCGCCTTGAAAGCCATCAAGACGATAAGGTGTCGGAGATCATCAGCTGGGTATTTTGGCGACCATGACAGGTGGCTTCGGTGGAAGCAAAAGGTGTGGAAGAGCTATACTCAGCATTTCACCGCAACTAAGCTTGACAACAAGCAGGAGCAGCAGTGACAAAATTCATATATGATAGAAGGGGGAAGAAGAGAAAAGAGAGAGTGACACGAAACACACACGCAGTCACTGACACAACATCCTGCAGAGCATGATAAGCCTGACAAAGTCGGAAGGAAAAGGTACGCGGAAGAAGCGGTAATACGTAGAGGGTACGAAGAAGTTTTGCAAGAAGTAGTTATTGCGCTCGAAGAACGGTGGACCGATTACTTTGTTGCCAGCGAAGAAGAGTATCCGATGTTCTGAAGATCTACTCTAGCCCCTCTCCCTCTCCTTCTGCGTCCGAAGCTTCTTCGTCGGAGTTATCGACAGCGTCAACTCCTTCATCATCTGAACCCTCACTATCAAGGAATTCTACCGGCTTCCAAAAGATACTCGATGCCAGTTCCCTCGATCCGCGTTCTAGAGCTAAGGCTCGCAGCTCCGCTTCCATTTTCTCGCATCTTTGAATCAGGACGTTTTGCTCAGAGACATTTTCAACACGCACAGCAAGGAGGAACTGTACGCGGGATAGCTCTGGACATCAACCCTTGTCTGCAAAGCAAGACTTCACTAGGTCCTCGACGTCCTCCAGAGATGATATGTATCCGGCGTTCCGACGCACCCCGACACGAATCTGTAAGCTGATGACATGTACCGATGGTGGGAGGAAGGGAAGATAATATAGGAAATCGGTCCCTGTCTTGGCAGCGACAGCATAGAGGTGTGCTTGCTGCTGAAGGCTGTGTCGGCTCTACGGAAGATGCGGTACAGTCACTGTGTCCACAGTCAAGGTTTCGTGACATCGAGTAGCATCGAAGAGAGCCATGGCACAAGGGCCACTTAGAACACCAGAGATGTTGACCTTTTTCAAATCTGGAGATACGCGTAGAAGAAAGCCTAAGAGCTCATCGAAAGCTCGACCTTCTTGAAAGCAGGAGAAAGATAGCTCCTTAATGAGCATTCTGTAATCGGGATGCGAGTTGTGTGCCCAGACCATCACCGGAGAATCGGCTTCAGAATCCACATCGAGCTCGAATTGAATGTGCAGACTCCTGAGACTCTTTGGATGGTGACAAAGGATGGTAACAAGCCACCAGGAGCTGTCCGTTCCCCATTCTCCTGAAAACTGAAGAGTCTCTAGCTTATCCAAGTTCATAAGCGCCTGAGTAAGCTTCTCGACACTTCCCATGACTGGAGATCCAATCTCCACAGCGATCTGCGGAGGTTTGGAAATGCTGAGTACTTTGAGTTGAGGAATAAGACCAAGCAGGCTAGCCAGCCCGCTCAGCGCTGTGTGATGGATCGGCTCCTCGTTGAAATCTCCACGCGTATCTCTGCATCGGATAGCGAGCTGCTGGACCAGATGTCCAACAGGAGGTTCCTTGGTACTGGCGCGGCTCAGGATGCTTTGGTGTAGTCGTACATGTTTCGCAGTGATGCTCTCATCAATGCCATCCAACCGTAGAGGAATTGCACGGAACAGCGAAGGTCTCGCCAGATTATAAAACGTTTGACATCCCTTGGCGAAGTTCCAGAGTGACGCTCGATCGAGGTAGGGTATGATCTGTAGAAGCAGTTCAGGAGCGAGAGTAGGCATGGAGGAAGCAGCGAAAAATGGTCTGTAGGAAGGCAAGGATCCCATCTTGCCATGGGGCTAAATACTTGCAGAGCGCCAGGGGGCGAGGGGTTCAGGAGGAGAAAGTAAAGGAGGGCCTGGAAGTACAACGCGTCCCTGCAAAACGCGACGTCAAACCTCCCATGCGCATGCTGGACGCCGATGCCGTTTCTAGGCGGGCGGTCTCCAGTAGCCGAGCGCACAACACGACCTGTTAGTCTCAGCGGAAGCGGTATCTTGAGCTTGTCACAGGTGTAGGTGTTGAGGTTGCCAAAAGGCAGGGAAGAGCGGGCAATGCTCCTGCGGCGGGAGTAGCGCGATTTGATCGGAAGTCAACAATTCCGCTGCTTCCACTCAGAGTCTGACAACCCATCACGATACTGTCCCTATGAGCTAGTGTGATCGTACATATGCTTGCCTGTAGACTTCGGTGACATTGGCATGCTACAGGTACTTCGCTTTTAGTACACTATGGACGACTGAATGCGATTGCACGATTTCTTCGTCTCCCAGCCCGTCACAATGACCTTCCCATAAAATCCACAGCTGTTCCTCCTGGACCTTTGACGCCCGACACAAGCGCGTTTGTTGCGTAGCGAACGGTATTGTCGCGTGCGATCATTTCCGCAATTAAGGCAAATGCCAAGAGGTCTGTAGCTTCATCGCCATCAACAAGGAGCATATTTGCTGCCTTCTCCGAGCTGTCAAGGATATGGATTTTGCCGGGCGGGCCTAGGAAGAAGATTGCCAGTGGTGGAGCAGACGGAAGCTGACTGGGATCGACGAGCTGATGGAGATATCAGCCGCCTGACTTCAGACAATCGCTGGTTCGTCATACCTCTAACGCCGTCGAGATCCGAGACGATCGCATCTGAAAGGTTTTGCCGTGGACGCAGAAGCGGTCGCGGCTAAATAAAAAGAGTGTTAGATGATGCTTCACATTATCTAGGAAGGGAGACCGACTTTGACAGCATTCCCTTCGCCCTCAAGAAGTTGCGAAAGCTGAGTTGTGTTCCACTCTCTAACAAGCAGACCTTCCCTCCATTACCTCTTCGCAGCGTCGCATACGGTTTATCTCCTCGATACATAGTATGCGTAGCATGTCTTGCAAATTTCTTTTGCTTGACTATCGTAAAGACGGCATGCCCGCTGTCTTGGTGGACGATCTGATACTCGGTGTCCCGGATCTCGCGATAGAGCAGGACAGTCATAGTGCAGGCATTGGATAGTTGAGTCGTAGGGAGACAAGGGTTAGAGAAGAGCTTTCAAAGACCCTTTCGAAGGGCGGAGAGGATTCGGCAAAACCAGGGCTTGGCACCTCCCGGTGTCTTCGGCCTACGTTCTCACGCGCTTGAGAAGCATATTGGTGTGTTTGTAGACATGTATAGATCCAGAAATGCTATTGTGACTTCACGCACAACGGGCGGTACCCAGGGGCTGGCGGTCCGACAGGCGTAAACGCCGATGTCCGTCATTTACGTTCGCACACCTTCTAAGGGACATTAACAACATCGTATGCAGGTGCACATCTTATGTGAAGACATGATCGGACTTCCCCGTCTCATTATTCAGCAAACCACAAAGCAGGCACAATAGACAGGCCAGAAACGCGACTTCAACGACGTTCGGGGAGGCCAAAAAAGAGTTGCACACGATGTTATGCATGTGTACAGCACGCACAAGGAAAAAAGACTGCCAAAAGACAACTTGGAAAAAGAGGCACCCAAGGTGCCGCAAAAGAAGAATCCGTTGGAGAATAAGGGCATCGATCCCTTTACCTCGCGCAAACATGACGTGGTGCTAAGCGCGCGCTCTACCATCTGAGCTAATTCCCCAGCCAGGATTTGCTGACATGGTTAAAACATATAAGGATATTGAATGACCAAAAATTTGGAAGATCAGCCGCTAAAGCGTCTGGACAGCCCGTTCACTCTTCGGACAGTGTATACATATCTAGAGAGTCAGATTTATGCCACAAAACCCTGCAAAAGCTTAAGATAGGACGCGATATGCTTGATTTCTCTCATTCCGGACACACAGTACAAAACGCCTGCGCGCATTGCCTACCATACAATACATACATGACTGCATTCCTTCTGTTGAAGTAACATATGCCTGAGGCGTCAGGCCTCAGAGAAAATGACGCCTTCAGGGAATTACCCATGTAATGATGCGAAGAGAGGTCTGAAGAGGATGCTGTAAAGCTAATACTACCCTTAAGCGATATATAGCGGTCTATACGTGTCCATACAGAGGAGAAAAAAAATAGCTGAGGTTCTGGGTCTAAAAGATGTAAATCCGGAAGGAAGCGCACCGGTCTCCAGGTAGTCTCAGCAGCATCATCTCTGCTCTCTTACATCCGTCAGTAATCTCTCTGTTTCAGATAGCTGCTCTCTGTATATCTCGGCTGAAGACTGTGGCCCGTGGGATGGCCTTCAAGATACGTCAAATATTTGCAGTTTCGGTAAAGAGGAGAGTCCTGGGGGGCTCAGCTTGCATACAAACGTAAGCTCTCTTTCTATGGCTACCCTTCAGTATCACTCATAGGGTTAGGTCAGACACACCAGAGATAGCGTGTATCAGATAATCCCAGGTCGGGCTGCAGATCGCGAGGTCGTAGAGTCGGAGGTAGATGAAAGTTGAGATGAGGATGAAGAGAGAGGACCCCGTATCGGCCTTTTGATTGTATCTGCCCTGGCGCGAGGCAGCAGGTAGCCTTCACCCTAGTGCAAGGCCCGCACTTATAGCGAGGGGAGCCGATCGGGTGATCACCAAGTGTACACTTGTAACCCTTCATCCTGCAGGTATGGCATCCGAATCGAACCTACTTCGACAAGGTGAACCCTTTGGTGGTTTATTCATAGTTCACACACGGAAGCGCACGTATCTCTTGCGAAGCCGGTGAGGCACGCCGCTGTGGAGATTCAAACCACCCTGAGAGCGAATTCGAGGCGGCGTAGGAGCCCCTTAATGATTGAAAGACGTGCGGCGAGTCTGAATATGAGCTGCTTTGAGTTTGTGAAGGGCTAGGAGATAGGGAGAGGAGAGACAGCGTAAGACTTTATATAGCCCAGCAAAACTTCCAGGCCGAATCCGATCATCGCGCTAAGGCTGTTCAACTCCATCTCTGCAGAAGATCAGCTCATCGATCGCCGAGAACTTCCAAATACGTATGAGTGGAAGGAATATGGTCAGATGTCAGCGGCTGTACATGCCATGACGATCTGCAGTAGTTGATGGCCTCACCGTGCCAGGAGGCTTGGTACGGTAGTATTCAGGGCTTTGCATTTAATCTAGGTGGGTGATGACCGTCTACAAGGCTGCATTGTTCGCAGGCAGAGACAGTCTGGCACTGAGCGCTGTGATCTTCTGCGAGCACGACCACGATTTGCCAGCTTCAAGCTCGATGAACGAGTTGCACACGCCCGGTTCGAGACAGACAAACTTCTTCCAGCCTTCTTCCTGCATGTCAGCCATGGACGCCGACTTCTCTTCTGCAGGGTTCCAAGTGACGAGATCGGCTGATTGCGACGTTCAGCCTGCGCCTGCTTCAGAGTGGTTGAGACTCACGCAAATTCGTCCATTCCAACTTCAGGCCTTGCTGTGATTTGCCATACTTGGCTACGACGGCATTTGGCGCATCCGCATAGACTCTGTCAGTCTCGCCAACAAAAGTGAAGGTATCGCGCGACTCGGTGTCTTCGGCAGGGGTTCCAGCCTTGTCTTTGAATCGCAAGCCTTTCAGAGTATCTTGGATAGTAACCTCAGAAGGCAAGGTGCCCTCAGGCAGGCGGAAGTAGGTATGGAAAAGCGCCTGGAACTTGAGAGTGGACGAGCTTGGATTGACTACTTCAAGGCTGGTATCGAGGACGTCTCCAGCAGACACCTGCGAACGCGTTAACCGATACCAGGGAACGGAATATGGGACCCACTTTGACGGTATACTTTAGCTTGAAGTCAGGCTCGTAGACCTTCTTGATTTCGGGCGTCGGTTCCAGAGCTAGCATGCATGGTCAGTGATGATGACAATCCTCCGTACAGATCACCTACTGAACACGGCGACTGCAGGATCGTCGCTCTTCTGGTAGGTCCACTTGGAAGTCCTGGCAAAGCCATGCTGGACAAGCTTGTCGAACGGAGGCTCTTTGGGAGGTGGCCCAAAGCAGGGAAACACGATAGGGATGCCTGCAAACCAGATATGAGGTCAAAGAACGCGATAGGGGTCAGACCTGACGTATCGTACCTCCGCGAATCGCTTTTGGGCCAGCTAGATGGGACTTGTTTGACTTGAAAAGACGCTCTTCGCCGTCTTCAGGCTAGCAGATGCGTTAAGCTTGTACATACTTAGAACCAGATCCAAAGCCCTAAACCCACGATGAACGAGACAACGCTTGCACCGAGGATTGCGATGGTGCATGAAGCGCCGCCAGGTCCAGTTAGCTGTACAGAGTGTTCGTCCACAGTAGCCATGATTCTCAGTTGTTTTCTTGATGTTTCGTGCAAGTCGGCCTGACGCTGGAAACGGCTCAGTCCTCGCGCCCATCTTGACTTCGCCAATTTCTTGCACGAAATGGCCGACGCAGCGTTGGGCGTCGAGCACTTTGGTGCGCTCAAGACGACGCTCGCAAGGCTCCATCAGGCCGGGACAGTCGACGCCAGCGCGCTCAAGCTGCAGCTCGAAAAGTCAAAGCCAGCTTTCAAGGCCCTGCTGCAGGAAAGGCCGCAAGACGCTGCTGAGCGAAAGGAGCTTGAAGATGGTGTGTTCTGAGCACCGTAATTTGCAATAAACGCCAGGACTTACCGCTGTCTGGTCGCGAAATCCCGACATTCTGCCTACAAAACAGCCCATTTCACTCCATTAGGCTCTACAAAGCGAAGAGCTATAGACCAGACTTTCAAGAGTGAAGCCTTGTTCCTATCGGTGCGCGATAGCTCTCCAGCCAGGCCTTAGCAAAGCTAAAGTCATGCCCTTGCTTTCTGTTCTTGGCCAGTCCGAGCTCAAGGTATCCGAAAGGCTCGCCGCAAGTCTGCTATATGCTGCACAGACAGGTCATAGTCCGAATCCAGAACGTCCTGAAGCCGAAAATGCAGTCCTCATCTATCACGAACGTCGGCGAGATCTGCTACTTTCTCTGATTCTCCTTCTTTCCTCGTTGTCCAACATCGACGTACTTCAATCTCTAGATCAAAACACACAAAACTACCTCACTCAGTATAGCAGTGATCTCGTTACTTCCCGCAAGGATGGCGACCAAAGCAGCTGGATCAAGCGGATATTGAACGAGATAGACACGCAATGGAAACAGATAGAGAAGCTTCAGTCTGGAAGTGCTCTTCCCGCAGTTGGAGACTACTCAGGAGGGCCAACAGCCAAATTCGGGGAAGCAATCAATTCCCTTCAAGTTACCTGTCATAAGGACGAGCGTGCTGCTCTAGCAACAATTGTCTACTACGCTGCGACTTGCAGGCTATTATCGCAAGATGACACTCTATCAGTGATACGATGGACGGCGACTGTGAAGGATGCTGCCGCTCAGGACGTTCTGGCCATCAGTCTCACAACAATCCTTGCGATCTTCGACATCAATTCTCTAGAGCCGGATGTACTGCTCCAGTTCGCAGCCGCCGAACATAATACTCGTTCTCGCATACACAACGATCCGTTTACCGCTTCATTCAAGACCCTTCTTTCCGATACCAAGCTGATTCGAGATCTTCATTCATTCATCAAGACGTCCGTAAACTGGAAGAATGCTATGCAACCCATAATCCAGCTAGTGTGGGGCCTATTCCTACTCCAAGCGTTCAAGCACAAACCGGAGTTGGCAGGAGAGACTGGTATCCCAGCTGGAGATGGGGATGCAGATAGCTCAATTGGGCATTCTATCAGAACAGGTGCTTTCTCACTGATCTCGGATACTCTCCTGAAGTTCAAGAAGCCTCTAGACCCATATGAAGAGCTCGGCTGGAACGCAGGAACTAGAGAAGAGATAGATAGCAACTACCCTTCTCTACGCATTGATCCCGACTTCCAGGATTCAGTGCTGAAACAGGTGGATAGCTTGGTAGAATCGCTCTTCACGCATGGACTACGGGTACTCAAGCGCATCAAGGGAACAGAAGAGGATGCAAGGGATGCACGGATGTTGACTCACAGTAGAGCCGGTCAGACGCCTACTAGGCGCAGATCAAGAAGCTTCACCCGTGGATCTGGGCAAGGCGACTCCCAATCACAACAGGCGCAAGCTGAGCCTCGACACGACATCGATGCTCTATGCTCACTCATTGCGACACTATACCGCGATGCGCCAGAAGCTCCGCTCAAGTACTGGCTGCAAAACGACTCAGATGGGCAATATCCGCAAAGAAGCGGCAGCCGCATTTCTGGTCTCATACGATGGACAGAAGAGTTCAAAGACTTCGCCAACATGCCGAGAACGTTCTTCGATATGCTAGGCTCGTTGGCGACCGGACCTCAATGCGCGACTTATGCTTTTGAGCTGCTTATGCAGAATAGCACAAATGGCCAAGGTTCTCCATGCTCCTGGACGGCCTTGTTCCAGGCTTTAGCTTTCTATGGTTCGCAACGCCCCGAGGACGGTGCCATTGAGCTGCCACCTGAAGAGATCGTGCTCCTCAAATCGTTCCTTCGTCTGTTGAAGATCGTCGTTTCCTGCTCGACCAGAGCACGGAGTGTTCTCTACGATAACCCAAAATACAAGCCTATCACCACCCTGTTCACCTTTATCGGCAGCGGGACTGCCATAGATTTAAAAGCAGCAGCTCTAGAAGCAGTAGCTGCGTTCACTCAGCCTGCAGCGAAAAGCGAAGGACCGGGTATGGCAGCTATGGCTGTCGAGATTTCCAAAAGAGCTTGGGAGATCTTGGAGGCAACGCAGATCCTGCCTACCATTCCGCAAAAAGATGCGGGAGGTACATTTCTCAAGCCTGGTCAAATCCAAGATGGAATTGTTCGGGATCTTGAGCAAGTCGAATCGGCAGCTAAGATCTACCCTGGAACGAGCGCCTTCATTACGCTTTTGAACTCGATGCTAGGCGGGACCGCCGATCTTGAACGCATCAGTATCGACCCGAGCACCAGTACAGCATCGACTTTCCCTACTCTGGCTATCCCTGATAATTTGGGTGCACCTCACCGCTCGCCTTCAGACGGGATTTCTGTGTACACGAGATTCGTCGTAGACGACGTGTTTTTGAAGGCGGGCGCAAGGAGCTACAGAAGCGGGAACGAAAGATGGAGAATCACCGAGAAATGTCTCGCCTACGTCGAAAGATGTCTGGCCAGCTTGTCGCTCGACACCTTCCTAGAAGCTGTGGCTTCTGGAGCTCCTCTACTAGACTCGAGCGATCATACTGCTTCTCCTATCTACCAGCTCTTCATCAACCCCGGTTTCGACATATTGCTGAGGATCCTCGGAGGTACCAAGCTCCTTACTGAAATCCTCAATCTCGCTTCGATAGATCTAGAAGTCATCGACAATGATCAGACAGCTTCGAAAGCGCTGGTGTATAGCGTGCTACGCTCATTGCGTATCATGAACCGTGTCTTTGCTTTACAGGCGCCTCTCCTCGAAGTCGTTCTTCCGACTCTTCTGTAAGCCAAAGCCAGTTTGCCAAGAATCCTACTGACGCATTCTTGTATCGTCAGAGACAGCGCATCGTCCATTCCCTCCGATAAAATCAATCTGCTGCGCTCGGTCCTACCGCTTGACCAACATCTACTCTATGGTGCTCGTGAAAAGACAAGAGAAGGCATTCAAGTGGTGGTGAAGATTGCCGTCCTAGTCAACTGCATACGCTCTCGCGCGATTGGTTTGGCAGTCATTCGGATTTTAAGCTATTTGGCCGACTCTGCAACCTTCAACTGCGCAGACCAGTCTAGCTTCCACCGAACCAAAGTCAACAGACTGGCTGGATTGATTGATGCGAGTGAAGAGACCATTCGTGTTAGGGACGGCTTTGTCAAGCGCTTGGCTGGAGACGAGAGGTTCGAAGATTTGGCCCTTCCTGCGCTCCTCGACGACGACAGCGCCCTCGATGGCGATGACGATGTTGACACTGCGATCAAGAGCGCTCTTCTAGACCTGCTCCTGTTATGCACACAGCCCGGCCGACAGGCTCCTAATTTGGCTCATCTCCTCTTAGGATGTGACATACGCGTCCGAGCAGAAGCCTTGGAGATCCCCGAAACCACCGATTCCTGCCTTTATGTCGTACTTGAGTACCTGGATCGCATCAGTGCAGACGCGTTGGGCTCAGACGTGCAAGAGGACGTACCAAATCTGCTAGCGGAATCACCCATCTTGGCTGAGAAGTGCTATAAGTTGATAAGGCAGCTCTGCCTGCAGGAATATGCATCGCAAGCGATAACACAATATTTACGCTTTAGCAAGAACTACTTCATGCGGCAATCTCGTACCCTTCCTCTCAAATTCCCAACATCTTCGGAAGACGAAGGCGGTCTTGTCACTACTGTCGATGGCACCGAACTCTATACCACCTGTGCGGCTGTCACGTCAACGCTGCACTCGCAAGCGTGGCTGCTGGAGACTTTGGCGCAGGAGCTCAGCGGTCTGATCAATAACGAGCTCTACGAGAGGGCTCTCCAGCTTCTCGGCAGCCTATATGCATCTTACGGTCTCTCTTTGGAGGAAGACGACGCTTTCGCCCAGCAGCAACAAGGATATGATCAAGCATTGCCCCGCATGCTCGACCTCTTCTACATGATCGACTTCAGCTGGAGAGATTCGGTAGACATCAATGAGACTCCCATTTCCTTCTTCTCTAACATCAACTTCGATGCCTGCCTTCGGAAAGCTGCGTCTGGCTGCCTGATCTACGACGTGCAATCCGTTCTACAGATCCTGCAAAGAGCGAAAAGGAGTTTGCAAGAGCAGGGCGCGCTTACGACACAGCAGCAACAAGAATCAATCAGAGCAGAAAAGCGCGCTATACTGGAAAACATCGTTATCGAAAACAACCGGCGAGAAATCCAGCATGCCCGCTTACATGCTTTACAAGCGTGGCGCAGCATGCTTGATATGACACTCTCTCGAGCCTGGCACCTCTGGCCCAGCACTACTTCAGTACCTCTGTTGCTGGATCTTCTATCGGCAATTAATCCTCCTATCTACGCCCAGGGTGCAGACTCCCAAATCCAGGAAGTTTTAGCAGGAGCCTCAGTACTCGTTATGGCGCAACTGCGGCAAGAAGGCTTACGACAAGAAGCAGCAGCATCCCTGTCAAACTCTGTCTTCACCCCGGACCGCCTCCTACCGCTTTTACAGATTCTGATTCGAGCCATACTGGAACAAGGCCTGTCTCCTGTGATTCGAGGCAATCTATATGCCGCTTTACTACACTACATCAGGCATTGTGATATATTATCTGCCAGCTCAACTGCCCTACAGAGCAGCAATCCCTTCCCATCCCTCCAGGGTGTAGAGGAAGAACAGCTGGACGAATCCTTCTCGATAATAGACGGTGCCTCAACTATTGGCGGGACAAGTCGGCTCGTCAAACGGAATCCATTGGAGGCTGGCAATCTGTCCATCCTCCAAGCTTCCTTAGATCGTCTTCTTCCGATAGTCTGCCTGGATGCATCTGCTGGAGACGATGTTTGGCAGACTGTGGCATACTCATTGCTCAATGCACTGAGCTTTGCTGCCGGAGAAGGCACTGCCGGTAGCAAGTTTGCCGCAGCGCTCTGGAAACATGGTTATCTCCAGGCATTCGTTACCTCTTTGAAGGAGCGTGAAGCCGACCTTCTGGATGTTCTGAGGCCAGATCCAGGTTAGTTTATAGTATAACGAAGATATGACTTCGGCCTTGGCTAATACGGATTTGCAGAATCACTCAACGCATACTATGTCTTCGAGGCCAAAATGGCATTTTTGACGCGCGTTGCGAACACGCGAGAGGGAGCGGAGCGTCTGCTCGACGCCCAACTTCTCGTGAGACTGGCTCAGTGCAGCTTTCTAGATTCTGGCTCAGTGCCGGTGGACGGTAGGTCTGCAGGAACCCTCGCTTGCAATCTCGTCCTGACTAGCAACGTACACAGGCGAGGTCATGGAATATGATGCCTTTTTACCTTCTGTGGCTCAGCGACAGAACCATATCCTCCTTCTCAGTCTGCAACTTGCGCTTGCAGTGGTATCCGCAGCCGGTCATCATAGCGTAGCAGCTGCACGTCAAGTAAGTCTTGATGAACATGCAGGCCGCATCGTCCCTTACCAAAGAGCACAGGCGTACACACTATTGCAAGAACAGCGCGAAGCCTTCAAATCCATGCTTGAGCAAGCTGCACTTGCACCCACGATGACCAGTCTCAAACAATCACATCTGCTAATCCAGCTAATGCGCCGCACCCTACCAACTATCAGCGAAGCTGATCTCGTAAGTCGCTGCAAAGTTCAACCCTAGCCATCCGGTACTGACCAGACTTTCAGGCCTCCCCGTCCGGTCTAGAAGGCCTGCATACCTCTGTACTTGGCCTTTCGAGTGCTGCCTTGTCATCAGGTGATTGGGCTAGAACGGTGCAACCATCAAACGAAGACGAGTTGGCCGAAGCAGAGACTCCAGCCGACCGCAGCAATAATATTACGGCTTTCGATGAGCAGTGTGCGGCCCGGGTTGAAGCCCTACAAATTACAATTCTAGATTACCTCAAGGACAGTACTAAGCGTGCCGGTTCTAGCACCTTCCGCGCAGCTTGGCTGCCCAACTTGGAGCTTGATGAGACAGCTAGATCCAGGTACACCATCTCCGCACCTACTATGCGAGATGCTCTTGGCTTTTTGATCGATGCTGCAAGTCTAGTCAAGCATAGAGTCGAGGAAAGCCGAGAATTGCTGTTCAAGCTGGACAACTTCGACGAGCTGGGTATTGACGATCTAGAAGTCGTAAGCGAACCCTCTACAACTCATACCGCTTCCGTACGCTGAACAATTGTCCTCAAACAGTACGAAACCTATAATAGCGATGACGGCGCTTTGCTAGACCAGCAAGAAAGGAGGCAGCGGATACGAGTTACGCTCAACAAACTGAAAGCCACCTTCCGCGGGCGTTTACTGTCTTCTTTACGTATGTCGCCTCCTCCTGCTACCTACCTGCCTTGATGCAAGCAATTTGCTGACCGATCCTGCAGACGTGGTCGAAGTGGCACTTCTTCTGCTATGGCGTCATCTTTCGTATTATCTGGACGATGAAAAGCGACTTCAAACAGACAGCGCCGGAAGACTCAAAGTCGATGGAGTCCAATCATTTAGGCCTCAACCTCTTCGGCAGGCGCCAGATGCACAGAACATCCGAGCAACGGCTGCACATGTGATAGGTCTGGCGATGGGCTCGCTCGATGCACTTCAATTGGTGGGTTCTGCCTACAAAAGGCTATTTGTTGATCGTGTATAGCTGAATCTCTGCTTCCCAGGACAAGGACATATTAGGCGTCGATGCTAGATCTCATGATGCTTTACTAGCAAGCTTAATACGAAACATCCTCGATCTTCTGGGCGACAAGCAAGAAAACTGAGAGAAGAAGAGTGTGATGGGCGATGCTGAAAAGTGTATCATCACTATATTCATGTATAGTAGCAGGGACGTAATGACAACAAGGCCGAGCCAACAGAACCTGGCTAGGACATGGTCGGAACTCCGCTGATGGTTTCCAGCACGTTCTATCGATTTAGTCGGAACCTGCGCAGCTCTCGCCAACCGTGAAGCAGACGTGGACACGCGGTAATGCCTGGAAAAGGGTCAAAAGATGGGTCTATAGCCGGATCTTAGGGTGCCGCCGAGTATCACGGACAACTTACTCGAGTCGATAACATTCAGCCATGGTAGCACGCTTCGAGTCTTTCAGTCAACCCGCACACTCAGTGCATATATGACTGCAACAACATCCTATCCAAGCTTGCTTTCGGCCAGCCTTTGCTCATACTTCTGTAAGAACTGAAGCTCCTGCAGCATTTGCAGGACAACCGAAACGATAGTCCACGGCGATATTGACTATCTGGTCGTCGAAAGAGGAAGCCCATGCCAAATTCGAGCGGCTGCCGATCGATGTGGCTCATCGCACTCTTTATCAGGTCACACTGACGAATACCCTCTGGTCGCCTTTGACTGCTGCATGAGTGCTGTGCTCTCGTTGATCCTTTCGGCGTCATCCTCTTCCTCGCTGAGCATAGACTGTTCATCGTATGATTCTTCATGATCTGATGAGCCGACCATATACGGCAGAGGCTGCGAAAGTGACAGTGTGAGCTCGGTCGCGATGGCGTCTCGGTGCAGAAGCAGCATACCACTTCACGAGTAGCTGTATAATTATCGACGCTGTTGAAAAAATTCAAGTCAGCAAAGACGTTCTTGGTGCCCATAACCGGCGTTTCCTTACTTTCCAATATGTTCGGATTCAAGGCGTATGATCTGCGAATCAACTCATCAGTATGCGATCTGATCGTCATAAAGAAGCTTCGCACATTCCACAGCCAGCGTCGCAAGGTTTCAAGAGTAGCGTTTGCGAAGCCCTTGAGCTTCCCGTGGTCGTTTCCAGTAAGATAGATTAGCCAGGCGCATCTGAGGATCAAATTTGCTACTATTGCCAGGTAGTATTTCTGCGATGGCTTGAATTATCAGCATCTGCCCTTCTCTGAAATCCTCTCTCCAGAAGAAGAAGTCCTCGGCTTGTTATGTCGCTGATGAACTCACAATTGGCTTTCCAAACGCTAGCTTGTCCCTCAGCCCGAAATTCTTGGACCTGAAGTCGAATAGACCCCAATCGATACCGACATCCCATATGAAGGAATAGATAGTGTTGATAATAGCTGATGATATCCAGAGCGCGAACGGAACCGTACCCTTCGAGCCTGGTGACAAAAGAAACAATATCAAAGTGGCAGCGTTAGGCTGAGCTCGATAACGTGGTCAGAATAACAAACCTTTAAGCTTGTAGTTGAAGTACAGCGCTTGGTATAGTATGCTGACTGCGTATTTCGCAGCGTTCAAAAGCTGTATCCTGTTCGGTCAACAAAGGCACGAAAAGGAAGAAAATCCAAAAAGAGATGAACAGCGAATGTCCGTCAGAAACTACCCAAACAAGGTAGATGCTTGTGGTACACGAGCAACTCACTTTGCACTCGGGTTATTATAGTACCGCCTGCAAGAATGTCCGAAACGAAAGAAGAACGGAAGACATGCTAGGAATGGTGATACCCAGGTACTGTTCGTGTCGCAGACGTCGCCTACGTCTTTGCTGAAGTGATGCTTATAGGCGCATGCAAATACTGCAGATGATCAGAGAGCAGACATGTATCAGTGATCAGCGCCACGTCATCAAGACGACCCTCGGGGCAAGGCAAGATGGATGGTTGAACTTACATCCCATGTGATAAATAGAGTAGTATATGGAGCAGAACTGGTCTCCAAGCCAGAAATCTCGGAACTAGTTTGCGTCAGCACGTCTCTTGCACAATTGCATCTCGCGGAACAAACTCACCTCGACTTGCAGTATACCCGAAGCGAATACTCTGAAAGTAGTTCTGACAAGCCACCACCGAGCATGATAATGCAAGATCTTGAACGGGCACACGAAGAGCGCAACTGTCGAGGCCAGCCAGACCAGCGGCCAGATCGTCGGGGGTACGGTCGTGCATGTAAACGTTAGGAATATGCACGTAGTCAGAGTGAGGAAGAAGAAAGCGGGCAGCTCATAGTACTGTTGACGATGGATATGCGTCCGTCGGTCAAAGGAGAATATCAACGATACGTTGATCTTGGAGGTGTCCCAGATGTAAAGATCGATCCCGACTGTGAACGCTAGAAGAATCGGGAGGAAGAAAGCACTGTAGATCTGGAGGACTGGCATAACAGGGCACAGTTGAGCGGAAGTCTTGGGTAATCAAACTTGTGAAATCAGCTTACGCGTTTCGTACGTCGGTATGCGCTCTCGCGTCTCTTCAAGCGTAGCTGGGTATCCACGCGATCAGCAACAGCTCTCAATTGCAGATGATACCTTAGCTCACCGCTATAGATACCGAATGCTCCTAGGGCGACACCCAAACCAAGCATAATTCCACCTCTCCCCACAGCCAAAGGATGAGGAGGATTCGGTCTGACCGTTGCTCTTAGCTCGTGCGCGATCTCCTTCTTTGGCTTTCTCGATAATTGCGTCGCGAAGAGTTCTTCCGTCTCCTGCTGCAACCGCATTATCGTATATGATGTGCTGAAGCGTTTCTTGCGTAAACGTTCGTTGATATACTGATTGTGGTAGTTTACACCTAGTTCTTGATCCAGCTTTCTTACGCTCTTTTCGAAGCCTGCCATATTCAACGAGCAGTAATCGCTGACGGAGCCCAAGAAGACATAGTACTCTGAGGCTGCAGCTTGCAGCTTTGCTTTTGCTCGTCCATAGCCGTGCGGATCGTATTTATAGTCGGAATCGAAGAGCTTCGATTGCTCGCTTCCGTGCGTCCCATCAGGTCGCAATCGCTGTCTGAGTTGCCGCAGCAGTTGGAAGCCAGGCTTCAGAATGGTTGGCAGGTTTCTGTATTTGTGCTCGTACGCTCGACGGTGTATCTCGAGTTCTTTGAGCTGTTTCTGCAGAACCGTCAAGCGCTCCCTGGCTTCTTGCATGAGGTCTTCATAGAAGGCCTCAACCTGTGCATGTAAGCGTGTAAGAGCGCTGCTGCCTTACTAAATGATAGAATGGTGTCTCATCTGCCTTTTCGAGCTCATCATCCAGCAATGCGAGGATCTTCTGAGCTTTTTCGTAGGCTTGTTTGCCAGCGACAGCACCATTGCGATTGCGTTTGTCTTGTATCTCCTGCGCGTCGAGGATGGCCTTCTTGATTGCAGGGTAGTCGATGTATGCCTCTCCCCATTCTGCAGGCAGGCTTCCGCGTCAGCTTGTATCCGTATCGAGGGCGCTAATCTCACCCTGTATCGTCTGAGTCCTCAGCCTGTAGCTGAATCCCATCGCTTCCCCCCTGTCTTGTCTTGTCTCAGCTCTAATGAGTGCCAATTATCGCCTGTCAACGCACCGACCGTTCCAACGGCCAAGCGGAAATCCGTTGGCAGGTCACGTGCCTCTCCCCATCTCCGACGATGACGCATGGCCACTCGATCACTTTGTTTGTCCCCCTCGTAATTTAGAGTGCAGTGCAGGGCCCAGACTTTTTCACGTCACGTCAAATTCCCTTGCAAGAGCAGGCGATTCCGCAGCTTGACTCTGCTTCCATCTGTTGCAAGTCGTTCAAGAGGGCTCAGTTCAGCCATGGTAAGTAGCCTGTACAAAGTGACAGACTTCCTGGTTACTCAAAATGCTGTTTTGCACCAGGCGACAGTCCAGCAAGGGGAGGGAGTCAACAGCGACAAGTCGACAGAGGTGGGCATTGATGCCATAACCGGACAATGAGGCTGACATATGCACTCTGCCAGACTTTCATCACTGCGCTGGTGACGCACTCCGCTATTGCTGCGGTCGAATTGCTCGCGTTTCTTATCCTTCGAAGGCGATTCAAGACAGTCTATGAACCTCGACACGCTCTGCACCCCTTTGGACCAAAGCAGGACCCGCTGCCTACTGGTTTCTTCAGCGTAATCCCTGCGCTCATCAAAGCTAAGGAGGAAGACATCATACGTCACAATGGATTGGACGCCTACCTCTTTGTCCGCTTCAACAAGCTCATGATCATGTTCTTCATCCCTGTCGCTATCCTCAGTTGGACAATCGTGAGTTTTTGCCCTCTCCTATTTAAACGATTTTTCAATGCCCAAACAAGCCCTGACCGTGTCTCCCGCTTCGTCTCCCTTGTGCAGCTCCTTCCTGTCTATGGAACTAGCACAGCAGGGAACTCTGGCATCAATCGCTTCACTTTTGGTAATGTTGGCAGAGATCAGCAGCTTCGCCTTATCGCACCTCTCCTGGTCGCCTGGGTTTCGACTCTCTTCCTTCTCTGGCTCATCTACCGCGAGTGGAAGGGATATGTGACCAAGCGCCATGCTTTCCTTACTAGCCGAGGTTGGATCACAAAGCCTCAAGCCAGAACCGTCCTCATCACCGGTCTACCTGAAGAGTACCGCAGCGTAGAAGGCGTCGAGAGCTTGACGAGCCACTTGTCAGGTGGTGTAGGTAAGATCTGGATGGCCAGAGACGTAGACGATCTTTCAGATCTCTACGAAAGACAGATGAAGGCCGCTCAGAAATTGGAAAAGGCAGACATGAAGGTGATCAAGACTGCCAACAAGCTAGTGAGGAAGAACAAGGTACCTAGCGAAGGTAAATCAGAGCAAGAGAAGGACGGCATGCTCGCTTCCCGATACATTGCAGAGAAGAAGCTGCCCCGCCATCGATTGGGCAAGATTCCGTTCTTTGGCAAGAAAGTCGAGACTATTCCTTGGGCAGAACAAGAGTTGGAGACTACAAATCGAGAACTCCAGGAAGGCAGACGCGAGGGCGCTTCCAAGTACAACATCGAAGCAGCCGCTTTCGTCCTGTTCAACGATCAAGTTGATGCGCATATCTTCGCTCAGGCCAAAGATGAAGCCAAGTCTTCTATGAAGCTGAAGATGTGCAAGCGATTCATCAATGTCGATCCTCAAGACGTCGTTTGGAGCAACATGAACCGCAAGCCCGCCGTCAACAAAGCTTTGAAAGCCGTCTCTGTCACCCTGACCGTCCTGCTCATCATCTTCTGGTCGCCTCTTACGATCTTCGTGACTGGTATTGCGAATGTCAGCAATTTATGCTCGTCTGTCTCGTTCTTGGGCTGGTTGTGCACACTCCCAACTCCCGTGAATGGTATCATACAAGGTGTACTTCCTCCCCTCGTCTTGCTCATTCTCTTCATGCTCGTCCCGCCTGTCTTCCGGGCAATGGCGAAACTTCAAGGTACCCCACTTCGCTCGATGATCGAGCTCAGTCTCCAGAAACGCTAGTGAGTCTAATTTCCCCCCCATCCAGATCTGTAGTATTTATAAGCTAATGCGATATGCCTACAGCTTTGCTTTCCTCTTCATCCAAGGTTTCATCATCGCCACACTTTCTAGCGGAATCGTAGCAAGCATCAGCCAAATCACCAACAATCCAGGCTCAGCCGTCTCCCTCCTCGCTGAGAACCTCCCCAAAGCCTCCGTCTTCTTCCTGACCTTCATCGTCATTCAAGGCTTCACAAAAGCCGTTGGCGCCCTTCTCCAAATCGCCAAGCTCGTCATTTACTACCTCAAAGTGGAGCTTCTCGGAGGCAATCCTCGAGCACTGCAGAAAGCCAAGTATTCGATGCCCTCGACCCAGTGGGGAGTCGCGTACCCTGGACAACTCCTCATCGCAGTCATCGCGCTGTCGTACTCGACGATCGCCCCCCTTGTTTGTGGATTCGCACTGATCGCATTCGGAGTCTGGTTCTTTGTCCTCAAGTATAATGCACTTTACGTCTACAACATCACCCCCGAGACGGAGACTGCTGGACTGCACTTCAGAACTGCTCTCAATCAGCTCTTTGCCGGCATTTACGTATACGAGATCTGCCTGTGAGTGTACCCTCTATCACTGCCGATTGTGTCGCTTTGCTGACGTTGGGCGCGACATCCTAGGATCGGACTCTTCTTCCTCGCTCGAAACGAAGCTGGCAATGTCTCTGCTGCTCCAGAAGGCGGTCTCATGGTCGCCCTTCTCGTCATCAGTATCGCTGTTCAGGTCTGGCTGAATTGGAAATTGAATCCAACAAGTGTCTATCTGAACGCTTCGCAAGCCGACGAGCACCGCGCTAAGCAAAAGGAGCTCTTCGGATCCGTCAGAAATGAACAAGCCTCCAATGAACATAACGGAATTACGCAAGTACCTACTTCGGGATCCGACCATACTGCTGTACAGCAAGACGGTTCGCAAATCGCAAAGGGCCAGCCTGGTCAGGACGTCGAGGGCTCAGCTGGTGATGGACTGGGCAAAAATTCGACTGAGGAAGTCTTTGGGAAGCTGAACGAGAACGCTTTCGAACATCCAGCCCTATGGCGCGAGCAGCCAACTGTAAGCAATGCGTTACCTTCTGGCATATCAGGCGACTGACATGCTTATCATACTTCTCCTATACTAGATCTGGCTACCTCGAGACCCGCTCAACATCTCGCAGGATGCAGTCCGCAGAGCCAGATCTAAGGGTATCCTCATCACGGACGATGATGCGACACTTGACAACAAGGGCAAAGTCGACATCTCCCGCGAGACTGTCCCTGGCGAAGACTTCAACCCGAACCTGTAAAGGCTAGGCGACCCTCCCTTGTCCTATCTTTTCATGCTGGCCTTCCAAAACATACAGATCCAGACATATTCTATTAGCATAAAACCTCGTCTAATAACTAATAACGACCCCGTCCTTTTCATCATTCAGTACTGCTCTTCTTCTGCAAACATACACGATGCGCTCCTTCACGTCAATTAGTACCTGTAGACATCTCCATATATTCAGGATAACTATAGAAGCTGTTGTAGGAAGCCTCTCCGGTTCCTTCTGCGCGATACAGATGAATGCAATGCTGCATTGTTACCACGCTCCGTATCGCCCGTCCTTGCTCTTGGCCTTCTAGCCACCGGCATTCGTTCGTGCAGCTCCCGGGCGTTTTGGTTTTCCCTGGGCCATCGAC
Source organism: Erythrobasidium hasegawianum (assembly GCA_001972285.1). Lineage (NCBI taxonomy): Eukaryota > Fungi > Basidiomycota > Cystobasidiomycetes > Erythrobasidiales > Erythrobasidiaceae > Erythrobasidium > Erythrobasidium hasegawianum. Next base: position 143,094 of record BCII01000026.1, read on the forward strand.
GAGACGGCAGCATATGTATGATGGACGAACGAAGACTCTATTCCTGCTCTTGACATTCTGGCCTGAAAGAAGATAACCACTGATCTGCCCATGATGACACCTCCCATCCGGATAGCTGTTGTCGGCGGTGGCATAGGCGGATGTGCACTAACGTTGGGTGTGTGAGAGCTGTGATAGTATACTGACTACAGGCTCGCCTCATTCGCTAATGTACTCTACAAGGTCTCGCAAACGCACAACGGGCCGGCGCCAAGATCACCTTCAGACTGTTTGAAGCGGCTGCTCAGTTCAAGGAAATAGGGTATGTTTCACCAACAGCCTAATCCTGCCGGATGTATACACTGAGCCCTGTGTATCAGCGCGGGCGTTGGAGTCGGCCCAAATGCCTATAGGGCGATCAAGCTTTTAGGTCTGGAAGAACCGTACGCGAAGCTCGCATACACTCATGATCAAGAAGAGTCAGGCGTATACTTCATCTGGCGATGGGGCGAGAAACACAAAGTAGAGGAGAACGCAGGGGACGATGTTATAGGCTTTACGCCTTGTCACGAGAAAGGCGGGCATACCACTGTGCACAGGCAAGCCTAGCGATCATGGAGATCTAATTTCCACTGATGCATGTTATTAGAGCCTTCTTCCTCGACATGCTCATTGACCGGATGCCTCCGCATACCGTACAGTTCAATAAACGAATCGCAAAATATGAAGTACTGCAGAAGAACAATGCAGATGACCCAGCAGTGCGAGTTCACTTCGTCGACGGATCTTGCGAGGAAGCGGACATACTCATTGCTGCCGATGGTATCAAGAGTACGATTCGGCAGCAGATGCTGAGCGATTTACTGCCAGAGGAGCAGCTCAAGCCGAGGTTCACGAATACTGTAAGATGTTAATGGAGCCTATGCGATGCGAAATCATTCGGGCTGAACGCATCTGCAGACCGTCTACCGCGGGTTGGTACCGATGGAGAAGTTGGCAGCAAGAATCGGCGACAAAGCCCGTAAGGGAACGATGTTTCTAGGGCGTGACAAGCACATCCTCGTCTTCCCCATTGAGAAGGGAACTATTGCCAACATCGTAGTTTTCAGCTCGGATCGAAGCGAAGCCTCTGCGAACGCGACATGGAATGATCCCGCCTGGATCATACCTAGCACAAAAGAAGCAATGATGTCGGGATGGGAAGGGTGGAGCGACGACTGCAAAGCTATTCTGGAAAGCCTTTCTTCCACGGATAAGTGGGCTCTGCACGAGCTGCGCGACTTCCCTACGCATACAGTAGGACCTGTCTGTATACTCGGCGACGCTGCAGCTGGCACGCTACCTCATCAAGGACAAGGCGCAGCTCAAGCTATCGAGAGTGCCTGCACGCTTGCCAATCTTTTTACTTGTCCTGGACTCGATCGATCCAATTCGCAAGCAATACTGCAGGTGTTTGACGAGATCAGGTATCTGTTGATGCTGTTACGCGATTCTTCAATCGTGACCGGGCTGACTCATGCATCGCTCATCAGGCGGGAGCGTGTCACGAAGGTGAAGAATACATCTTTCGAGCTAGGCAAGATCTTAGAGTTTGCAGACGATGATATCAAAGATGATCACAAATTACTGCAAGATAACCTGTCGATGCGTTATAACTGGATCTGGAGCTGGAACGGCGAAGCCGAGATAGCTCAGGGCTTGCACCGCCTGCAAGATGTTCTGAAGTCGTAGGCGTTAGTGTAATCAGTCACAGCGGATGAGCGATTGGCTCAGTCTTTGCGGCACACGAGGCGGAGAATGAAGAGGCAGTGTTCGGTGAAGTTATGTGTGCTAGGCAGGCACTGTCATTGAGTATCATTGCAGAGGTATAAAGCATGTAGTTTGGCTCGCAACCCAGACCTTCTGATGACAAAATAGTCGTTATTGCTTGCTGCTCGTCACCGACACCCTCTAAACCTGAACCTGCAAACTCAAGAGCCAAGGCCCAGGATCCGCGACTATCAACCGCACCAGAACCTGCACGCCATCAAGTATGAAGGGAATGCTCTCAGGGAGATCCCCGAAAGATTCGGCGCCTGAGGGAGCAGGCCAGGTAAGGACTGATCCAGCGCAGAACTTGAAGCCACGAAAGCTAAGATGCATCTCTACGATACACCGAATCTGTCTGCAATGGTTCTGCGACTCTTAGGATGAAACGGAGGTGAGCATGACACCCTAAGTCCGCATACGAAGCAAGCTGATCCCGACGCCTTCTATCAGCAATTGGACCAGGATCAGGGCTCGATACTGCTCAATCTGATATCACAACTCGTACGTTGAAACCCCGTTATCATGCGCCTCGAGATAGCTGCCCTGCTCAAAGCGGGCCTCAAAGCCAAGCTCGCCCGAAGCGCTGCGTCATGACACAGACTGATGTGCCGCCTTCGCACCTGCAGAGACCAGGATCCGACCTCAGTAGAATAAGCTTTCCCACCTTCGTCTTGGAACCCAGATCTATGCTGGAAAGGATCACAGACTTCCTGGCACATCCAGATCTCATTTTCGGGTATGATGCGCTGCGTTACTATACGAAGCGATTCGCAAGCTGATTAGATTGCCTATCCATCAAATCTATCGGTAACCCTGGGGTTGACGTGCCTTCAGAGCCGGCAAGAACGAGGATCCAGCCGAACGTTTCATGTCCGTCTTAAGCTGTTATCTGGCGGGATGGCATATTAAGCCCAAGGGAGTGTGAGTCAGCAGCACTGGTCTCGCGTATCTCATGAGATGCTGATCCGGAAGCTTGCTGGAATTACAGGAAGAAGCCGTACGTTCTGCGTCCTCGATGCATTGGGCCAGTCAACAAGACGCTGATAGTGTCTCCTCATCAGGTATAATCCCGTCCTTGGCGAGATTTTCCGCTGTCGGTACAAGTACAACGATGGTTCGCAAGGCTTCTATATCGCAGAACAAGTTTCGCATCATCCGCCGATATCGGCCTTCTACTACTGCTCGCCCGAGAACAAACTGGAGATTTTTGGTGAACTGAAGCCGAAGAGTCGCTTTCTTGGAAACAGCGCTGCGAACGAGATGGGCGGATACAATCACATAGTACTCCTTGATAAACCCGAGGATGGCGAATACGATATCTCTATGCCCAACATGTATGCACGCGGTATTCTGTTTGGCAAGGTGAGCCTCCCACTTCAAAGAAAGCGTTTCAGCGATTGATGAGCTGTGTTGCGTTGTAGATGGTGCTGGAGCTAGGAGATATAGCAAAAGTCAGTAACAACAATACTGGAATATCTTGCGATGTCGAATTCAAGACGAAAGGATTCTTCTCGGGTACGTACAATGCGATCAACGGCAAAGTGCGCTCGAGCAAAGGCGAGCTCGGAGAAGTCTCCGGGAAATGGTCAGATCAGATGTATTACCAGAAAGGAAAGGTGAGACTACTTTCGTGGTGATTGCGAAAGGCTGGCTGACGAAGGTTTCGATCAAGCACGGCGAGAAGGAACTGTTATTCGATGCAGATGGAGCGCAGGTGGTGCCTAAGTCTGTAGTGCCTGAGACAGAACAAGAGGAGAACGAGTCGCGTAGGCTATGGAGCAAAGTTACTGCTGCTATCAAGCGGAACGACCAAGATGCCGCAACAGACGAGAAGAACAAAGTCGAAGAAAAGCAGAGAGATTTGGCAAAACAGCGAGACGAGAGCGGAGAAAAATGGTCACCCAAGTACTTCGCTGTCAAGAATGGAGAGCATAGAGCATTATTCACGTGAGTCTGGCCCTTCAGTCCCATAAGCCAGATGCTGATATACTTCGGTCGCAAGTCTGCCAAAGGAGGATGTGAATGCACAGATAAAGGCTGCCGAGACGTGGATGTTCGGCTCCTCATCTTCTGGAGATAGCAATCCTGCAAGCGAGGCTACAGCCAAACAAGAGCAAGCAACTCCAGCACTCGCAACAGACTCCGCTGGCACCGCATCGCGTGAGACAGATTCCGCAAACGAGAGTGCTGCGCCTCAGGATGTAACAGAGTCTGCATCTCTTACAAAACAGACTTCTCCTCCTGAAGGAGTTCCAGACCCCCAACCGCGGCCGACACAGGCACAGACTGCACCTGCACCTGTAGCTGCAGCGTCTGCCTCGACATCCACCAAAACTCCTCAATCATCTCAAACCGCCCCGCCGAAACACAAAGAACATAGTAACCCAATCGCAATGGCTGCTGCAGCGATAGGACTTGGACACTCGCATACTGGAGGGTCGCCTTCCGGAAGTAACTCGCCGGATGCTTCAGGACATCATCACCATCTGTTCAAAAGATCGCAGAAGAAACACTCTTCCTCTATCTCTGGCTCAGGTCCGGATCATGTCGCTAGCAGTCGCCAACTGCCACCCTCACAGCCCTAGCCACTTTTCTCACCAGTCTTCATCCGTTTCAGAATCTATGTGCTAATAATCGTGCTCCCCCGTTGTAGCTGCCGAGCTACGAGCGGAGCTAGCAATACGTCAAAGAGCAATCAGCGCGAGCATAACGAAGCAACTTCTGCGTGTATTATAGTACCTCTTCGTCGTATCATTTTCGATTATAAATCTGTCAGCCTGCTGAAAGCGCGCAGGGCGGACCTTCTCCAATTGCCAATTCGCATGCAACCACTTTCCAACCCCTTGCGCGATGTCACTGTGCAATGCGATATGCTCTTCCTCAACAAGAGCAAACGCTAGGCTTCTACGAACATGTTTGAGGTCACAGACACATTTCGGAAAGCATACTCGCAGCTTTTGTAGGGGTATTCCGGCGCGAGACAGTATGTGCAAGACTCAAGACTGGTTGTAAATGTCAGCTACTAATAGACTGTGCTGCTTCAAGATGGATCCATCTCGGTCGCCGGCTCTACCTACCAAAGAGATGCCTACACAAATGTCACGCCGACGATTATATCGAAAATCTCGAGGCAGCTGCATCTGAAGCCAGCACATCCTATAGGAATCCTGCGCCAAATGATAGAGTCCCACTTCGCAACGTTCCAGGCCATCAATGCTCTTTCTCCCATCGTAACAGTAGACCTCAATTTTGATGAACTAGGCTTCGCACCGGATCATCCTGGAAGAAGCCTGACGGACTCTTACTACTTCAATAAGAAACATATGCTGCGGACGCACACTTCCGCGCACGAAGTTTCAACTTTTAGACAAGGCTCGGAACGATGGCTTCTGACGGCAGATGTTTATCGAAGAGACGAGATAGATGCGAGTCACTATCCTGTCTTTCATCAGATGGAGGGCGCACACGTTGTGCCGAGGAGTCAGGCTATCGAAGTATTCGAGGCGTCGAACGCAATACTGGAGAAGAAGCTCACAAAAGCCAATATCATCATCACGGACGATACAAGGATACACGAACAGAATCCTTATCAAGCGGAGCATGATCCCGTACAGGCAGAAATAGTTGCCAGAAACCTGAAGAACAGTCTGAACAGTTTGGTATTAGAGCTGTTCGGAGGCATAGCAAACAGACAGGGCAGCGGCGAGCCGCTCCAGGTGCGCTGGATAGAAGCCTTCTTTCCCTTCACGAGCCCTAGCTATGAAGTCGAAGTGCTTTTTGACGGGAAATGGTTGGAGATTCTTGGGAGCGGTGTCGTCAAGCAAAAGACACTTGACACAGCAGGTCGGTGACTTCGTTCACCCCAGATATGATGAAACTAACGGTCTGCATCCCGTTAATCTACTCAGGAGTCCCTGATAAGATCGGCTGGGCATTCGGCCTGGGTCTGGAGCGGATAGCCATGGTTTTATTTGGCATTCCCGATATCAGGTTGTTCTGGTCGGAAGATCCCCGCTTCACCTCCCAATTTGAAGCTGGGAAGATCTCGTCTTTCAGGACATACAGTAAACAGCCGCCGTGTTACCAAGATGTCAGCTTCTGGGTCGAAGAGCATAATAAATTCCACGAGAACGACTTTTGCGAGATTGTCCGAGATATCGCTGGCGATCTGGCCGAAGAGACCAAGCTGGTAAGCTGTAAGACAGTGGGCGTGGAACCACAGTCGATGCTGAATGTATTTCGCGTATGCCTATAGATCGATGAATTTATACATCCCAAGACGGGGAAGAAGTCCATGTGTTACAGGATCAATTACAGATCTATGGACAAGAACATTACGAATGATGAGGCCAAAGGCTACACAGACCGGATCAAGGAGATTGCGAAGGGGAAGCTGGGGCTTGAGATGCGTTGATAGCAACCACCTTCCAATTCTCGGTGTACAAACAAATATTCAAAGCGCCGCAAGGACATTGTCTCGCATGGACTACCGCACCTCATCCTGACAAACTAAAGTGCTAAGGCCGATCCCATCAGGATGTCAAGTGGCCTGCAGACAGAATCAAGATGTATCGAGCTCTGTGGAGGGACGCTATGCCATTCTGGACAAGGCCTCATGCTGCGTGTCAGAAGCTCATATCACAGGCCCTTGAAGTGCCCCTGAGGCACTAGACGAGCGCTCCGGTCCTTCCATTGATCCACAAGCTTTCGTTCTTGCGGCAAAGGGGGGAATACTTCACCCAAAATACGCTACTCGTTGCACTCGCGGTTGGTTCCTGGAGTTGAGTTGCCGCCGGGCTTGGCAAATGAGGGGCCGGCCGGTACCTCATTCTCGCGGAGGAGTGACGGCCGTGAACGAGTTGCCAGCATCTCTGTTCCTTTCCATCATACCGATATACGCAGTTTACTAAGTAATGCGAGGCAAAGTAATACTCGAAGAAGCATGGTCAGTCTATGCGAAAGCCAGCCTGCGCAGTTGAGCGTCGCAATCTAACGTCTTTTGTGCCTGTTCCAGGAATCTTCCAAGGCTTGCAAATGAGGCAGCCAACTATGCCAGTCCAGAGGGTGACTACTGAAAAACTTCCGCTCATGTCAATCGCTAAAGCCTTGACAGGCGCCCAGAAACTGGAGAAAGCTATCATGGATATCAATGGTCGCGTCAAGGAGATGGATGAGAACGGCATTCAGGTTCAAGTCTTGTCATTCACGTCGCCTGGCTGTCAAGCTTGTACCAGTGCCGCTGAGGGCGAAGCATTAGCCCGAGAAGCAAACAAGTAAGCTGAACCTTATACTGAATGCGTGTTTCCCAAGCTGACAGTCTTTCTTGCAAGCTGGGTGTACGAGCAATGCAAGCAGAATCCATCACGCTTTGCAAACCTTGGCGCAGTCTGTATGATCCGGCCAGAAGAAGCTGCTAAAGAAGCCAAGAGATGCTTTGAAGAGCTCAATTTTGTCGGTATCATCCTGAATGACTTTCAAAGCGTCAGCGATGAGGAAGCTCCAGACTTTGCGGAGCCGTCGAAAGTAGATGGGAAGAGGCTATACTACGATAGCAAGAGCTACGACGTATTCTTCAAAGTCTTGGAGGATGCTGGCAAAATTTGCTACATCCATCCTCGCCTCGCGAAAGAAGAGTTCTTCAAGAGTCGGCCTTGGCTAGCGGCGAGCGTTCATGGCTTCAAGGTTCAGGCATCGCACCACATTCTTGCTCTCATTACTGGAGGACTGTTCGATCGCTTCCCAAAAGTAGGCCACGTTGAAATGTTGAGAAGCACGACCGGAGCTAACATTAGTACCGCTGTAGCTGCAAATGATGTTCGGACACATGGGAGAGGGAATCACTGGCGATCTCTGGCGCATAGATCATCGATTAGATCGTTCTCGCTTCCCGACCTTGAAGATGGATAAGCAGAAGATGGTTCGAGACTATTTCGCGGAGAATATCCACATCACCACCAGTGGACATTACTCTACACGTATGCTTCAAGCTGCCATGGCAGAGCTAGGAGCCGATAGAATCCAATTCGCAATCGACTATCCTTACGAAGATGACCTGAAGAATGGGTCAGACTGGATCGATAGCTGCCCTATTTCAGAACCGGATCGCGTCAAGATCGCTCGAAACAACGCCGTCAAGCTCTTGCGGTTGGATCAAGCGCCATGGAACATGAGTCTGGATGCCAGTATGAAGGAGCTGGAAATCGGAGGCATGACTTCGCATGTATGGGGATATGGTCTTTCGCAGCACTAGCTAGTAGTAGTGATAGGTTCAGTGACAGATTAAGTATTATTCGCAAGCAGGCCGTGTCTTCGTTCGAGGGAAATGCCCTTCTGCTCTTGTCCGTTAGACTTCAACTCTCTGGAGCTTGCTTCGAAGGCGATGATGGCAGCATTTACGTGTTGCGCTGATGTACGCAGCACACTGATCTGCCGCTCGCCCTGATGGACACGCTGGCTTTATGTGTTCGGTCCGTTTGATGCAAAAACTCGCATGACAAAATCGCAAGCGAAAGAGTCCAAGAGGCCTTTATCACGCAAGATAACCCAAGATTGACACTCGCGCTCGTTCGAGATAGCATCCGCACATACGAGCTGAGAATCTCCTCCAAGCTAACGCCCTCAGCACCCCTTCTGCGGCGGCAGCCTCCCGTCCGCTTTAGTACATACTGGTGTTCTCAATCCTCCGAGCTCAGGCATCTCAGATACATTTCTTCAAGGCCGTAGTAGACCGACGCTTACGGCCGGCGTGGCGTTTCACTGTATGAGGAGGGCAGAGAACGACACATTGCCGGTGCCGATTCTGACTAAAAGAAAGCCAAATCAAATGGATACTCCGCTAAAGTCTTGGCGAAAATCTTAGGGCCCCTCCTTCTCGCTCGTGCAAGAACCATTGTTCCTATGAATCTCCAGCTTACTGCCTTCCCCTGAGGGACTCCCAATACTCCAGCTTGCCTTCTCTTTCCTCAGCTCATCGGCAGCTTGACGGCCAACTCTGCATAGAGAGAAATGGCTACATTCTACGAGGCAAAGCCAGAAGTGGCATTGAACGAGACCGACGAAAAGCAAACCATAGCAGAGCAGCCCCTTGTTACCTACACGGAAGATGAAGAGAAGAGGCTCCTTAGGAAGTTAGATTGGCGCCTGATCCCAGTAGTAAGCGCTCTCGAGAACTGTTTTATAGGACTATAGACACTAATACTGGGTATAAGATGGCCATCACATACGGTATCGCCTTCTATGACAAGGTAGTCATGGGACAAGGTAACTTACACTACCTGTTGCGGACCTTATAAGTCTCGCTAATGGTGCCCGCGCAGCCGTGCTCTTCGGTCTGCGTCAAGATCTGGACTTGGTCAATCCTGGTACTCGATACTCTATGGCTAACTCCATTTTTTATGTCGGTGAGTGCAACGGCTGCATGTGCCACTGCCGTATCGACTAAAGCCACAAATTCTAGGATATGTCATTGGACTTCCAATAATTGGCCTTTGTACTCAACGCTTCCCCCTCGGCAAGTCGTGTGGAGCGTTGGTCTTCATTTGGGGTGTAAGCGAGCTTGACAATGCCTAGCGTGCGTCGGTAGCTGAAGCATCGTTTACCCAGGTCATCGTTATCCTCACTGTTGCGTGCAAGAACTATCCTTCCATATTGGCACAGCGCTTCGTAACTTAGATTTGTATAGATGCTCCATACACTGACTGACTGATCGGTTCCTCACCAGTTCCTCGGCTTTATTGAGGCAGGTATTGCCCCGACTTTTGTGGCTACCACAAGTCTGTACTACACAAAGAGGGAACAAGCTCTGCGAGCAACCTGCTGGGTTGCCGCTGCACCAGCGACCAACATGTTTTCTCCGATGATCAACTACGGCTTTGGCAGCATCAAAGGTTCTCTCCGAGGTTGGCAAAATATGTACCTCTTCGCTGGCTGCATGACTATGGCCTGGTCATTCATCGTTTGGTGGAAGATGCCGGACGACATCCCTAGAGCCAAGTTCCTATCCGATCGCGAGAAGGAAATCGCACAAGAACGTATCCGGCGCAACAATGGAGGTAGCAGAGGCCATGATATAAAGTGGGATCAAGTCAAGGAAGCCTTTCTCGACATCAACGTTTGGGGCCTCTTCGTCTTGGCGATGGGAGCCTACTTCGCTTCAGGTGTCCTGCAAAGCTTTTCATCGCTCATCATCAGCGATCTGGGTTTCGACACGCTCGAGAATCTCGCAGGTATGTGTGAAGGCACAACAGGTTTAACTCTGTATATCAAGACTGACATCATTTCCCAGTCCAAATTCCTAAAGGATTTGTTGGTAAGCTGTCCTTGCTACATCTGTGTCCTCGCGAACCCCACTGACAAGGCCTTTTAGGTGTCTTGGCCAATATAATCCCTGGATACTTCGCCATGAAGTACCCTGGACTACGCTTCCATATCTATACAGTCGCTGTTTCATTCGCGTTTGCTGGATCTATCGCTCTTCTGCTCGCTCCTCGAGTGCCTGGACTGCTCGGAGCTCTATATGGGCTACATTTCTTGTATGCGATACACACGGAAGATGAAAACAGGAAACTGCGCTGACACAACTTACTGCCTGCTAGTGGCGCAGCTGCTGGCCAAACTCACGGTCTCAATTCTAGCAATGTCGGTGGATACACCAAAAGGACGGTAGCAACATGCTTCACATTCATTGGGTATGCTATTGCACAAGTGGCAGCTCCGGTATGTCTCGTTATCTTACGAGACAGAAGGATACGGCCTGACGGTTTCTGCTCCCAGCTGCTTTTCACAACTGATCAAGCACCGAAATACACACGAGGCTTTATCGCAACACTAGTCGTCAGTGCTACCGGAGTAGTATGGTCACAGATCCACCGCTACATTCTTCGTCGTCGAAACATCAAGCGAGACAGAGAAGGTGCAGTCGGTACCGAACGCGGACTGGAGGATGTTTCCGATTTTCTGAACCGTGACTTTAGGTACGCGCTTTAACGAAGGTATTGAGCTGTATGGATCAGTCGGTAGCATTCCGTTGGATCCTCAGTGTTCTCTTCAATATTGTCCGAGGAGATTGATTTAGTTTGGATTGATTGTTTTTCTTAGTTACGGGTGAGCAGAAGTGTGAATGTATACGCTCATCGATGTAGCCAGAGCGCGTCAATAGGAAACCAAGTGTTATCATTCAGCCTTAGCATGGAGCAACGTGATCTCAGGCAGAGGTACATTCTCTTCGAGCACGTCCTCGAATGCTGCAAAGGTGGGAAGGTTGAGTAGTGGAGGTCCTGCTGCCAGAAGTACAGTAGGGTGGGGTGGGCGCTTTTCACCGACCAGATTGACATATGGGACGCTGCAAGAAGCATACGGTAATGTAGTCTTGCAGCGATGTACGTTTGCAAATACGAGATACCCGAGGCTTGTATTGGGTTGCCGTCGACATTGACTTCTCTTGATCGCTTTCCTTACGCTACGCAGCTCGTGTGAGCGAGCCAACATCACGGCAGACTCTCACAAGTGTGAATATAAGCCTGCGAGGACGACGAGCAGGAAAGAAAGGAGTCAGGACAGCAGGTTGTGGCCCAATTTGGGAGGACCAGAGGTCACGACAGCAGGAACGAGGACAGACAAGAATATCGAGCCGGAAATCGTCAGAAAGGAGCACCAGACTGCATCGCTATAAAGGCCATCAAATCCGCGTTCAGCTACTGCGTGCGACGGCTCGACCGAATCGTCGCAATAAGGAAAGGGCAGCCAATCTTGGTCGACAGATCTGGACTTTCCCTCAAGAAAGTGCGAAGAGACCACATCAACATAGTCTCAGAGTACTTCTGGCGTACGTCCCGCTGCTTTTCCTGGTCGAAGAACGCTGTCAAACCTCTGTTTGCCTGACTGGACCCGTCAAGACCAAGCATACCCAATTTTCCTGATACTCCAGCGCATCAAGGTCGCAGCACAACATTGAGGAACAAGGCCTTCAGCAAAGTAGTCGAAAACTGGCTCCTTTCACCTCGTTTGGTCCGGATAGTCGAACCGACATCATCATGGCACAACAACAGCAGCGAGTCCAGCAGCAGCAGCAGCAATGGAAACGTCAGCAAGAGCATGGACTGCAGCCAGTCAGCCTTTCACCGGGCCCAGTGCCGAGCCATTCATCAACGTCTCCCTTACATCGGCCAGGCCAGGTCTCTCCAAACTACTTTCCACCTAGGCTTTCGCCAGCACACACAATGACGACGTTTGAGACATCGTCCGGTAGCGCTTCGAGCCTCCCACCGCAAACGGCCAGCTTCAACAGCCCCGGCTACAGCTTCTTTCAGCAACAGCAGCTACAGCAGAACCAGTATCAGCAGCAACTTCAAAGCCATCCTGCCAGTCCAGCATTCGGATATCAGGCGGGTACCCCGGATGCCTACCCCGGGCAATCAACCTATCGTCCGCCGATATCTGTCTTTACTGGCAACAACGCTTTTGAAAGTACTTCGCCTGGCTACAATGCCCAAATGGCTTTCCCTATGTCTATACAGAGCTCAGCACCATTGTCGGCCTCGTCACTAGCCTTTCTGGCTGGAGGTTCAGCACTGGACCCTACCTCGATAGTATACGACGAAAACTCTGGAGGTTATGCTACGCCCTCCTATGCCGGATCATTCGCAGACGACTCTTCGTTCGACGGTAGAAGATCAGCCTCCCCCTTTTCTTCCAATCCTGCATCACGGAACGAGGCTGCAGACACCTCGCGACAGCACAATGTTACGGATCAGCAAGTGCCAGGGTTTGGAACATCTCATGAGCTTTTAGCGTTCAGAGAACAGCATCGCAAACCGCATGACTGGGACGACATATCGTCGGTAGCAGGAGGTAACGAGGATGTACGGTCGTCACCTGCTGGTTCCGGCGCTGCAGGCAGCACGTACGCCTCACCGGCAGCCAGACTGCTGGACGATAAGGCTTACGGTGGAGAGGGAAACAACGGTCTCGAGATGGCATATGAGCGAATGTTTGCTCCGCTTCCATCGCCAAAAATGCTCAATCGCAATTCTAGCCCAGCGCCCGTGCAGCCCTCAAGAGAAGACACTCTTCGAGCATCCTCACACTCTCCACCAGTCAACATGCCCCTTCCTGCAGAACCTACTCTCACTCTGTCTCCTGCCCAATCTCCCAATCTTTCCGCTTCTACAGGTCTGCCGATACCGGTATTCTCGACACTTTCTCCTTCTCCAACATCTCCTGCCTTCCGCAATGTGGGAAGCATCTCACCTGGTTCCGGTCCTACGCTGAGGTCGCCGCCTCTCCCGCACGGTCTGCAGCAATCGGAGCACAAGACAGGGCTTCTTGCACCCTTGGCCATACCCTTGGCTCCTGATCTGACGCTTACTACCGCCACTCCTACCGCCATGCCGCGAACGCCTGTGGGAAGGCAGGATTCTACGCAGGCAGCGCTCGATACAGTCTTCTCCACCTTCTTCGAGAGATCGGCAGATCGAAAGGTGTGTCGTAATAATTATTTCTCCTTCCGCGGACCAATACTAACAGGTTGTATTTTCACCCAGGACTCGACTGACAGCATGCCCTCTGGCGATCTGGATCCTGCCGCCAAGCAAGCTCTATATAATATGCCAAGAAGGGATCTCACTCTGAATCTCGAATCGTCCTTCCGAAAGCCCATTAGACAACGCAGCAAGTCTGATACGTACATGACGTCCCCCATCAATTTCGAGACCGGATCTGGCATGCCCAATTTCAGCCTTGGTGGCTACACAGACGGGCAGGGAGATGGCTCCCAGAAAGGACGGCAACAAGACCATCAAGGCCTGATGACCGAAAGCGAGTCTGTCAGCTCGGGCATTGACCCCCGCACTCTCAATGACAGTTCTGCACCATCAGCCTCGAACGCATCTCCCCGACAGCAAGCGCATTTTGATTCATCCGCGGTCGCTGATGGCACGGCAGATGGTGACTTCCTTGGGAAAGTCAGGCTCAGTCAAGCGGGACCGTCTCCGGCTTTCAGGCGCAAAAGTGCTGCAGGCGCAAATCCCTATGATACACCTACTTTGGGTAGCAACCTATCTCCTTCCGCCCAGGATTTCCTTGTACCACCTTCTCCCATGCGCAGAGCCAGATCGCATTCTGGTTCTGGAGGCCATCGACGTGGAGTCAGATCGGAGGACTTCACTTCAACCACATATTCTCCCATGACGGCAAACTTCTTTAAAGGAGACAATGCAAGCATACCTGTCCCTTATGGCTCCGATCTGGCTTCGCAATTTCTCGGACAGTCTGTGGCAGACCTGCCACCGATGCCTCGAACCGAGCAAACTTTCACTATTCCTCCGCTTCCTCAACCCTCGTACGACTCCGAGAACAATGTCGCCAACCCCTACTACCATGGACAGCAACAGGATTATAGTAGCCTGCCGCAGATGCCGCAAAGTGCCTTTGGCTCGCAAAGCTTTTATGATCCGTCTCAGCTGCAATTCGACAACCAGACGAATAGCTATGCAATGCCTTCGCAGTTACTGCCTCCTGGCTACTCGAATTTCTTGGCTACTCCCGGATTTGAGAATCCGTATCCACAGCAACAGCTGCCAAACCTATATGCTCCTTTGGAGGAGGACTACTCAAGTTCGTTGGGACCGCCTGGCCATGCAAACAGGGGTCGTCGCAGATCGTCGGTGAATTCGGCTACTTCTGGCTGGTCGGGTACGGGTAGCGAAAATATCACGCTTGAAAGCAAGACAACTGAAGCAACGAAGCAAGCCGCTAGGCGCCGGAGGAAAGACCCTAATAACGCCAAGTTTGCCTGCGAGTACTGCGGAGAGACTTTCACGCGGGCATACAATCTCAAGGGACATATACGGTCACACGAAGGATCGAAACCTTTCGTTTGCGAGACGTGTGGTAAAGGCTTCGCGCGTCGACATGATCTTAAGAGGCACGAACTCCTACATACTGGCGTCAAGAAATACCAATGCGAAGCATGCCAGACGCCTTTTGTTCGACTAGATGCTTTGCAGCGGCATCACAAATCAGAGGTAAGTACAGCAGTGCAACAGGGATGGGCAAAGCATAAATTGACTTCTTGGTATTCCAGAACGGGGCAGCATGCATTGCGCAAATCCAGGCGCAAGCGACTGCGCAAGGAATCACTTTAGAAGACCTGCAAGGCTACGATCTCCGAGGTGTCCAGCTCTAAACCGCTACGAGCATCCGGCTGTTCCACAGCTACGCATGCGCAACCTTCGCAAAGTACCTGAATAATCTTGTTGTCTCGTGCTATTCTTCCTATAGACAGTCCCAATACCTGCCGTCCATGTAGACGCTCCTCAGCTTCTCAGTGATCTGAAATGGACAATATCTGTAGCAAGCGGATTGCAGTTAACCAGATCGAAATGCGTTTGTTGTAACCATCAAATGAAGCGATGGAGCTACTAGCAGCAAGGTCTTAAGCTGTTTGCTCGAGAAACTTCTCTAGCTGCCCCTAATTTGCGTGCTGAATCGCAACTTCGCTGAGTATTCTCTCCATACAATCAACATGTCGATGATTCGCCAATCTTTCAGCCTTCTGACGCGGACAGCGCAGCGCTCAGCTTGCTCTACTGGATCAGCGACAAGCGCAGCTTCTGCGACGATAGCCCGTCGAGCGTACGCACGCCACTATAGCGAGGCCTCGACGTCGCAGAGCGTTTCAGAAAGCGAGGGAGCAGAAGCAGCGAGCAGCGCAAAGCCGCAAGCTGATAGCAAAGCAGCGAATGCATCAGCGCCCGAGGATGCAGGAAAGAAAGAGCTGGAAAAAAAGAACAAGGAAATTGCAGAACTCAAGGTGAGTTGGACGTCAACGATACAAGATGTATACAAGGTACTGATACGCATATAATTACAGGATAACTGGCTGCGAAGCAGGGCAGAGCTCGACAATTTCCAGAAGAGAACCGAAAAGGAGAAGCAGTCGATGAAGGACTTCGCAATCCAACAGTTCGCAAAGGATCTCATCAACGACCTCGATACATTACATTTGGCTATCAACAGCGTGCCGAGCGAGCGAAGAGCGGTACAAGCAGTCGCCGAAGCAGCTGAGAAAGACGATGCTGGGCATCTGGCAGATCTCTTCACGGGCGTAGAGTTGACGGCGAAGCAGCTTGAGAAGACCCTAGGAAGATACGGGGTGTCAGCTTTCGACCCTACTGGAGACAAGTTCGACCCGAATCGTCACGAAGCTCTCTATCAAGCGCCTGTTCCTGGGAAAGATGTTGGAACAGTCTTAGCATGCTCCAAGAAGGGCTGGATGCTCAAAGACCGAGTGCTGCGCGCAGCGCAAGTCGGCATAGTTTCGGAATCAGGTTAAGATGCAGCATCGACGCAGGACGTAGCAGCCTTACGAGTGATTACTTTAGATTCGCATTTCTGAGCGCTACATCATATGCTAATAGCCTGCGAGCTATGAACACTCCTCGGAACACCCCATAATTACATCGATACCCATCTTTCCTTATTCCAGTGTCGTTCAAGTAGTCTAGTCAAATGTCAAAACATCCCTTTTCCCCCTGAGGTCACGATACATATCGTCTGACAGATCTTACAGACCATTCGGACATATTGGAGACGGAGTTATACTGAATACTCCAACACGAATGTTTGATGATACCTTGATTAGAGAACACAGCAGAACGACCTATTTTACACACAGTGCTTACACTGCCATTGGATGCCCTCTGTATATCTGCTGTACCTGCTAATCTCGCGGAGCAGCTGGAAATCTGGCTCTCATCGCCTTGCCTTTCCACTGAAGGAAAGGAATGAAGACGAGGAAGAGGCCAGTCACGATGGCAGCTTCGACACCGAAGACTACGTGTGCTCCCCTGGATAGTGCCCATTCGATCTGGAAGTAAGGCACCGCAAACCCTCCCAAGACACGGAAGTGGTTCAGCAGAGCAGACATCTCGCCTTGTCTGTACGGCTCGCAATTATTTAGGTAAGCATATGCGCAGACAGTCTAAAATCAAACAAGAATCAGCAATGGACGCACCAGAGAGGTCAGCTTATGAGAACATACCGAGACCAGGATGGCGAATTCTGCCATCACCCATCCGACGACAGCCGCGGCGAAGTTAAGCTTGTATTCGAAGCTATAGCCCAGCAAGACGAAGCCTCCGACAAAGAATGGCAAAGCCGTGTAGAGGGTCCAGAGACGCATTTCCGGCTCGAACACACCATGATTCCGGCGAATACCACGAGCAGCGATCCAATCGTTCAGGTAGCGACCGACAAACTCTCCGATGAGACAGCCGACGATGGGAGAGAAGTAGGAGCCAGCTTGTTGTTTCAGCGTCAAGCCATAACCGAGCGGAGGTGGTGATCCAGTGAACACGGCCTGTATTAGTAAATGCAATTCATATCAACTCCATGGCGCCGGCCATCGTAAGTAGTAGAATTGTCCTCACGTTGGTCACGTTGATGCCGATACCAAAGCCGAAGACCCACATGATGTACAAGAGCATGAGCAAGACGTTCGGCTTGAGTAGGACCTCGAAGACGTCTTTGAAGCATTTTCCCCAGCTGGGTCTGTATTTTGCCATTTTGACACCAGTGATGCCGATGAGCGTTTCGATTCTGTATCGGAGCCCGGTGCTAGGACGGGGAGGAACAGGTCGTAGATGTCGATCGTACATGGTCTCTTCCATGAGGAAGATAATGAGGATGAGCACGATACCACAGTAGATGCAGCCTACACCGTAGACCCTGCAAGCGATGTCAGCAGGAAGCCACTGGGGAAGGTATAATGGCTACTCACCATCTCCAAGTGATTCCGTGCCCAACAATGAAACCAAGGAAGCTTGGACCGACGAACGGCGAGACGACGAAGCCCAGCGTCCACAGATTCAATTTTCTAGCTTGGAGATGGAAAGGGTAGAGATCGCAAATGACATAGAGTCCAGATACTTGAGGAGCGGTCTGGAACGTAGCTGCCAGTATACGCATAGCTGCGAACGTCTTGAGGTTCGGTGAGACGGCACATCCGATCGCGAAACCCAGTCCAATGAACTGAGACCAGAAGAGACATGGTAGACGGCCATACCGCTTGATGAACAGGATCCAGATGAGTCCTCCCCACCCTAGCATACAAGAAGGACAAGTCAGCGGTAGCTGGAGCGAGCTGGCACTCTTATTGCGAACCTAGCATAAAAATCGACCAGTTGCTTGTAAGGTTGTTGACTTCGTCCGTTGTGGTATTGAACTCGTGTGCAATGGGAAAAAGACTCGCAATGCCGCAAGACGAGATGAAATCGGGCACAAAAGCTGCTGCTGTAATTACGAAAAGCAGGAGGTTCTTCTTTGATTTGGACCAGTTCTGAGGATCTTCTGGGCTGTTTGTGGGTTCTGCATTTTTTATTTCGATGCAGTCAGTAAAATCTTTTGTCTAGGTACGTCCCCTTGCGATGCTATTAAAGCGGGGCTTACGGGGCCACAGGATTGTCTTTCCATCCTCTGCAAGCTTCAATTTGCTTGCAATCTCGTCGCCAAACTCTCTTCGAGCTTCTTCGATATCCACTACTAAGCCTGTATGCTCGTGGAAGCCTCTTGCCTCGGCGTATTTGTCCTACCAAAAAGAAGCCGAGCACTTCAGCACTGAGCCCGGATGAGTGCATGCATGCCTGATTGATACAGCTTTGATCGACAAACGTACCAAGTCATGCGCTCCCATAGGCACGAAAGAGACACCTGTCAGCTGCTTCTGAGCCGGGGCCGACCCTTGCATATGGACGGGTTCATCGTGTTTCTCGTGTTCCGCCATGTCTTAAACAGCTTTGTCTAGCCCGTCAGTGACTAGATGCAGAGAGAGGGAAAGAGAGCTCGGAAGAAAGGAGAGATGAAAGAGAACGAGAGAGAGAGACGGAGAGACGGGGATTGGGGAGGAAGAGAGAAGCAGAGGCCCCCGACTGTGGGCCGCCCTTTGTGGGTTACCGTCCTGCAAAGTCCGGGACAGGGAACTTCTGATCTTCCGCGAGTTCTGATTGATAATATCTAATAATAGGACCTCGCGATCGATTCAGCGAAACCTTAAAGCTATTTATAGACTTCCGTCTTTTCGTGGTTTTCAGACGCGACACCATCACGAAATACCGGTATGGTAGTTATCTCTGTGTTGGGTCATTGGGTAGTCTACATCCAGTACAGGACCTCGACGACTATGATGCCCAGTGCTACGAAGGTCACGATACAGACAGGGAAAAAGTTGATGAAAGTGAACGCTTTCTGCGTGATACGGATGCCTAGAAGCGAGAACACAAGCACTTTTCAGTGTCTTGCACCTCTGCTGTATTATTCGTCATGCTCACCCTTCTGCGCCAGGATCCGACTCCATAAGAGACCTGCTAAGGAAGAAGGTAAAGTGACCAGCGCGCCTGTATTGCTCGCCAGAGCCACTATAATACACCAATTGATCAGCCATTGACATCCTAACAGATCAGAGTGAGAGTGAGAGGGAGAGGCCACGCACCCGAGTAAATCGCAGCTTTAATGATCCTTGGATCAGCGACGACATGGGGAGCTTGTTGGAAATTTGCATTTGTAAGGACTTCGACAGCGAGTATGGTCGCTCCGATATTCTGCAAGGAAAGCCGGCCATCACAGCTGAGTCTCATTTCTCCGTACGATATATAAGGGTGGAAAGACGACCTTACCGTTCCGCAAAGCGGACATAAGCCCATTGCCGTTATCCCGCCTACGAAAAAGACTGTCTTGATGGGATTTGTACAAGCTCGTGCTGTCCATGTTGCGAAGATGGGTATGTAGCCCAGATGATCGAGAGAGCGCGTCAGGATGAACATGCCTACTGCAAACGGCAGAAGAGGCCATGGAAGACGAGATACAGTGCCGCTTGTAGATGGTAGTATTTGAGATGTTTTGCGCCATAGAGATTGCAGGGTCGTACGATCAGTAGGGTTGGAGAGCGGGGGTCTGTCTCTAGCGGTAGAGGGTGAGGGAGGTCGCACACCGTTTGCTGTTGTGCCCTTTCTCCTCCGAGACAGGTCGTAGATCACGTCCCTTGACAGTCCCACGATCGCTCCAGGAGCAGTGACCATCCAGACATGGACTCCTCCAATAAATGACGATCCCACGAGCACTCCAAGCGTAACAAGCATGAGTACCGCATGGAACACGGCGCCTTTTGGATCCACAAGGGCCGATCGAGGATCTACATCTGGTTTGATGAACGTCCGGGGGATGAGCTCGCTCGTTGCTGTTTTATCGAGCGTGTGCGTGAGGCGCGAAGACTTGAATGCGGCCACGAGAAGAGGGTAGATCACAACTGCGCTCACTACGGCTGGTAGGATCGTGTATTTCGTAAAGTCGCTCAGGAAGTTGAGCTCGAAGGCCTAGAAATTGAGATGTCAGCAAGCATTCAGCGACGCAAGCGAGAATAGGCTGCTCACTCCTGCAATTAGAACATTGGTAGGATTCTGAGGAGAGATGACAGTGAGTGAATGTATAAACGATGAGTATAGCTTCAGTACCCACCGAGGAGACGAGAATTGCAGAAGATACGTTTGCCGCCAAGAACTGTGCGAAGATCCACGCAGTAGGCGGCGTTATCCCACTGACGCGCGTGAGATAGGCCAAGAAGGGTGTTCCCGAGAGGATGATTGGGTCATTTCCAATGACTGCTCCTGATAAGAAGAAGAAGAGGTAGAGATAGAAGTAGAGCTGCAAGCCGCTCTTTGCGCTCAGTGCTACTTTGAATGCGAGATAGCGGAGCCCGCCGGTCGCGTCTAGTGCTGTTGCTATGTATGCGAGGGAGCTGCGATGATTTAATCCGATCCAGCCCAGGATAGGATAGGATGGATAAGGGAAAAATGTCGTCAACACGTGCGCTGGAAATAGATTGGTGTGTGTATACCTACATGAAGAGGACGAGTACGTCGTAAGGGACTACGCCCTGTGAGCCTACTATGCCGAGCCTGATCTGTTCTCCGCCTATACTTGTCGTTGCGAGCAGGAGGAGTACGGCTAGAAGCGGTGCTGAGGAGAGTCCTATTGTGATTCGCATCCGCTTGCGGGATACTGTGGTTTCAGCATTGTTACGAGGAAGATCTTGCAGTTCTACAGCGGCTTCTGGGGATGATTGCGGTGATGGAGGATCAGTGACGCGCAGCAGGACGAGAAGCCTTCTTAGGGCGAGCGAGATGGAGTGAGGGAGGCGGAAGGAGAGGGGATGGATCACAAGAATGACTGGGAAATATCATCAATAATCATCAATCAATCATCAATCCATCATCATCTTCCCTCTCTTCTTCCTCCCACTCACTCGTCACGACAAAGACGATTCCCCCAAAAATGGAGAAGCCATCGAGCCTGGCCATGGCGGTGGTATAGCGTAGATGGTGATATAGTGTTGCAGCAATTTATCTCATCTCCAATGTCTTCTCATCGCATCATGTTGTTGAATGTCTTGAATCTGTCAAAGCCGAAAAAGCGTGACTTGGAACAAGGCAACTGACTGCGCGCAAAAATGGGAGTGCCATCGTAGGGAGATAACAACCGAGCGCATATTCAGCATATACATACTCACAGCACCATCTCAGCCTTTTTCGCTGGTTTAAAATCAAGTTCCCAGGCGTGATCCGGAAACCAAGCCCAAATGGCAAGGTCGATGAATGCGACAATCTCTACATTGACGCAAACTCGATTGTACATAATGCTTCGCATCCTCAAGACCGCGTACGCTTCACCTTCATCGCAAGATCCCTATGCTGCATCATCATGTCTGACGCGATATCTTGACACGACCAGGCGGCGCCAGCGACGGAGGGTGAGATGCTCGAAGATATTGCAAGTTATATAGACCACGTCATCAAGACGGCCAAACCCACGAAACTCGTCCTCATCGCTATCGACGGCGTCGCGCCGCAAGCAAAGATCAGCCAGCAGAGAAGGTGAACTCTTCTCTTCATGATTATTCAATGTTTAATATCACCTACTGATACATTGACTGGTGTGCAGTCGGCGCTTCAAAGCTGCAAAAGATGCGCAATTCGAGCATCAGAAGAAGCAAGAATTCATGCAAGAAGCGAGGAGTCAGTAGCACCTTCATTCTCTTCTTGCTTCTTCTCTATAGCGCCAGAACTGATGACTACGTGACTTTGATGCAGGAACTGGACATGAAAGATATGACCGTTCAATGCTCGAAGCAAGCTGGGATAGTAACACAATCACGCCAGGTGAGCTTGTATTCGCTTTTCGATTTTTTACGCGTATGATTGACCGATACTGTGATGCACAGGAACGCCCTTCATGGCGAAGCTCGATACCTATATCCAAGGCTGGATCCTCAAGAAGTTCCGACATGATCCCTACTGGAAAGACGTAAGTGTCGCAGAGTATACTATACCTCTCGGAAGCGAAAGATCAGCTTCTAACGTCGACCGCATCTTCTTCTTACCAACAACACAGCTGGCAGTGGTCTTTTCTGGCTCAGCTGTTCCGGGTGAAGGAGAGCATAAAGCTATGGAGTTTATTCGACGACAAAGAGCACAGAAGGGTTACAAACCCCTACGGCACTGTTTCTACGGTCCTGTAAGTGCCTTACTCCAGTCTGCCCTCTTAGAAGCGTTTCCTTCTCTTCTTCATCTTTTTCTTTTAGCAGAACCTGACTCGACTTCATCTCATCCGTATACATCTATTTACAGGACGCAGATCTCATAATGCTCGCTCTAGCTACACACGAGCCTGATTTTCGAATCCTTCGAGAAGACCCCCAAGACCAGAAAGCGAGCATATGCAGCGTATGCCAAGAATGGGGTCATTCCTTCCGCCAATGCACGAGTAAGTCTCTTCCTTCATATTACATTACAGTGTCTTCATGTACTTTGCTGACGTTTCTGGACATTGGCGATTACTCTGTGAAATAGCAATGCCAAGCAGCTGGGTCCAGCTTGCCGATCGTAAAAACTCGCAATTCGTACCTCCTCTACTCATCTTCTTCGACCTCTATATCCTCAGACACCATCTCGCACCCTATCTAAACCACACTCCCTCCTTATCCAAAAACGGCGATCCAGCTCCTCCCCCTCCTCCTCCGTCCTCCACTCATCATCCCCAACCCATCCGCTTTGACTTAGAACGTGCAATAGACGACTTTATCGTCCTCGTCACTATGCTAGGAAACGATTTCCTCCCTTCTTTACCCTTACCGGATTTCGAGATTTACCTAGGCGCTATAGATAGGATCGTGGATATCTGGAAGATCACCATCAGGTATACGGGGAGCTACCTTACGAAAGATGGGATCATACGGGTAGCGAGATTGAGAGAACTGTTCAAAGGGCTTTCAGATCTGGAGCCGTGGTCGGACAAACAGGAACGTGAGTGAGAAAACAGGCCTCTTAGCATTCGTACTTGTGCTGATTGTTCTCCTCATCGAAATTTCTTTTCATTTCTTCACTTTCTCGCCGCCAGTCCCACGCCTTCGACGAGAGATCCCCGAATCTCAACGACACCCAGACCTACCTCCCGACTATAAGAAGATCAAAAAATCCTCCGAGACACCCGAACCTTCTCGCGCCCGTTCTGAGGCCTCCCAAATCGCCATCTCTCACGCATTTATCAAATCCTCAAGTCATGCTCCCGTGGCATCCACTTCGGCTATACCTATGGAGGGCGTACAAGCGCCCATGAATTTTCCGGAAGCTGCGGATTCAGAGAAGGGCAAGAGGAAGAAGTTGGAAAATGCGGATAGCGATGATGAATTCGGCTATGATTATGATGCGAAGCTGGCGAAAGCTGTGTAGGGTTTCTTCCTTCAAACATGTTCCTTCTTGTATATAACTGACTGAATATATTCTATGCACGGCAGCCATAACGCTTTTCCTACGAAGGACACCTACTATAAAGAAAAGTTTGGGGACAGAGGAGAAAGTCCGGCGATGCGGCAGCAGTGAGTACACGCCAGCTTGAATCCTCCATAGTGGTAGAGAAGCTGACTTTTCGTATCAAATTTGCAGCATGGCGAATGCATATGTCGAAGGTCTCTGCTGGGTACTAGCGTACTATCATCAAGGCTGTCCGTCCTGGGATTGGTAGGTCTGAGGTGACATAAATGAATTGTTCAAGCTAATTTGAGTCTCCGCAGGGTCTACCCTGAACACTATGCGCCTTACCCTTCCGATACGTCGGGTATCGGCTGGCTGGATATCGACTGGGCACGCAGGGGCAAAGGCGAGCCTGTCCTGCCTTTCTATCAGCTCATGATGGTCTTTCCTCCCGCTTCGTGAGCTTCAGCCCTCCACTTCCGCGACAATGCAATCTTGCTGAACCTGAATGTGCTTCCAGAGCACCACACATCCCCGAAGCTCTCAGACCCTACATGACCAATCCAAGCTCTCCTATCATCGATTTCTACCCTCAAGATTTCAAGATTGACATGAATGGCAAGAAGCAAGAATGGAAGGGTATCCCGATCCTCCCTCGCATTGATATCAGGCGATTGTCGCTCGCCATCGATCCTATCATCGAAAGTAAAATCACTGAAGAAGAAAGGCAGGAGCGCAACAGAGAGATAGAGCGAAAGAACGCTGAAAATGCCAGGCGGGGGTCCAGAGACGTTATTCCTCTCGATAATGTGGTTAAGCTGGCGAAAGCAGAAATGGAAAGGAATGTGGAAGGAAGGGACAGACTCTACGTCTCGACGCATCATCACCTCTATCCGAACCTCAGGCAGCTTCACGACGATGATCTGAAGATGCAGCAGCAAAGACATATTCAAGACAGGAACGAGCAGCGAAGGCAAAACGATCCACGAAGACGAGTTACGACTCAAGAGAGAAATGGAGGCAGCGCTACACCCGCGCCGGAGTCCAGCAACCCTTCCGACAATGCGCGAAGAGTGAGCACGACGATCTCTACAGACTACAAACACTACTGATACAATGTGTGCTGCGAATCAGTATCTTCTTACGCGAGATCTTTCTACGGTGCTCGTTGGCAGTGTACGGGCAGATCGGACCTACGACGATACCGTACTCCGAAATCAGATGTCTGTAGTAGACATGAGAGACGAATCTGTGCCGTCTGGAATCTCAGTCATATACTATCCACCTGCTATCCAGCCTGGCGATCACAAATCCGTCGTCTTGCCTGATCAACCTCCAGTCAGGAAGTACGTCAAGTACAGAATTAAGGCGGAAGCTAAAAATCGCAAGAAGGGAGACTGGGCATTGCATGCTGGACAAACTGCAGCCAGCGTTGCTGAGGAGTATCTCGAGTTTAAGAGGACGGGCATCAAGAAGACGGACAAGACGCTCGAGCGATTCCGGCGATTGCGTCTTCAAGATGATCCTGTACCTTTTACCCCCTTACCTCCAAATTATAGCTTCATCTTTCCTACCTTCCCTCCGGCGAAAAATTTCTCCGGAGATGTCAATTGGGCTTCAGAAGAGGAACTCGAAGAAGAGGAACCCGGGAATGGCTTTAGTCTCGTACCTCAGAACGGTGAGACAGCCACTTGGGGAGAAGAAGTCACTCCTGCCCCGGCACCGCAGCAGCAGATCAGACAAGTCAAGAAGGAATCAGACGAGAGCTCGGCGGATTCGGATGAGGAGAACGGGCAGCTTCGAAAAGGAAAAGCGAAAGTTGGCAAATCGAAAAAGAGCAGATCCAAGAATTTCAAAGCGAAGGCACTGTTCAGAGAGCCATCAGTCAAGCGGGAGGAGGAGGATGATCATCATTGGTTCAATTGACGATGTCACTAGCCTCAACAAGTACCTGCCGCCCATCTAAACAACAACAACAGCAGCAGCAGCCTGGGAAACCTGCATCGCTACTGAGGGATTCTGCTTTGGCCTACCGGCGATCCGCCCCGAACGACCTGCTTCGACGGTGCAAGCGATCAGACCAGAGCTCATACTCTTTTGGCTCGCGTTTCCGGTGCACACTCTATACTCTTCCCTCAACCTATTCTGCAGAGATGGGATAACCGCCCTAGCTATTCTTCTCATCCCCTTCCTTTCCCTTCCGAGCGAAGAGTCGACTAGAAGTTCTGAGCATGGCTTGAAGAATTGTCGTTGGGATGTATAGATGGAGAGTAACATATTGGGATCTAAGAGTCTTCCAGCCCGCTGTTTCGGCTATTGAAAATTATGACTTTGCCGTCGCTGGCGATAGGACTTTTACCAAGCGGTTTGCGCTTTCCTAAGAACTGTGTACGGAGAGCCTTGCGTTAGTTTGTAATGCGCTCTGTTAAGCGAGTAAAAGCCGCACCAGCTGCTTGATTCTCGCCAACTTTCCTGGAGGCGGAGTGCGACGCTCTCCGGTCTTCATGGCCTTTATTGTCGCACGATGTGCAGCTTTGCGATCCAGGTCTTCGATATTGCTCCTCGCGCCCTCCAAGTATATCCCCAAAACTCGGATGGTCTCTCCGTCCAGATTACCATGTAACTCTGGCATCAATAGTTCGAGATACTGCCCTATACCTTTCCATCTGCAGTAATCGAATTCGAAGTCTTCCCAGCTCTCCAGAATGACGGCTGCTGTCCAAGGTGCCAGAGGCTCGAACAACGCGGCCAAGGCCGTATCGAAGACCTGGTAGTTCGAAGCATCAAGAGCTGGCATGCTCATTTCCAGGATAACGCCAATGACTTGCTACAAAACAACCTAAACTCAGCTTCCCTCGAACAAGAGCTGGTGAAGGCTGTCATCGTGACGAACAACGCTGTTTTCAGGTGGAGCCGAGCCTGCCAGAAATGCAATGGAACGCTCAAGTCGCAAGAGCTCAATAGGGCTCTGCTGCAGCTTGCGAGAGACGTCCTCCCATGTTTGCGGTTCTCGCTCCAGCCATTCTCGACAAGGATAGATGAAGTCGGGACCTGGCACAATGCGATTCCGAGGTCTAGGACTGCGAACAGCGAAAGACGAATCCATCGCGAAGCTTTGAATATCTTCGACAAAAGAAAGCCAAGTTATCTTTGGTGTTTGACGTTTGACAGCTGACGACACATCCAAACTACGGCAAAGAACGCGGCGAGGGTTCAGCAAGAGCGCCTGTGAATGGCGAATCAAGCGAAAGGCGATCGCGCCTGAATGTATACTTGCCGAGTTGGCAGACTCTTCTCCGTCGCGTTTCTGAAAGATAAGGAACATCGCTACGGCTCGATCATAATTACGGTCCTACATCCTATCGTGGTGATAGGTAGGCGTGTTGTATGTACATGTAAGATTCGCAGCCATCAGGACTGACTTCCGGCCAGAGGACCTAGCTCCTATCTAAGGCTTATTGGAGCGGGAGAGCTGTGAACATAATATGAATATCATTGCGACCTCAGCTTTCGTCTTCTGTTGTGTATTGCATACTCAATCGACGCACCTGGCGTTTCAAAGCAGCCATTCTGCCTCTCAGCTTGCCTTCAACTGGCTTTGCAGCTTGTTAGCTTGCTTCAGCAGCCTCACTTGCCCAGATCCTAGCCTAGGTATCTCCACTCTTCATGGCATGTTTGGCAGCATGCACATAAACATCCAAAGTCTCGACTTGCTCCTTCGGAAGATTGGCTATCGCTTCGGGGCTGATGGTACCGTAGAGACGCAGCGTACACTGGTGAACTCTATACTTCCACATGGTATTCTGATCCGAGTCGCGAATCACACATGCTGCCCAAGGTGACAAGAGCTCGAAGATGGAACCGACTGCCTGGTCGACCTCACGAAAATTCCAGCGTGTAACCAGTGGGGAAAGGATCCCTAGGATCTCTTTGAGCTTTTCCTATGGATGGAACACCTAGCGTCAACTTCTGTTGATCGGTGTAGAACTCCAATCCCAGACGTACGGTGTCGTTGAATTCCATGTTACCACTGTCGCCAATGAAGGCCATGGATCTTTCCAGCCTCAGGAGCTCCCTACAGCTCTGCAAGATCCGGTGCTGCACTTCCTTCACATCTTGAGCTGGAGTCGTTGGCCAATTGCTGCCGGGACGAACAAATTCTGAACTTGGCTCTAGCGGATATTTTGGACGAATCAAAGAAGCATCGATTTGATCCATGTTTACTCTACAGTTGGAGACCAGGAAAGAGGCTGCCAGAACTTCAGCTTTGAATCGGCTGCTCCACATGGGCCTTGCAACGCCGGGCGAAACCCGGCGATGTAAAGCAAGCTGACTCTGAGGCGTCAGACGCACGATACTAAGGAGGCGTTTCCCAAGACCTGCATAGCTCTTCGAGGACACGTCTTGGTTCTTGAAGCACCAGTTCATCATGGCTGAAGAAGGAGGCGAATTCGCCCAGCAATTAGTGTCGGAAGGTGTGAAAGTTGTCAAAGATGCAGCAGCCGCCCACAAGAACGACAAATACTTAGCGCCTCCGCATGCAAGAAACCTGGGATCCCGGGTCTGTGTGACTTGTCTGGTGTGAGAGATAGAGCTGATTGGACCTTTCGTAGATACTCCCATTACGTACCCGTATTCTGGGTGCGCAGAGCGATCAGCGCCGCCAAAGGGATGCTTCTGACTCTTTCCGTGTTCCTGAATCGCGTATAAAAGTGCAAGAGGAGGCAATTGTCCAAGCAACGGCTCTGGAGAAGAGGATTGCCGACGCCGTAGCTGGTTACACTCAGCCGGACTCGGATCCTTCTTCATGGCAAAGGGATACATCGGGTGACGAGCTTGACAGTACAGGGAGCAGCCATGGCTTCAGCGCAACTACCAAGCAGTTTTACAAGAAAACGACTCAAAAGCTCCATCGGGGGATTAAACAGAGCAGTAACGCTGCCGCTGGCCAACCTTCCATGACCCTCGACAGGCTCTCGCAAATGGAGACCAACATTCACGACGCATGCGATAACTTGGA
The DNA here is from genome assembly GCA_001972285.1 of Erythrobasidium hasegawianum. Classification (NCBI taxonomy): domain Eukaryota; kingdom Fungi; phylum Basidiomycota; class Cystobasidiomycetes; order Erythrobasidiales; family Erythrobasidiaceae; genus Erythrobasidium; species Erythrobasidium hasegawianum. Next base: position 171,699 of record BCII01000026.1, read on the forward strand.
TTCTGTTCGCCAGAGCATCCATCTTAATAGAACAGACAGCTCCTCTAGCGCCAATGTTAGGCCACCTCTTTTCCATTCGTATGAACAGGCGGAGGCGAATAGAGCCAGACAGAATAGAGCTGCAGATGCTGCACCTCGCAGCATTCGTCATGACGAAAGGGAACCCTTTCCTTATGATAGTAGCGGAAGTAGTCAGGCATTTTACGAGATTCCACCTCCACGTATCTCGAATGCGTCGGGTCATCCCTTCGGTCCGACATCTTCTCAGCCATCTTCTTTCTCCATGGCGCATCAGCCATTCTTTCAAGCACCGATGTCTTCCTTCCCTCCCTCTACCAGCGGATACATGTCTGGGATTCAAGGGCCTAGCCTTTCACACGTTGGTAGCTTTGGCAATCAGCGACGCAGTGCGACAATGCCGGAGTCTCTGCCCGTGAATTGGCATAACACCTTCAATCTTAATGCCAGCTCGTCTTCTGCCACCCACCGCCCACTTCACCGCAACAATCCTTATCGTCAGTCCTCTCCTCCAGATGAGCCATCAGGATATTATCCGTCGAGCGGTCCCTTCGGATCTGGATATCGTGCTCCTGGATATTAGGAAATGGTAGTGAGGTATGCTCTGCTTGATATAGAAGGTTATATAACCACTGAATTCACGGAAACAGGTCGTCGAACCCCTCGGCCATGTCTCTCGTGCTACGAGTAAACAGCCTGATCAAACTCACCTCTGTGTGGTGCGATCCCTTATCTTTCGCGTCGATTATAAGATGTACTATTGGCTGTTGATGCTGCCTCGGATCGTGTTATCGTTGTACTGTTTCTGTATGCCCTTTCTTCGTTATTGTGATGCACTTTTGTGTAATATCGAGATGTCTGTAGTCACAACGCTTAGACTTTCTTTCAGTAGTGCGTAGCAACGAGAAAAACGTATCGCTATCAGGCTATCGGAAGCATCTCCGAATCTCTCAGAAAGAGAGATTCTCATTTCAATGTTCTGTCTATACTGACGCACATACAGAAGATGGCAGGCACGGGCAGGACAATTCGTCACTACAAGACACACTCGACTCGGATCTAACGCTTATTCGACCGGGAGAGCTGTGAACATGTCAGGAATACCGTTGCAACATCAGCTTCCATCTTCTGTTGTCTATTGCATACTCCGTTGACGCACCTGGCGTTTCAGTACAGCCATTCCTCCTCTCAGCTTGCCTTCAACTGGCTTTCCAGCTTGTTGTCTTGCTTCAGCAGCCTGGTTTGCCCAGATCCTAGCCAACATATGCCCAGTCTCCAAAGCATCCTTGGCGGCTTGCGAATAGATGTCAAGAATGTCGACTTGGTCTGCCGGAAGACTCGCTATCAATCGAGGACTAAGGGTGCGGATAAGGCGCAGATTGCTTTGATGTATCCTGTACATCCATCTTGTGTCTTCACCCAGGTCTTTGATTGCACAGGCGGACCATGGCGACAGGACTTCGAACATGGCTCTGACAGCCTCATCGATCTCGCGGAAATTGTACGGGTTGACGACCGGGAGTATGATGTTCAGAACTTTCTTCAACTCATCCTGGAATGAAACATCAGTGATTGAATCGGAATGCAATGTTCGACCAGGCTGGCTGGCAAACCTACAGTGTCGTCGAAGTCTTTGTTGCCGCTGTCTCCAATGAACGCTATCGATCGTTCAAGCCTCACAAGTTCAGCACAGCTCCTTCTGATACGGTGCTGGACTTCCTCGACAGTTTGCGCTGGAACTGTTGGCCAGTTGCTGCCTGGACGAACGAATCCTGAACTTGGCTCAAGTGGTTGACTGGGGTGATTGAACGAAACACCGAGGGCATCCATCATTAGAAAGGAGTTGGCACCAGGAAAGCAACGATAGGATTCCGACCTTTCTGGGACAGAAGCGTTCTACGGTCCTTCTAGACCGACCGGGTGCTGAGAGTGTTGAACACCCCTGACATGACATTGAGCGGCTCAACGGATAAGTGATCTTACACGGGTCCTCGCAGGTGTTGTCATTGTTGCCCCTCTTCAACTACGGTAAAGCAACTTGCTAATACTTGGAGCGTCGAATCGTCTATGTCTGAAATGCTACGATGTGGTAGGTGCAGCCAATTGTGAAGAGTTGTGAAGTGATTAGGCCGCAGTAAAGTAGATGATGCAGAAGCTTATCCAGTCGTATATGGCCACTATCAGCTTATCTGATGAGACATCAGCGGCTCTTCTTCTTCTTCATCGCAGACCAACGCGATGCCAACATCCAGCAGTGGTGTTCGTTTGCTTCAAGTAGGCTTTGCGGTACTGAGCTGCTTGCTGGTCGCGGGGGTCATCTTCGGCAAGCTCGCCCTTGTTTCTTCCCAGCTCGTTGTGAAACGCGCGTGTTGACTTTGGCTCTGTGCTGCCAACAGGCTTCGCTGCTCTCAAGCCAGTCCTCGTTCATGAAGGTATATACGCCTCGTACTGCGACAATGAGCACGATGGGGAGAAGTCACGCCTGTCCGGTAGACCTTGTGTAGGGCAAGACCTCCAGCTCAATCTGTCCTTTACCATTTCTGTCGTTCTCACAAATGTCGGGGCTCTTCCTATTGGTATGACTCTCGATAGGGTTGGACCCAGGTACACATCAATCTTGGGGGCCATCATCTTTGCCCTTGGAAACATCTTTCTGGGAATCAATGCGGACGCGGCGGGCTTCGATACCTTCCTCGTTGGCTATATCCTTCTCGCTCTCGGAGGTCCCATGATATTCTTGTCTGCGTTCCATCTATGCAATGCGTTTCCAAAAGTCAGCCTCTTTCCTCTGCACAATGAGCTAATGGCTGAACGTTTCCCGTGAACAGCGCTCCGGGTTGATCTTAAGCTCTATTATCGGCGCATTCGATGCATCGAGCCTGCCCTTCGTCCTCTATGCAGCGATCTATCGCCGGCGGCACGTCGCTCTTAGGACGTGGTTCTGGCTATACACCATCATTCCTGCCGTGTGCGTATTTCAGTCTCTCCCTTATGTGTCTACTGCTAACTAGACAATGGTCCATCACAGAATCCTCCTCGAGCAATTCCTGATAGCACCGAATGAGCCTTACGTACGGGAAAAGGATATTGGTGCAGCAGACGAGCAGACTCCACTTCTCCAAGACGATGCCGAGGACGGTACAACTGCCTCTCGGCCTACTCTGGAAGCGCACCATTCCAGCTTTTACGATTCCTCCTTTTCGCGAATTCACTATGCCATAGATGCAGCCAAGGATGGTACCTACGATGAGAATTTGCACAAAAACATCAAGAAAGATCCCATCACCGGAAAGCTGTGGGCTCAGAGTGCTCTTCAGCAAATTGCAACACTCTACTTTTGGCTCCCGCAACTATTCCTTATCTGCTACATGCTTCGGATCAACTATGAGATAGCAACAGTCTACGATCAAGTTCTATACTATACGAATGATGGCGACCTGGCACAGAAAGTCACCGATGCTTTCGTGATTCTCCTCCCCTTAGGCGGTGTCTTCTCGATACCGTTCATAGGATATCTGCTGGACCAGAGAAGCTCATTCACAGCCTTTGGTGCTCTTCTCATACTGGGCCTAGGTTATGGCGTACTCTGCATGACCGGCAGTGCTGTCGCCCAGATTGTCGGCATTTTGATGTTCACCATTATGCGACCCTTGATGTACGTAAGACGCACTCCACCGCTGAAAAAGAGGCTTATAAAACGCTCAGGTACACGACTATCTCAGATTACTACACCAAAGTAAGCCATTCTCGCAACTGCCTTTGCCAGCAAAAGCCTGACTTGTCTTCAGATAATCGGAGTCCAGACCTTCGGCACAGTCTATGGATTTGCCAACGCGATGAGCGGGCTATTCACCTTCGTACAGTATGGCATCGACTATACCGTCAAGCGAAAATTGTCCGGCAACTATACGTAGGCTCTGTAGTGCTGACTAATTACCCATATGATCGTACTCACTGATAGCTGTCCTCCAACAGACCCGTCAACATCGTTCTTACGATTCTGTCTGTTGGGCTAGCTGCAAGCGTGATGGCGAAACAATACTACGGAGCCTGGAAGCAAGAGTCTTCCCCTCGTTCAGAAGCAGATGCCGAATACTAAAAAGCCCTCGAAGAGATGTATTGCATGTGTGAAATCGTACCGATACATATATTGTGGGGTTTTGCAAACGGACTGTTCTTTTCTCTTTTAGTTGTGCTCGCTACTGACTCTGCAAGCCTAGCGAGGTCATCAACATCGACCACTCGTCACCGCCCAAGAATGACGTGACTAGCGGGTTGCCAGGCTGCCCGATGCCAGTGAGGACTTCGTCGAGGGCGTTCGTGCCGTCGAATATATTGTTGCTTTGTTGCTGCTGCAAAAGTTGCTGCTGTTGTTGTTGCAGTTGTTGCTGCTGTATCTGCATGTTGTGGTAGTCCTGCAGGCCTGGCGCTGCGGGAGAATTGGGAGAATGGTCAAGAGTCGAAAGCCCTAGTACCGAATGAGAGTAGCGCGGTAAAGGCATAGGAGCTGTAGACGAGTTGGCAGTCTGCATCTGCTGCGGTGGATTCAGATTAAACTGATTTTGTGGAGCCCCGTAAGAAGATGACAGGTTGGATACATTCTTCTCGCTTGAAGTCTGATTGAGGCGATTCGTGGCAGTGGCCAGAAGCGAGCGAAGCACACGACTCTGAGCAATACACGGATGTCCAGGATTCGGCGCGACCATCTGCTTGTTCGGAGAAAACGAAAAGTAACAATCAGGATGCTTCAAGAGAGCGGTGTGATGGAATTTGACAGACCTCCAGGAAATCCGAAGCCAGCTCGGTAATTCGGAAGAATTTGCTGTATAGTGCTATGCGCCCTCTTGAGTCTGCCTCGTATGGTTTGATAGGATTGGCAGGGGTAACGACCGAAAGGTCGCATCGCATGAGATTCTGGCGCCGCATGCTCGACGATTAGTGTTTGCATCACTATCGCTAAAATGTGCACTCACCGCTGCCCGGAGCTTAGCGAGAAACATGGCAGCAAAGACAATGATGACGCAGATGACTGTATCGACAGCCGTGCTGACGTGTCTCGCATGATCAACATCAGGCTCCATGGGCTTATATATGGGCAGCCCGTCTTTCCAGTATTGCGGATCTTCAAACCTTGGTACTCGACGGCCACCTTCTGCCCGAGCTTGAGTACTTAGATATAGAAGAATGGTCGATGCTGCATCCACAGCTATTGCCAGAAATTTGGCTTCGTCATGCGAGATGACAGGTGGGGAGATATTGCCAACATTAGAATTAGTTGAAGACGCGAGGTCGCCACCGTTGTCTAAGAATGTCTTGTTGCGGATAGCCCATGAGCGATAGACATCCGCATTGATGACCAGTCTGTGGAAAGGCCCAATGAAATGTGTGACGAATGCTGCGTCGTACGCTAAGCGCGGATGATTCTTGTACCAGTATTCGGTAATAGTGTCTAGGTCTGCATTGGCTCTTGACAAAGCTGACAGATCAGCTTGATCGCCTTCTCGGGAGCCGTGGAATGTGCGGTAGACGGAGGAGACTTCGAGGAGGACGCACAGCTCCACATCTGTCGGAGCATCGTTGAGATTTGCGAAGGTTCGTGTCACCTTGAGGCTTTCAAGCACAAAGGCTGGTCGTTAGCAAGTCTTCAATGCACATAAAAGCCTTGAGCGGACTCACGAGTCTGTAATGTCGATGCTCGCAGCTCTGCCGTTCTGCATACAGCCGTGCGCATCGACAAAGCACATCCAAAGCCAAAGTCTACACCTCGCAAGGGTCGCAGGCGAAGTGTCTCCTCCCATGAGCAGAGCCGGCGTAGTGTTCAGCTTCGTGACACGTGCTGCCCGGCCGGCAATTCCAGCCAAGAAATAGGTAGTCGCGTTCTGAGGAAAGCGGAGGGCATGAGCATGCTGAGTAAGTCATAATGGATATGATGGCACAGTTCTTACATTCAATTTCGCCAGCCTTTGCATGGCTGGAAAGGTAGTTTGGTTCATGTTGCGTGATTGTAAGCGGGGTGTCTTCCAGATGATACAGAAGGCGAGCCCTAGTATGAACTCGTCATCGAGCTCCGAGTTTCGTGGAGACATAATGATAGCTGAAAACGTAAAGCAATGAGGATGAGACTTCGCTCAAAGAGACGAAGCTATAACTTACGAGCAACTGTCTCGTTGACTAGGGCCACATGCGAAAGGTAAAGCTGCAGACCTTGTTCCCCGTTGCATGCGTCCAGATAGTAGGATGAGATGCAGCAAATGGTGCCGAATAGAAGAGGGCTGATACGAGCACTTTCTTTAGCCAAAGCACAATTGAGCCCAGACAGAACGTTACGTACGAGGTTTGACGTATTCGCATACAATCTCTTATCTGTTCAGGTACAAAGCCATGTACCCAGTATCGGCAGTGATCGACGAAGCTGTCGCAAACCAAAATTAGCCAGCTCAATCAGCCAGTGAGGAGAAGTACGCACAATTGGAAATATCGTTGTGCTTGCTCGACTGTGATGATACCCCTCGACACGGCATCGGGGCTAGTTAGTCCAGGTTGCGTGTAGGCAGCAAGTCCATGACCTTCCAGTGGTATAGGCAGAGGTAGCTCGTCCATATGCGGCAGCGATTCGGCTACTGCACTGACGGGGTTACCCATCCTCATATGACTTGCTCCAGCTGTTGTATCGGGAAGGCCTAATTCATCCATGCTTGGCAGAGTGAAACCACGCGCAAAAGGCGCGTCTCCGTGACCTGCAGCCTTGATGCTGCCGCCAGCGCTCGGTGCTGGACTTCCATAGCGCGCAAAATAGCTGAGGTACTCTTCGATGCCCTTGGTGCGGTTGGTCAATTCCTCGAGGCTGACCAAGGATGATAAGACAATGCACCCCAACGACAGGAAGAGCTTGCTCACCGGTTGAGTATTGTTTCAGCCACATCTGTTTGTATACCAGATAGTCTGGGAACGGCTGAAGGTGGACCAGCTTCGTTACTCGCTGATTCTTCCGGCGCTTTTCGCTTCAAAGACTGTCGCGGCGCCGATTCTGTGTAACTGCACTCGAGGTTGTATCTGATGCAGCAACAACAGAATCGTGTAAGTCTTCGATCACGTCAAGCACAAAGCATGTTTCTTACAGTTCGCAGCGCCTGCATGGCACCCTAGATGGTCCATCGCATTTCTGCTTGGTTGCACGGCCTGGATAGACAATGCATATAGATAGTCAGAGCTCTGTTCACTGTTAGAAGCTTTGTAGGGTTCGGAGAGGGTAGGACCGGGAAGGTGAAGAAGTTGGGGCCGAAGATTAACTCGACGAGGTGCATTGAAGTTTGATGTCTCTCGTTTGATCTTATCTGCTTAACCTCCGTTACGGGATCGCATTGGCCTTTTCAATGAAGGTTTCAATGATGAAGGATTCCGAGGCGAGCGGGATCCGGGCCTGCCTGCCTGGCAGTCTGTCAAGATGACAAACGCAACAAAACCAGCGTCTTCTTCTTCTTCGTCTTCGCATTCGTGATGGGATGGACTTGCGCTTCGATACTGTCGAATACGGTACGGTAAAGTACTCACAATTCACGCAGGCCGTGCGACTCCTCTGGCCTGTTGGCGGTCCGCTACCGCTCCCACTTCCGCTGGCTGTCGGCGCTGCGCTCGTCGACGCTTTCGAGTCCTGATCCTCGCCGGATCCACCGCTGACCATGGCTGGCTGGCGGGTTACTTCATGCTCGTCAGAAGAGCAAGGTGCGAGTAAGTCGAAGGGCAGACGGATCAATGTAGGAATCGCAATATATGTCTTGTCGATACAAGCTTATATGCTATAATCCTGCAATGATTCCACCTAGATTCATTACACAGTAACTCCCGAAGCCGCGTCGTGGAATGAATAGAGACTGGCTACGGGAGGGCACTACGAGGTTGCCGTTCTTCTTCATAATCAGTCTACCCGTAAGCATCATACTCCTGACCTTCGCTCGAGAACCCTCGAACAGCATGCAGCACTTCGTCCTTGCGCCGCTGTGACACCTTTTTCGCGTCCTCCTCGTCTTTCGCTGCCATTAGAGCCTCTTCTGGTGATACTTCCTTCATCCAAGGTAATGGTGTGTCCTCGAGGTCAAGGTCCTGTGTTCATATCGACGTTAGCCAGAAAAGAGGTAGTAACTTGTGCGAAAGGCCTACGATTTCGCCCAACAGCACGACATTCTCCCCTCGTATGAGAAAGAGTCCTCTTGGCACGTCTGCGTATACGTTGCCTGCTTGTATACGTTCGACCGTGTCCATCAGAACGAGGTTGGCTGCCATCAGACAGGACTTCTCAGCGCTAGCACAACACGTAGCTTAGAAAATAGAGACCTCACCGTATTGGTCATAGGACCGCAATACGCCTATAAGCTTCTTGCCATCCCGGAGAACGACAATGACTTTCTCTGCGAGAGGATAGACACCAGAATCAGCCAGGGAAAGGCCAGCTTGCTTGTCAGTGAGCTCGACTGACTGTCAACTGTATCGACGAGCGCGCCAGACGTCGTGAAAGCCGCGTTGGAAGCGACGTCCATCTACAGTAGGAACGACCGAGCGACTAGAGGAGGAGCAGACGGTTTGCGCAGAGATTGAGGAGAGCATAGCAGGTTCAACGATTCCATATATTCTGAATTATAAGGAGTATCATCCTCACGCAATTTGCGGTGTTTCGATTTCAAACGAGTTGGCACCTTCTTGACCGCACTCTCACATCCAAGAAAGAATGAGCCAGCGGCCCCCTGGAACGTACGAAAGTGGTCCTGGAGTATGTCTTCAAGCCAGACCTATGCTGTCCCTATATGCTGCAAGATATGCCTATCGCGGAAGCTGACGCTGGATCGGCAACTCGGTACCCGTAGATTCTGCGCGAGATCATCAAGAAAGATCTAGGAGAGCTCTCAAGTACCGATAGAGAAGCTATAAAACACGTACGGGGCGGCGCCTGTCATTAGGAAGAGGAGAAGCTAACTGATTACGACATGTACCAACTCTCTCTGCTGCTTCTTCTTCTTCTCCTTTCTCTCTTTCCATCACGACTGTACTTTCAACATCACCAATAGGCTTCTGCGATCTTCATACGCTATTCAGCTTTCGGTAAGTAGCGTGCGCCCGCCGGTCTGTCGAGACACAAAGACTGAGTCAGGTACTGTTGCAGGGTGAGCAGCACGCAGACCTTCCATAGATGTCGCTTCTAAAACTAGGCTGCTATGGCTACCAGGACTGTTCTCGGCAGTAAGTAGACTATTTACTCCAGTAGCGGCCGCACGCTCACGAATGATTGCTATTACAGGCGGCCTAGGTATCTTACTAGCACTCAGAGGGCGATATCATCCTACTCGGTGGTCCAAGCTACCTAAACTTTTCCCGAATGGTTTCAGAAATGGGCCAGACCACGATGCTGTTCGAGATCGTTTTGGTCAGACGCTCAAGACGATTGCATTCAGTGCAGGAGGTGTTCTGCTAGGGCAATCTGTTGGCTTCGTGATAGGCATGCGGCAAAGTGCGAAGATTCTGCATCGGGAGGGGAACTACGAGAGTATAGAGAAGGTCATGAAGAAGGTACAGAAAGATTTGATGGACAACTACCAAACGGCGAATGTGCCGAGCTCACCTAGTAATCGGAATGACGGCTTGCTAGGTGATTCTGGGATTACAAGAGATGCTTTCGGGATGCCTGGACCACAATCACAAGCCAGCGAAGCGGCGATACTCACTGACCGACAGAGAAGAAAGCTACAAGGACAGAGACCGCCCGAGCAAGTCAATCAAAGCGACTTTACCAATTTCTATGGTGACAGGAATGCAGATTCTGGCGAGAACTCGAGGCTGAACAGACATTTCGAGAGGGATTCGACACAGCCTCCAGACTCCCAGCCACAAGGGAAAGCATGGGGAGATAGCAGCTTTGCCAGAGATTTCGGGAATGAACCCAAGTTCAGTGCAAACGAAAGTGGCTTTGCAGGACCGCCTGATGTTCCCGACTCCGCAAATACAACACAAAGAAGGGGACAGAGTAAGTTACTACCCATAGAGCTTTTGAGATAGGAAAGTCTGACGTTCGGTTCATTCAGACGGGCCCCCCAAGCGGACGAGATGGGAAGAACTGCGAGGTGTGCGCGATCAGCGCGACTCAGCCTGGGAACAGATACGACAAACGAACGCACGTCAACAGATGAGCAGCACATCCTCGTCTACTGGCAGCGACCCAGCTGCGGACGACTTTAGCCTCATGTCGGGCGGCGCGCAGAGTAGGGAACAAGATGAACGGCGGAGAAGAGCTGAAAAGGAAAGAGAAAGACTAGAGTACGAAAAGATGTTCGAGAAAGAAAGCCGTGGAGAGGATTCCCTGTAAAACTTGGAAGTTGATCTGAACAAACAATGTATAGACATTCATGCCTAGCATCTTTGCATGAAAACAAGCATATACTAATCGCCTGCTTCGTTGGGAAGGTCCTCCCTCGGGGATTGTGATTTGGGCGGGCTTGACGATTTGAAAGCCAGTTACGATTTCCCCTCCGCATGCTTCAGGTTGCTTCTGCAACAACAAGTCTTGCAAGATGGACAAGCTTGATCTTTGGATTACGATGCCCAGATTTGTCCCAAAGCCAGCGCCGGGATTCATACGTCCGGGAAGCGATTGGCCTTCCACTCCAGCTCAGACTGTCCCCGAAACGAGACACAGGATCTTCAAGGCCACATGCGAGGTTGTCAGGTTGGAGCGCTCTATCGCCTTCGTGAACGGCGGAGGGGTCCTTTTTGATACCGTACATTGCGCGATGGCACTCATAGACTAGGACTGGAGCTTGACTGAGTTGCTTGAATGCACAGGAAAAGCTCTGCGCCGCTCTAGATGCCCTTCGTCGGACTGTGGACCACAGCAATTTCCGTCAAGTCGACCAAGCCCTGGCCGATAGCTTCAAGGCGTTGACACCATGGGCTGCAAGGATTGTAGTGAACTCTCAGCAACAGTCCGTTTGGAGCTACAGAGTGGATCAAACTCTGCTGCGACTGCTGGCTTGTCTCAGTCCCGAGCATTGGGCTCGACTTCCAGACGATCAAGCAAAGATGTTGCGGAGGGATCAGAGAAGCGCAGAGAGATACGTCAAGATGGGAGAGCTGCAAGCTAGCATTTGGGCGCGGGAGCATCTGGCACATGAGTCGTCCATTAGCAAATTGAGACGTGTGATAGCCGACGCCAGAGGTCAATTTCTGTTCTGACCAGGTCTCCTCTCACATATGCATGTTTCTCATACAGCTTACGAGCAACAGTACCTGAGCGACGTTTAACCGACCGCCATGCTTTCGTTAGAATCTGAGGATCGAGATACCTGAGTTGTGCCTGTAAGAACGTTGAGACGTATGATGAGGAAACGCAGAAGATACAGCTCCATGCGCCTACATAACGACATAGTATATATATCGAAACATCATCTAAGGGTGCGTTGAAAATACATCGACACTACCTAATTCAGTGATACAAGGTTCAAGGATCTCGTGTGAACGGGAGTCACTTTCAAGATAGTTCAGGCGCTAAGTAGATTGAGAGTACGGAGGGCATCTTCCCCAAAGTCATCGCGAGCGGAAGTGCACTCGTGATCGAGCTTGAGAAGCTGTGATGCCTCCGGAGCACCAGCTAAACCTTCTTTCTCACACAGACGACCATGTCAGCTGGGATCATCGTTTTGTATTGAGAGAATACCGACGGACTCGGAGTATCTGCACGCTGAGGCCTGGCAACTTTACGAGCCGGAAGACCAGCTTCCGCCAGATATCGGGTCAGCCAGTCATCCAATTTCGAGGTGTTCTTGTCCAGATCCTGTGTCTTCCGATTCAAAACTTCCCGGGCCTTGTCGATGTGGTTGGACTGGTCTTGAGGTACGCCGGCCGCTGCCCTATCGAGCTGCTTTCCGGTTCGCCTCAGCTTGCCAGTTGCGCTTGTCCACATCGAAGCAGCGGTTGTCCAAGTAGAACGCCTGGTGGCATGCGTGCGGTTGTCGCAAGCTGGTCACCTCCGACAGGTTTCATCTCCTTCTGCGTTTCATTATCATCACGCAGAAGACCCTGGTTATGGATCGTCTTCAGGAGGCGGAGCAGTCCGAAGCAGAGTCGGTCCTGCTCGTCCAGGAGTTCTTCAGGCGCGAAACGCCAATGTTCCGCGCATTCAGAGATAATGTACTGGGAAGCTTTATAAGCCCGAAGAACTGTATCGATCTGACATTGTCTTGAGCCTCGAAGCGGATACCAGCTTAAAGAATGAGGCATGCTTACGGTTATGTACAGGTCAAACTGAGCAAGGGGTACCACTTCCTTGTGATCTAGTCGTGCTGCTTCAGAATCTTTGAAGCCTTGAGCGAGGATTGTGATGCTTGCATCTATGCCAGCTGCCATGTTGGCTCAATCGCCGAGCTGAAAGTGCTTGCAAAAGAAGAGCATTGCGGCCGTACAAGCATACAATATGTGCAGCAAGTACGCCTCTGACGCCTCGTCGAGGGTCAGTGCCTGACCTCGGACCAGAGCCGACCTGTCAGAGCCATGCAGACGTCCTCGCCAAACCTGTAAAGGAGGCGTACGGCTTAGTCCTTTTGCATCATACCGATTCGTTGCAGCAGAGCAGAATGTCAGAGAACGCGGTACAGTTCAAAGCTTGCCCGGCATATCATCTCAAGGCTGGGGTCGATTTCGAGACCCCTGGCAGCGACCTGCCAGGATACCCTCCAGAGTCGGCTGAAGATGTGAAAGCCGTGATAGACCGCTATCAAGTTGCTCTGTTTCACTTGGAAAGGTCCATTGCGTTCATCAATGAATGTTTCGGCTCGCACAAGATAAACGATCTCGTAAGCTGCGACGGCCGACTTCAGGAAGTAGTGGGTGTTAAGAGATCAGCTTTCGTTATCTTCTGCAGTCAGGCTTGTCCAGAGTCCTCGGGTACCTGTCGACGGCTCTCAATGCCAACAATTTCCACCAGATTCATGCTGCAGTGTCGACCATCTTGACGCCTCTCCAGCCGTGGGCAGCGACTGCTATCAACACCCCAGAACAGACTGTTCAATGGATGTACTGCGTTCATCAGAGCATGGTGCTTCTGCTAGAGCCCTTAGTGCCCGCAATTCTGGAGGAGATAGCAGCTGAACACGTCGACGAAGTGAAAGAAAGGCTTAGATTCGCGAAGTCAGAGATGAGCTTCACGGACGAATTCGAGCACGATATAGTGGAGATGGGTCAAGGCAGCAAGCAGCCGGGCTTATTCGCGCGACTTCTCAACGCAATTAAGCAGAAGGTAAGCTGTGTCTCCGATCCTCATAGAGTGCAAGACAAGCTAATATTTATCTGCCGTATCCTCCAATACAAGTTTGCAAGAAAGGCAACAACTACCTGAATGGTTTACGTGAACGGCCTCATGTTGTAACATGCCGATAGAGCTAGCCTCAGTACTGTTGTGTTAGTGTGATCCGTGTCTGCCTGTCATCGACAAGGACCTTCTCCTCAAGCAAGTATGATTATCCCCGCGCTAGGGAGTTTGGTCTGCATCGTAACAGGCTGTCGGCCATCGTCCGTAAGACAGGCTGTACGTCTTGGCATGAGATGCCATTTGTTTGCCTGTCAGCCTTCAAGCTGTCCGCTAGCTGGCGCTGCAGTTCTGCGGCAGATCAGCCTCTCGAACCATGTCTTATTGATGTCTTTTCTTTCCATATCAAGATCAGTCATGACAGAAAGACCTATGCCAGAGCCTTGCTTGCACGTAGAGCCAAGCCCAGCCTTCCAGTACATCTGGCGGAACATATCTGCGTGTCGCCCTGAAAGTGGCGAAGACGTAGAGAAGACACTGCTACAATGTCGTGTAGGCCTATTCCATTTGGAGAGATCCATTGCATTCGTGAGCGGCGAGGTACTTGACGAAATGCATCATGGCTTGGTAGGTCGAGGTAGTCCGGATACGGCCTTCAGATCTGACGTGACGCATGAATCATCATAGAGTGGTATTGACAGCGTGCTCCGTATTCTGTCTCGCGCGCTCAACGATGTTAATTTCCGAAAGATCCACGACGCCGCTGTGTCGATATTCGAACCTCTCGAACCATGGGCAGCTGCTGTCATAAAGTCTGAGAAAGATATTCTCAAATGGTCGTACTGCGAGGCACGGAGTATGCGCCTTCTGCTGGAGCCGTTAATGCCCGACATTCTGGCCGACATCGCGCCCGACGAGACCTTAGAAATCGAGTATGGCTTTGACGCGGCGAAGAGGCATATTGAAGGACTAGACGATCTTGCTACCTTTGAAGAAAACATTGCACGCAATGAAAGACGTCGTAGGCGTCTGCCTCGGAAAGCACTGCGATGGCTCAAGGCCAAGGTGCGAGACCTTTTCTCGATGAAAAAACTTGCGGGTATATACTGATAAGCATCGCTACAGATGATGCGCAAGCCCAAAACGGCAGTCGTCGACACTGTAGGCTGACACCGTCAAAGCCATGTCGTTTTTCGCCTCCGCCTCTATTCTTCGACCAGCTTGACGTGTAAGAAAATTATAGTTGTTGTGAGACTCGAGAGAATGTGCTTTCAATAATTCCGCGATACTATCCAGTCATTGGTTGATGCCCGAGATCTTTGCGTTCGAGAAATCCATCTCGGGATGCGCTTCTTGAAACTTCTTGAGCGCTTCCAGCTTTTTCTGCTCGTCTGAGCTTGGTTTGCCCATCTGTTTCTGCTGCTGGTCATACTATTGAACGACAAAAATCATCCAAGTTAGTGAAGGAAGTTCATTCGAAGATCAAACAGGGCACAGCGCACCATCATCTTTTCCACCATAGCTCGCGTCTCTCCATCCAGATCACTCAATTTGCTGTTTTCGGGATTGATCTTCGTCGTGTCGATTTTAGGTGCGCCTTTGACGACGTTCTCCCACCAAGTCTGCTGATTGAGCTTTTCAAGCGAGAGTACCACTTCTTTCTGATCGTCTGCAGTATATACATCAGCATCATATCTTGTAGAAGTACCGAATGGAGGGAAGAAGCTAACCTAGGGTCCACGTAGAATCGTCGACTTTGATCCCTTGGCAGAGCTCATCGTCGATGATGGGTTCTTTACCCTTGAGTCCGACTTTCAAGCGCGTCTTCTTGATCTCTATAGTCAGGTCTCGGCTCTTGGTTCCAGCAGGCACGGGCACAGTGACAGTCAGTTCTTGCAAGGTCTGTCGCCAGCGGTAAGGCAGGGCTGGACACGAGGACAGCGAATTCAGAGGCTTCAACGTATTCTTGCACAATTGACCTGGCCCGCACCAGCTTGCTCAGCCGCTTCTTGATCAGCTCGCGACTGGTCATACGCTTTTTGCTCGTCGGTCGAAAGCTTGTCATAATCGGCCTGCGAGAGCTTTTCCACCACTGCGAGAACACCGTTGCATGAGTAAGAGATTCTTCATGACGGTCATGCACTGCTGACTTTTGATTTGTAGGTCGTGACGGCCTCCGGTAAAGAGAGACGTTCTCCTGTGTATTTCGCTAACTTAAGCTATGCTACATGAAGTATCCGTCTACAACTTGGCCTCTACAGGCGGCTGCTTGTCTAGGAAAGTCGTCAAGCTCCACGCCCAGAATTCACCTCCGAAATAATCGTACCTTAGAAGCGTTAACCAAGGCTTCTGGATCGGGAGGGATCCTAAAGCTTACCAATTATGACCAAAGTCGTCTCGTGGACATGGCAGAACCTGTGCGTGCTTGATGCCTTGTACCAAGTCCTGAACCTCTTGTGGGTAAACGGAAACATCCCTTTTTCCATGAATGATGAGGACGGCTAGACTCCTGGGTATGCTAGGAAGCTGCTTCCTAACATCATATCCTCCTATGGCGCGTTGCTGAAGCTGGATAGTCGCTGCTGGGCGCCGGCTACTGACACTTTCTTGTATTCTCCGTTCGCATAGCTCTGGATTGGCTCTGATCCATTCTTCATCGTAGCATAGCTGCCAACACGATCATATAAGTACCGCCTCACCCTGTGTAAAGAGGAGTAGGACGGACCTTGATGATCAGCTCGGTCATTTCGCGATCCTTCTCCTTCTTGCTCCGCTTGTCTTTCGCTAGTCTTTTGCTTTCTTCGTAGATAGCTCGACCAAGATCTGATTTAGGTGCCTTTGCTGAAGTTGCGCCCAGTACGCAATGCACAATCTTGAATGGCAGATTCGGCATGACGAGCATTGTCTGAGCGATCATGCCTGGCGCGCCGGAGTAGATCAGCATGAATCACAAATTTGCTGTATACACTCTCACCTCCCATCGAATGCCCTAGCAGATCAATCTCTTTATAGCCGAGATGCCGGACGAGAGTAACAACATCGTTCGCAAGGTCCTGCAGGGTGATGCTCTTATTCTGAGCTTGCCAGGTGCTTTCGCCTATATCTCTGTTGTCCAGGGTTACGACTGTGCGCGTTTTGCAGAGAACAAGAGCCAGGTCGATGTAGTCGACATTTCCGCAAGCCGAAAGCCCTTGGATCATGACAAGCGGGCGTTTGCCAGATTTAGCGTTATCATAGACTTTGTATGCAGTCTTGATGCCATCGCCTGCGTCCAGGAAGCTCGTTGCGGGAACAGACATCGCGGTGACAGGTTAGAGGACGAAAGACCCGAGGTTTTTTGGCGAAGTCGATTACATGCTTTGGAGCATAGGAATCTTCGCTTCCACACGTCCTGATCATAGGAAGTGACTGCCTGCAGAACCATAAGTTGCTGGACATCTTGAGCCTTTGGGTTCACTGCATTCGATTCGGACTTTGCATGCTTTTCGCTGGAGCTGGCCGTCATCTCGTTCATCGTTCTCTCGGTACTACCTTCAGCTCGTCGTCGTCGTCGTTCTCCCTGCTTCATCCGCGCGCCATGAGCGTCAGTCCACCGAGCAAGCGAATCAAGACTTCGGCGAATGGCCTAACAAATCCTGAGGAAAATGCGACATCCTTTGCCATAGCCTCGTCGTCAACGAGTACACTCGAGAATCCAGCAAGTAACGGTCATGATGCGACGATGCTGCCTGTACCCAAAGCGCCGAAAACAAAGAGTGCTCAGAAGCTGCGAAAACGCAAAGTCAAGGCCGCAGATCCAGGAGGACTCGAAGAGACCATGTACTTTGAAGCAATACACCTCCTCGGAAAAGACGTAGTCGAAACAGCTGTGAAAGAAGATCAGGACTACCGCGAAAGGTTTGGGAAACTCGAGGAAATCGAACTAGATGTCATAGCTATATCCAGTCACGGTCCGTGCAGCATTATGCCTGCTTGGCTGCCTACTGACGTATTGTCACTGGACAGGCGAGGGGCTAGCGATACCTGTAGAAAAAGATTGGATAGTCGCAGTGCCTTTCTGCGTGCCAGGCGAGCGGGTTCTAGCTAGGGTATACAGGAATGTGAGTCGATCCGGAATGCAGGACGTTTGTCGCGTTAAGATGCTGACGATAGACCAGGACCGAATGCACTCGTACGGCGACTTGGTCAAGATTGTCAAAGGAAGCGAGGGCGAAGATCATTGGCGAGATGACTCTCGGATACAGTGCAAATACTTTGGGACCTGCGGCGGGTGTCAATACCAGATGCTCAGCTACGAGCGTCAACTATCCCTCAAGCGAGAAGTAGTCGTAAAAGCATATCGCAACTTCAGCAAGCTACCTGAACATCTCATACCCAACATACTTGATACTCTACCTTCGCCACGGCAATACGGCTATCGTACGAAACTTACACCGCACTTCGATGCGCCGACGAACGAGATGAAACGGAATGGGGGCGAGGGACTGCGGATAGGGTTCCAGCAGAAGGGAAGACGGACGGTCATGGATATAGAAGAGTGTCCTATAGGCACTGAAGCCATAAATAGGGAATTAGTCAAGGCTAGGCAGGACGTGCGGCGGTAGGCTACTCTTCTCTGCGGGCATGTCGATATGAAAACTGATACACGAGCTACTGCAGGAATGCAGCAAAATACAAGAGAGGCGCAACGATTCTTCTGCGAGATTCATTACCGATAGACGTGCCAATCGTCGACCAAATCGAAGCCGGACCAAGCGACTCTGACAAACACATTTGCATAACGGAGCACAACGCCATTGTGCGCGAGCGAGTAGTCGACAAGTTCTTCACTTTTACCGCAAACTCCTTCTTTCAGAACAATAATGGAATACTGGGCTCGTTAGTCGAGTGTATAAGAGACCTACTGCCGAAGGAACAAGGAGAGAGATACCTTGTGGATGCGTATTGTGGAAGTGGGCTGTTCTCGATATGCCTAGCTAGCAGGTTCAAGGAGGTTGCGGGTATCGAGATCTCAGGTGGGTCAGGGTATGGCTATTTTTCACCGTTCAGTCCTGATACAGGAATTCTTCTCAGCCGAGTCTATCAAATACGCTAAGCTGAATGCCGAATTGAACTCAATCAAGAACGTCAGCTTTATCGCTGGTTCAGCTGAGGGAATCTTCGAGGTATAGCAAGGCATTGCAGCTTCTTACGTACATTATTGACGCATGAGTCGCAGAGCCTCACCTTTCCGTCTGATCAGACGACCATCCTGATCGACCCTCCTCGGAAAGGGTGCGACGAATCGTTCCTTAAGCAGTTGCTGGCCTTCGCACCTGCGCGGATTGTAAGTCAGATTCGTACAGATACACGATCCTCAGCTTATGTTTGTGCCTGCATAGGTATACGTTTCGTGCAACGTCCACACGCAAGCACGCGATGTAGGCTATCTCATTAATGAGAGCAAAGAGACGTACAAGCTCGATAGTATAAGAGGCTGTGATCTCTTCCCTCAAACCTACCACGTCGAGTCCCTAGCAGTCTTGTCGCGGTCGATCTAGCTCCGTTCATCCTTGTTGAAATAGCAGCTTTACGCATCTCGGGAGTCATCCGTCGTGCGTGAAACCGTTGGCGAGTTAGTCCGCAAGGCAATTGAACGTGTCTTTCTCATCTTTCACCCTGAAAATGTTGCCCTTTGCTCCTTTCTCTTCTCTCCCTGACCACTCTGATGCCGCCTTTCCGCAAGCGATGAGCGCTGATACCTCTCTACGGAGGAGCGAGAGCTTGTCCAAGATCCCTCGTAGCAGCAGTCGGCCGAAGCTGAATCCTCGCGACTCGATTCTCACAAAGACAAAGTGCGTCCGTCTGACAAGATGTGTCACGGAACTTCCGAAGGAATCTCGACGTTTCATGGACTGACAATCTCAATGCAGCAGTCTCAACCCAGTTCTGCGTATCAACCGCTCTGCTTCTGCTTCTATTGCGACTTCAAACGAGACGTTTCACGCGCAAAGATCAAGGACCAACAGCGAAGTCAGTACCGGTTCAGCGAGATCTGTTGGCTTAACAAAGAAGATAAAGAACGGCTCTGAAGACGTAAGGAGCAGAAGAACCAGCTCAGAAAGCTTGCGAAGTTGTCTTGAAAGAGCACCCTCGCCTGCTCCGTCCGCAGCGTCATCAACGACTTCGAAAAAGTGGGCAGAAAGCCCGGCACAATGGCTTTACTTGCTACTTACTGACTTTATTTGCTTGCAGATCCGCTCCTTCGTCCTTCATGCGAAGATCGTCGAGCTCGCATTCTTCCTTGAACAACTCGCCAAGCTCCCTGCGCACCCCTGATAAAGGGCTACACATTCGCAACACATCCACTGCCTCTGCTCCTGCTGTACAGAACACAGTCTGCTTTCCTTCAAACTACTCTCCTACACATTCTGCCACTTCTTCCACATCTACTGCCCCTTCCTTCGACATTCTTAAATCCTCCCTACGTGATACTCTGGCGAATTACCAGCCTAATGGCGAGGGAAGCATAAGTAGTACTAGCACTACGCATGTTCGCCAGCGATCGGAAAGGAGAAGCGTGTCATTCGTGCTAGATGAGGCGCAGGCAATCTCAGAGGCTGCCAAGGCAGTGTCGACTCAAAGCAATACTGCGACCTCGACTACTACGACCTCTCCGTCTACGACCATCTCCTCAAGGACATCCACTTCCTCCTCAACTGTGCGGACGTATCCCGTGACCGAATGGCAGCAGGACGATGATCCCGACAGCAGCACCAGTCGCATGCCTATCTTGCCACTGCAGCTAGCAAGATATATCATTGGACTATCTGAGAAAGATCCTCTAGCCCTTGAGACATCCGAGGCATCTTCGGAACAAGACAGTACAGACGACACCGGCACGCTTACGCCTTTCATTGCTGAGAGTAGACGTGCTCCTGTTGAAGTGGTCTATCGAGATAGTCGTACTATTGTGAAGGTGGCGGAGACTTTCATCGGCTTATGGCTTGCCGTCATCTGGCTTACCATTGGCCGTCTCGTGGGACCTGGGAGAAATAGATAGGAAGATGGAGTCGATGTTTCACACTCATATATAAACCCTTGAGCGTCAGTTCATGCTCACTCCGACCTTTAGTAGCAGGTCGATATCTATACACGCAGAGCAATTTCGTAGGCAGTCTCTCCGCAGGTTTGTTGATGTAGAAATATAAAGTAGATTCACGCATAGCCGCTCTCTCTAAACCGTAGAACTAGGGACGAGTGCCATCCGATAACAAGGCTGATTCCTCGAATCTTAGCAGCCTCCACTCACACAAGCTCGTTTTTTTCGGTTCGCAACTGCATCTGATCACTCCATCGAATAATCAGATCCATGTAGATATGGAAAACTTCCACAGCTCCCCTATACCCTTCCCCTTTTGTCACCTCAGACTCGGGATGATGGGCATACCGGAAGAGGCCCATTTCCGTGCAGACAAGCCGGATCTCAGCATTCAAGACTAGCCTTATGCTCATCAAAAATCAAGAGCAGGCCTCAACCAATCTAGCTAGTCTAGGCTTTAATCTCCCCAACTTTCAGACCGCTTCCCCCGCTCATCCCGACTACAGTGTTTCGAAGTCGACAGTCATGGCTGCTGAGATGATTGCCAAAGCCACGCCTAAGGTCATAGAACTTGCGCCTAAAGCTTGGAAAGTGGGACAGACCTTTCTCAATGCTGCGAATGTTAACGCAGCTCTTAACGTTTACAAAGCGGCGAACGATTACCACAAAGAACATCACAAGCCGCCAGAATCGACAAGGCTTACGAAAGATGGCCAAAGTAGCGACCATCAGGCCGTAGAAGGGAGATCTCGTCATGGTCATCACAGAAGACCAAGTGAAACAGACGGTTATATCGAGCAGGCGTACGGCCAAGCACAACAGGGACAGGCTCGTCCTTTGCCGTATCCAGAATCGGACTATATGCCCATGGACCCCTCCTTGTACATGTACAGCAAAGCGCAGCCCGACAGGCGGGGCTCGCAGGGGTCAAGGCAACACTCATATACTCCTACACCTGGCACTTCTAGCCAAGACGGACAAGATTACTTCGATGCTCGGGTTATGGACGGTCACGAACGAGCTCTACGCGAGGCCAGAAATGCTGGTCGTCGCAGATCCAGCGTGGACCAGCGAAGGATGTCGGCCAGCTTCGACAGTCCTATCAATCCACCACTACCCAAAGAGGTCGGGCTCCGCAACGGGAAAGAGGGAAGGCGAATACGTCCAACACCTGATCGTGGATATCTGAAGCAAGGACCTCCAACAGCTTCAGAGATCTACCCCGCTTATCCTCCGCCTAGATCAGATCCCAGCAAGATGAACAAGCCTCAGATGCAACGTTCCTATAGCCAGCCAAAGAACGGCGCAGAGCGTATGGTGAACCTCGTCGCAGCAGCTGACCGTGGAATCGGAATACCTCCTCCTCCTATACCCTTGCCGCGTCGAGACTCGACTACTGGCAACATCCCTTCCCAGAAAAGGCCGCCCATGCCTAGTCGTATCTCGTCAAGCGCATGGCGAGCCTCGCTCGCATCTAGTACCGGCTCAGGCGCCTCGAGTCGAAACAATGACAGTAGATACGGCTACAGTAATATGGTATAAGGGCCACGCTATACCCTTGTCGCAATCCTCCATGTCTCGAAGCGTAGCTCGGCTCTGTTAGATTAGCAATCACAGCGGGCCTTCACGTTACTTGTACGGAGAAGAACTTTATCTAGAATCTGCCTGCAGTATTACTGAGCCTGTCTATCGCCTCTATTTACTATAACCTACATTTTGCGTGAGACAACCGCAACTGAAATACTCATCAACATCGTAAGAAAGACGCAAGAAAGCGGGTAAGCGAACGACGGGTACTACTAACGACAGCACTTGACGATACTTGCGACTGTATGCATGAAGGCACTTATCTTATCTTTAAGAAGTGCATCTGGGGCGAGTGTTGCTCATTCGAGACCCAGCTCGACTTCGATCTTGCTCTTCAGACTAAAGACATCTTTGCGAAGGTTCTCCTGGAATGTTTCATCAGTCTAGGTAGACAATACAGCTTCAAGACAGGACTCAGCATACCAGATACGAGGTATATTCGGGAACGTTATCTAGAGGGGATGGGGAAGTGCAGCCGTTCTCCGACGGTTTCGAGAACCACTGCAAGATAGGCTTTCTCAGCAGGATGAACGACACACAGTAGTTTGTGAAATGACAGAGTCGAGCACTCACGCGGTAATGGAATAGCTTCGGCCACACGTCTGCTTGAGAGGAGTTCCAGCCGATCTCCCAGAATGGCCGGTTCGCTTTGGCTTTATGCCGGGATGCGATTTCTTCGCCGATAGGGTACATGCGCTAATCAATCTGAATTAGCTAGGCTCTGCTGACCTCTTATTAAGCAGACTCACCGTCTTCTTGTGCTGATTGGCAGTCATGACTGTATTTGCTCTGTAGAACGACTTGACACGCTTGTCGACTCCATTGACACACGTCAATTCGCTCTGCACGAGATTATCTTTGCTAGGTGGGCCATGCGAGCTCTGCGCTGACATCGGTACGCGCGTCATTTCATAGCATCCTCTGTCTTCAGGTAAGCGTTTTAAGAAGTCGGACCATTGTTGTGCTATAGGCGTCGTAGACATCTTGCTGAAGTTGGGCATCGGAAACTCATCGACGTCTAGTATGAGCAGAAAGTCGCTGGAGTCGCGGTGGGACAGAATGCATTCGCTGTACCAGGCGTCTTGGTCGTGATAGGGGTTGTTGAAGAAGGAATCGCCCTGATCGCCTAAAGGGGGTGCATATCTGTTGTTAAGGCAATATCAGCATATGCACATGTTCAAGAATATACTTTGAACTCGCCTGAAAACATCCTTTGCGCCCGCTAACTTGTTGTAGGCGTCTACGAAGGTCCCAAGATTAGGTTGCCGTCCATACCATGCAACTCTTTCGGTGCCTATTCTCCGCATGTGCTCTCTCCATTCCAAACACTTGAGAAGAGGCATTTCGTCGTAAAATGCGGGACTCAGACAGGCAGTCTGTTCAACCTTTTCTAGGGGTTTGTGAATCTCCGTCTTTATGTCTGTAGCGGTATACCAGAGTGAAAAATCGTTGACTGGCCCGCTTGTGCTTGTTTCTAGTTGGGCTCCACTGCCTAACTTATGCTCAAAGGCAAAGTCGAGCGAGATGGAAGGAAGCTGACTGGCCTGTTCCTGCGTGAAGGAGGATGGCAGAGCATCCGACATCTCGAAATGCGCTCGCAATAATGGCGTTGCATCGCATTCTGCCCATACTAGGGTGTCTTGATTGATGCCCCTATCTCTGTACTCTGTCCAGAGCACCTTGACTTCTGCTTTCATGCTCATTGCGTCTTCTCCCGGGATGATAGGAATGTCTGCCGCGCTCTTGCACCACGCTTGAACAGCGTCCAACTCGGGCCTCACTCCATCTATCACGCGTATCCATGCGACAGTCTGGATGAGCCAGCTCTTCCCGTTCTTCGTATTCGTATTCCGCCACGTCACATCCTGATGCGTAATGCTTGACCGAAGGACTAGAACTTCGTATGATGGGTCGCGAAGCTTGAACTGTGCCCGCTGGAACGGCACAAGGGAGGAGTGGGGAAGCGAAGGGTGTTCTTTATTGGAAGATGAGGTCTGTAACGCGCGGGCTTAGCTTTCGTTGCGATATGACACATAGGGGTAATCTTCTGAATGCGTACCTTTGAGTCGTAACTGAGTCGCGTAGTATTATCGCCAGCACTCCCGCGATGCGAATACACGGTATATGCTATCAGCGCCAAAGCAGCGAGCGCCAAAATGCGACGGAGGGACCGCGACGAGACGGCGTTCGCGGGAGAAGGAGCAGAGTTGGTCATTGACGAGGCAGAACGGTAATGATGGGCAGGATTATGGTCATTGTGGTTAGTGTTAGGTTTCCCAGGGCTCAGCATCTGCCTGCGTATCATCAGTTATCAGTAAAGGTCAGTCTTAAATCAAGCCTTGAAACAACTTCAACACTTTTTAAACACTTTTTCAAGACAAACGATGGCCGACACAAGCACTTCCAGCGAGTATGCGTCGATGGAGCAGATCAAGAGTCAGCTCACAAAAGAGGCGTATCGCGAAAACGCGCCCAAAGTCGACCAAATCCGCAAAGAAATTGCAAAATCAGTGTTTGAAGCGCGCAAGGAGCTCACTGGCAAGCAGAAGGACATCTTCAAGCGAAGAGACGAGCTTGCTAGCACTATCGACAAGGTCCGCCCGCCCAAATCTGGCTGTTTTGTCATTTGGGCTGCGAAATTCTGAGACTTTGGCTGCAGTTCTGGCCGACTACGTTCGAAAGGTCTGGACTCAACGACTCCAGTACATATCCTACCCCCCGAATCCTCCCATCTGTGTCGTACACTGACTGCTGATTTCCTCAGTCGACGAAGCCGACAAAGAGGCCTTGTCGCACCTTACCAACTTGCACATTGAATATGCAACAGAAGACCCAAGAGAATACACCGCAACATTCACATTCAGCGACAAGAACCCTTATTTCAAAGAGACTGAGCTGAAGAAGACCTTCAAAGTCCCTGCCGAGATCAAGAAGGAGCTGCCTTATGATTTGGCAGCACCCGTCACGTCTGAGCCTATCACAGTCTCGTAAGCTAGGCATCAGCGCCTGATTATTGGCGCGGCGATTGACTGATTAACGGAATGTCAGATGGACCGACGACAAGCACAATCTCGTCAAGAAGAACCCAAAGCCCGATATGACCAAGATGGAAGAGTACGATGACTTTGGTGGTCTTGGCTGTGAGTATCTAGTCCTTTCCTTACGATTTCAAGCGTGCAACAAGCTCATCGATCAACGCCTACAGCCTTCTTCAACTTCTTCACAGCTTCTGCTGATGATGATGACGGCATGGCCGAACTCGTCCTCCAGACGTACGAGAATGCTCTAGAGTAAGTCTCTCTTTGCGCCGCTTCATCAGGTATGTCGGTCACTTTGCTGAGCTTTATTGCCTTCTTTCGATTTCTTCACGCAGAATCTACGCTGGTTTCGCACAACTCGATGGCGGCGATGATTCTGATGACGAAGATGATGACGAGGAAGAGAATGCAGACCCAACAGCGGAGATCGACCTTGGAGATTCAGAAGACGAAAAGCCAAAGACCAAGAAGCGAAAGGCGTAACTGCTTTCAATTGAAGTTCAGAGGAGTGCTTTTCTGCTATGTCTCTCGCATACTCGTATGCGCTTGCTCGCGGTCGTGGATATACTCACATCTAAAAGCTATCCTATGAATCCAAAATCCCGATAGTCGTCAACTATCTTGACGGGACTATCCTGCCTATTATGCTTATTATTACACGACTCCTGTATCACTTCTTAGAAACAAGACAGTAACGATGTTACAGCCGTCCAAACTTTCGGTCACCTTTAGCTTCCTGACCATGTCATGGCCGACCCGACTTCTCCTTTGACGCCCATCGCCAGCCAGACTTCTGTGGTCGGGGCAGAAGCAGCGTCGCCAGTTCCAGCGCAAACCAAGGCAGCGAGTCGGCCAGCTGGGCAAATCGCTGCAAAAGGACGAGGGAAACGAGCATCTGGCGCAGACAGCATCAAGCAGCAAGACGGCAATGCTGGTGATGATGGCGATGGTCAGCCGCCAAAGAAACGACGAGCTGCAGCTGCTTCTGGACGCGCAAAACGGGTCATTGACGAGAGTGACGATGAGGAGCAGGAACTAGCCCCAAAGGCGACAGCGACACAGCAAGATGTAGAACATACTGTCTCTGAGGCAGCTGCGGGCCCAGCTTCTGGGAATCTGAAACTCAAGCTCAAGCTGGCTGCTGGAAGTCGAACGTCCGCTATACCTGCTTCTGACTCGCAGATACCAGATAGCACACAGTCCTCCTCCTCCTCATCTACTCTCCCTCCAGCAGCCTTTCCTGCGGTAACCGCTCCTCCTTTAACTGTGGACAATCTGTTTGACGATGCTGTCGCACCTCCTAAGAGTTCGGCTGAAGCTGCTATCAGTATACCAAATACGAACGGAGCCACTGAGCGAGTAAAGCCCAGCAAAGTCCTTCCTCCCGGTCGACTCAAAGCGACACAAGGATCCGCTACTCCAAACAGCGATGCCGAAGCCAGTAGCAGTAGGATACCCAAGAAAGCAAGCTCTTTGTCAGCAATAGCGAGACCGGGCTCCACAGCAAGTCTATCTTCAGCTAAGAAGCCTATAAAGCGACCTACGGGCAACAATTCCAGCACATCCACACCACGACATGCAACGCAAGCGCCGCCAGTCAAAGCGGCAGAGCCATCATTTTTAGACTCCTTGTTCTCGGGCATAGTCCCGCAGACAGAACATGAGAAGCAAGCGCAAAAAGAGAGAGAAGAGAAAGCGAAAGCTGCCAAGATAGCTGCTCAAGCTAAAGAAAAGGAGGAAAAGGCCAGACTAGCTGCTAATGCTAATGTTAGGTTAGCGAAAGAGAAAGAGAGGAAGGAGAAGGAGCAGGAGCAGGCGGCAAGTGCGGCTCTTAGTCAAGCTGCAGCAATAAAGAATGGCAATACGGCTACGCCGAAGACTGGAATGGCGCAACCTCCAAAGAGTCTAACATCAGCATCGCCGTCTGTGTTTGTACAGAATTCGAGACTCAACTTGTTGGGTTCGGGGAGGAATAGCAATCTTCAAGCCAGACTAGCAGGTCAGCACGAGTCTCGTAAGGATGAGATACAGCGATTGCGCACAGAAGCCAAGCGGGAACGCGAGAAGGTAGCAGCTGTGAGTGCTATACGTGCATGTTTACACCAGAGCGAGCAGCTGAACGTAACTTCGATTGCCAGGCGGGCGGATTCGATCTTCTTGCACAAAGCCTCGAGATGGCAACTGTGGAGGTACCTTTCCTGAAGGACTGGAACTCGCACCAGCAATTAGCCTATCAAGCCAAATCAGATCGTCCAACATTTCCCTTCTACAATCATCGAGGCCCTCTTCGCGTATCTTCGCGCGAGAATGGCATACCAGCTATGCAGGAAGAAGAAGATGAGGATGAGGAAGGACAAGTGACTAAGAGTAGCAGTAATACACCTGCTCAACCTCTACCTCATCCCTGGACCTTCGGTGCCGCTTTCATCTTCGCTGGAGCGCGGAAGTGAAGTGTTTACGTTACCTTTACTATTATGTTGTTGTCCAAGCGTCGGTATCACCGCGAGTGTCTGCAGAAACACACATATTCGTTTCGTTGCGCAGTCCTTGGTCACGCCGATAGGTCACTCACTGATGTTTTCCAAAATCGTGCTGGAATACCTTGACCATTGACGGCCAGCTGCAGCAAGACGTGCGGACGTGAGCGCTGAGCCGGCTGCTCAACCCAGAAATCCCAAGGAAAATGATGCAAAACGACGCCGGCGCATGGACGGCCCTGCCTCGGATTCTCTATGGTTTCGCTATAGTCAGTTCTTGCGGCACCAACCTGTCGTTACAAGTTATCTTGCAAGTTCTGAGCCATCTGCGCGCAGTTTCCCTTCGTTCCCATCGAAGATAGCGAACGTCCTAACCCTTTTCAGACCACACTTGAAATAGGTTCAGAGCTCTACATATTCGAGGTTTACAAACCGACCTCTGGTGCCAGCTACAGCGACGAAGGCTCGCTGTGGTATCGCGGCTACGTCGTAGCAAGCCGTCATGCTTCAGTCCCGGCAGCATCAGAGGACAACGCTGCCGAATGGGGCGCTACAGCACTTGCAGAAGAGCCCTCTGTGACCGTTGGAATATTCCCTGCAACGCATTGCTTGCTCAAAGAACGCTTGGAGGACGACGATGCAAGATTGGAACAGCTGCGGGCGCATCAAGCTGAGCAGGGCGGCGCTGGGTCTATGTTCAATGCATTCGCATTCAGTAAAAGCAGTAATCTGAAGGAGCCACTTGAACCTCTACTTGAAGAGGAGGACGAAGGCGACATATTCGGAAACTTGGTTTCGACACCCAGCAAGGCAAAAAACAGAGCTAGCATGTCGGACGGAAGACTTTCAAATTATGCAACCAGTCCAGGGGCGGTATCAATTCGCGGCGCAGCCGATGAGCCCAGAAGAAATGGCCATCAGAAGGGAGCCAGCATCGCTTCTATAGATTCCTCCATACCGGACAGCACAGTCATTACTGCATATCATGACACAGTGCAAGACAACCGCCCTTTACCTCCCTTGCCATCTTTGAAGACAGGCGACGAAACCGCGGCGGGTCTGGAAGAACCTCTTGTAGACGAGATCGCCTGCGCAATTCGAGAGTCTGGTGCGCTGCTGTACCAGTATCTACACAAGCGGGATTATGCGATGTTTCAAAGTGTCAAAGCACACATCGAAGCGCTGCATCTCGGTCGGAGACAGTTACTTTCCAAGTCTTTGAGCGTAGACGAGCTCTCCCGTCTCCGAGCAAGTCTGGTTGAACGGCTGCATAGATCCAGCTTGGAGCAAGGTCTGGACTTGGTCGTGCGGCATCCGACCTGGGGTGCCATGGCGGATGTAGAAGCTTATGGAGATATAGATAGAAAGGCATGGATGTCTGGCGTCAGAATGTACAAGATGGCAGTCGATATGGCCTACTCGGACGTCTCGTTGAGGGAGAAGGGTAGCGCGACAAGTCCGGTTGCTGGCAAGAAATCGGGCGCTGTCAGCCAATCTGTTCTAGACAATATCTTCACCTCTGGCGACAATGCGCAGAT
Source organism: Erythrobasidium hasegawianum (assembly GCA_001972285.1). Classification (NCBI taxonomy): domain Eukaryota; kingdom Fungi; phylum Basidiomycota; class Cystobasidiomycetes; order Erythrobasidiales; family Erythrobasidiaceae; genus Erythrobasidium; species Erythrobasidium hasegawianum. Next base: position 200,723 of record BCII01000026.1, read on the forward strand.
CGCTAAAGCCGTTTCACAAGATACTGTGGCCTCACTCCGACAGCATTACCACCTCCTGATCGATCTGAAGGCTTTCTTTGCGAGTCCTTGCCAACCGGGCGAAACAGCAGAACTTCTGTTCAGCCTATACAATAAAGCCGAGAATAGATTTATGACAGAAGAATGCTGCATGATTCTCAACCATCAAGGCGGTGCGTGCCAGCAGATCGATAGTGAGTAGATAGGCTCTCGAGACTAACGGTCTGCATTTACAGTCCCGCGGAGTCACAGAGTGGACGGAGCTCGCGCCCTCTTCGTCGAACTATCACAGGCAGACGTACTGGATGCATTAGTGCTCGTCTGCCGGATTGTTGTCAACGGCGTGGGTAAACCGACGTCTCACTCGACGCAGGGTACTCTGAATGCTCGAAATTCCCGTATGCCATATGGACCTCTCGCATCATTCGGCAATCACGACCGCAATTCCACCATGACTTCTATGGCATCCTTCGTTTCGCAAGACGCGAGCAGCCTACACAGACACAGCCTCGATGACGATGACTCTATGATACGCTCCATCAGTCGGCCAGATGGCACCCACCGAACGACGCGCCGACCTTTCGGCTGTGCAGTTGTCGAGATCTCCCAATTTATCAAGGTCAATCAAGCTCCATCGACTACCGCTATAGAGCTTTCCATGCCTATCTTTACGCCTCTGAACGAGGCCACGTTTTCGACCCTGCATGAGGACATTATCGCCAGCCGGATACGCGAATTTGAAAAGTCGCCTAACGCGGAGCACATCGCTGTCGGCTTGAGGGTGTTCCATGACGATGTGAAGGCTGTGATACGAGACAACCCATCTCTCATGCAAGATACAGCAGTTACCGCCAGACTTGGCTTCAGCGATGTCGTGTTCCCGGATGATCAGCGGAACAACATCTACATCAAGCTATGGAGCGGCGACTTCCCATCGTTAACAAGCGGTACTTCGAAGCTAGGTCGCATACCTGTCAACATCGAGGTTGAGGCGGAAGTGAGGTCGCAGAACGGGAAAGTCATAGCGAATGCTATCTCAAGAGGGAAGGGAGAGAGTCACACCACACGGTTCACCTCTACGGTCTACAGGAACAATGCATCTCCGAGTGAGTAATGTCTCGTTCTTCCCGAAAAGTCAGAAAGACTGACGAGCAGATCAGCATGGGGCGAATTGCTCAAGCTAGACGTCTCTTTCGAGGAATTGTCACGATGTCATCTTTTCTTCACCTTGCGGAATCGTAAAGAGTCTGGCAGTAACAGTCATGCTGCCAACTCGAGCGTATCGTCCGATAAGCCCTTTGCTTTTGCATATCTGCCTCTTTTCGAGGATAGTATTCACTTTCTTCCCGATGGCGGGCACAAGCTCGCTCTCTACCGATACGAGCCACGATCCATCCCTACAGCGACATATTTACAATTCCCAGCCGTCGTTGATCGAAATCCGTCCTCGGTTCCAACACAACGAAATGCCGCTGTTGTAGTGCTGCTGCGCGATACCTTGGTCGTCCGATCTTTCCTGTGCTCCACCAAGATTACACAGGACCCCACTCTCTTGACCCTGCTGGACTACCAACGTTCACTTCTTCAAGATCCTTCACTTCTCCAGCAGACTCTGAGCAAGCTCCGGTATTCTCCTGAATTCGAGTGCGTCAAGATGGTTACCAGTATTTTCGATGCTCTATTTGCAATCATGGCGTCCGAGCGCAACGCTAACGGCGAAATTGACGACGAGATCTTCCTTGCTATCGTGAATCTGCTTGGTGAGTGGATTGAGCCTTTGATATCGCAAATGGCTGATCACGAGCCACTTCAAGGTCTTGTCAACGATAGACGCTTTGCAAACTTCAAGCCCGTCCTCGATGTCTATATAGACAAGTACTATGCCTCATCCACAGCATTCACACATCTCATTCGATCGCTGCATCGGTTGATCATAGACTATGCAAACAACGAGTCCGCTCAGAACTTGCGCGCTTCTCTGAAGGTTTGGAGCCAGCTCTTCAAGCTAATCCTCCGGTCGCGGGCTCTGCAGCGCGGTAAAGAAGCCGATACGGATTACACATCCTATCATCTGGAGAACTCTTTCCGACAAGATATTAGGTCGCTCTTGCAGTCGGTCAATGCAATGATGAACGCCACGCATCCGCCTTCCGTCATCGGTACTCAAAGTAAGTGCCGGAAGCAGTATCGTGTGACTGTTGGCTGATAGAGCGAGCTAGCACTGGCAATTCAGCATTTCCCTTCCATCATCCCGGATCTAGCTCAGTGCTTCTCGGACGAAGATCTAACGGACATTGTCATTGGCTTTTGCGATGCTGTAGCAGACGACAGAGGCTCCCTGTCTGTTCAGAAGATCGCCTTCCAGGCTCAGCTTTTCTCTAGTCCGCTCATGACAGATGCCAAAGCGAGAGCCATCCTGATGCCCAACATGTGTCGATGGCTCAAGCCGCACCTTGGCAGATTTGAAGAGTTACAGTGGTATACAAATAAAGATTCGCCCACACAGAAAGACGCCTTAAAAGTCTCATGGCTGGAGGGTGTGCGACTGGCATCCGCAGTAGTGGCAGCAATGCTAGATAGCTTGCACACAGCCATTGCCGATTCATCGATAAGCAGCAACCGGCATGCTCTGGCGCAAGAGCAGGATAGTATCGAGTTCGTTTTAGCCCTGCTGCCGAAACTGCTCGATTCATACCTTGATCTCGATGGCTCGCCTTATCATGCAGCCCTGCAGCACAATCGCTCCTCCAGCACATCCGTAACGAATACACCCGTCGTATTTCCTTCCTCGCATCCCCCTTCGCTGCTAGTGAAACGCCCGCAGCATTCCTCCTCCTCCTCACCCTCTTCCGACCCTGACGATTTGCTGCAACACCTGCGGGGTGAAATTGCAGTAGTCGTCATCGTCCTTATACATATATCATCGCAACAGACCTTATCAAACTACTTTGAGACGTGTCTTGAGGTAGATGGCTACCAACGTTTCGCACAACTCCTTTCTGGCCTCTTCCGGGTTTTCTCGTCTGTGCTACAAAACAGAGCGTTCCCTGCGACATGGCTAAACATCAGCATGCTCGCGCACAAGGCCGCCCTTCGTATAGCCCGGCCAGGCACTGCCAGCCTCATTCGACACTTTGTCCCGGACCGGCGAATGGCATCGACTTTCGAAGTGACTTTATGGAAGGATTTCTTCGACATGCTCCTGCGAGTGCTGTCGTCTCCGTCTCTACTCATCGAAGACTTCAGCCCTGCACGTCAGCGAGCTGTTTGGCGACTGGCAGGCGACATCAGAGGGGAAGGAGCGAAGCTTTGGTTGCAGACTTGGGAAGCGCTAAGCTGGCCTGATACACAACCCAGATCAGGTCCGCGCTATGGCGGCTACCAAGTCAATCTCACAGGCCTGGTAAGCTTTCTCTCAGCCCGCCATGTTGACGAACCTGACCTCAGACTTGCGAACAGATCGATCCTGTTCTTGAGCTCTGCCTGTCGCATCATGACGAGCTGCGGAATACCGCAGTATCCGTATTGTATTCCCTGGTGATCTCCGAATTCCAGTAAGAAGCTCATCCTCATTACTCGAACGCGCTAGTGCTGATGCCGCCCGGTTGACAGGCTCAAAGGCAGCTTCCAGTCTATCGAGAACGAGATTCTAGACCGGCTGGACAGACTGTTCTCTCATCGCAAAGGTGACGAGATTGCGAAGTAAATATCGAATATACATTTATTATCAGCGGAATAGCTGACGCCAGATGCAGGGCGTTCTTCGTCACACAACTCCGTACTCTCTTCGAGTCCGCCGATATGGAAGAGCATGTCAGACAGCAAGTGGAAGTCTTCCTCGAAGCCATAGACCAATTCCTGCAATTATTACTTGGCATAAGGAATCTCCCAGAGAGCGAAGAATGGCAGGATGACCGGGTCATAGGCACTCTCCGCCTGATGGCATTCATCGAGAAAAGACACAGAGCCATCTTCATTCGATACGTCCACCGTCTCGTCGATCATCATATCGACTCGAAACAGTTTACGGAAGCTGCCCTTACGCTCAAACTTCATGCCGACTTGTATGCTTTCGATGATCAGGCAGATCTAGCAGCTATGCCCGAGCTATCCCTACCAGAACAGAGCGAAGCTAGCCGCAAAGAGGTACTATATTTACAAGTTCTCGAGCTACTCAGTAAAGGCAAGTCTTACGAGCCTGCCATTGCGCTTTCGAAAGGTGAGGAACATACAGCCACTGTTGCATCCAATACTCACGCTGAGAGCGCTTGTAAACCTTCACAGCCTTGCAGCAGCACTACGAACAGCAAACTTTCGCGTATCAGCGTCTGTCTGAGCTACTGATACATCAAGCGGACTTGTATGCAAGCATCATGACACAGACACGTAGCTATCCCGACACCTTCAGAGTTGGGTTCTTCGGACAAGGGTATCCTGCAAGTGTCCAGAACAAACAATTCGTCTACAGGGCGTTCGAATGGGAGAAATACGGGTGCGCGCTTGCTGACTTATGATACTCTCGGGAAGCCCCGCTGAGTATTTCAATAGCTCCTTCTGTGAACGAATGCAGAACAAACACTCTGGCGCTCAGCTCATTAGAGGTCACGTAGCCAAGCTGGAAGAGCTTGCAGAAAGCGACGAACGATACCTAGTCATCACCCCTGTGACATCTGAATCTGACAAGACACTTCCGGTCTTTACAAACCCTCATACACCGGTTCCTGTGCGCGCATATTATCAGCACAACGAAACCCGCACCTTTAGCTTCAGCCATTCTATGGAACGAGTTGACCGGACTTTGCTCGAGACCGCTCCGGAGATCAGTCGATGGACTGAGAAAGTCTACCTCGTCTGCGCTGAGTGTGAGTCATCTACCTGCCTAAGCGAGAATGGCGAACTGACCTTCAGTGCAAACAGCGTTTCCCACCATTCTTCGCCGGACGGAAGTCATTGATGTGGAAAGGCACGAAATATCACCTATCGAATGCGCTTTGACCGAAGTCCGAAGCAGAACAAACGAGCTAGATCTCCTTCGTCGGGGGTATCAAGTGCCAGGCGCAGAGCAGTCAGCTCCTTCTGGCGTCCAATCCGATATCAACACAAATTCCCTTAGCATGGCGCTCAATGCTGCTGTGGATACAGGCAATAAAGGCATACCGCTCTTCAAACAAGCCTTCTTCGAACATTCATACATCACCGCCAATCCGGACAAGCTCAATCTCATCGAAGACCTGCGGACCGCAATCGATGAACAGATCCTCACAAGTGAACGTCCTCGCCATGCTGGACGTACAATGCTGATGAACTCCTAATCAAATAGTCGCAGCCTGCCTCAAGCTGCACCAAAGCGTGTGTGGGCCAGACATGGCAAGCTTTGATTTGACATTGGTCGAATGTGAGTCTTATTGCTCCATCATGTGAGCGACAAGCGCGCTGACCCTGCCCCGCGTTCAGTATTCGAGCGAAGCTTCTCGGAAGAAGTTTCCCGAATGTCAGAAACACTGCAATACCGGAATCCAGCTCAAGCGTCGTCATCACCAACCGTCAATGCACAAAATCCTCAATCTATACTGCATAGCGGTAGTATACCATTGCACCGGACGTCATTGTTTGAAGCCAATGGTGCCAGGCATGCCCGTCACGGCTCTAATGCAACTATCACTTCTCCAAGCAGTTCTCATCTACCCTTTCAACTACCACCCGTCTCTGAACATACAAGCAATCACAACAGCTTAAACCCTTCGTTCAATACCATCCGATCAACCAGAGGCGGTCTATTTCCCAATGCCCCTCTTGAAGCGTCTCCAACGCAAAACAAAAGCCCTATACAGTCTAATGGTGTCCACTTCGCGCCCGGCACGGCAGGTGGGCGGCAATCTCCCGTTCCCTCGACCGTGAACGGGACTTTCACCAGCGAGCGACCCTCTTCGATACTCAGCCGCTTCTCAAGTTTCCGTAGAAAGAAGTAATGGCCTTTGCACAATTGTTATAAAGTGCTGATCATCGCGTGTAATGGTGTAGCAGCTGATATTCACGGGCAGTTCTTAGGGGTTTTGATTGTCTGTTATTGTAATTGTAGCACGTCAATGTCCGCATAGACATAGAGATACATCAGAGGTCACAATACATCGTATACAAGCCTTAGTGGAGCCTGCCTTCACCGCGATAGGTTCTAGCTTTCCTGGCAACACACCTTTTCCCGTTGCTCATGCCGCCTCAACATGATGCCTGGTGACATTGGCCGGTCACCGTCGTCTCGCAGCTCGCGGTCGCTGAAGCCGCTGAAACCAAGTGGCCTGTTTACGCGTTCCCAGCAAATTCGCGGGAAAGCGCTCCTCCCCTATGCCGTCGTCGCTGGCCTCTGCACGCTGCTCCTCTATAGTCTGCTCAGCTCGCAATCCAATGAAGATGCTGTTTCTGCGCCGACTATGGCTGCTCAGCGCACGTCCGCCAACGAGGAGCAGCTATTCAAGCAAGAAGCAGACCGCGACCTTGGCCTGAAAATTGTCGAAAACCAGCATGCAGCAGTTCCGGAAGAGACAGCCAGACAGCATACTGCACAGCCGGCTGAATATCGCGGTGCAAAAGCGAAACAATCAGACCCTTTCGCGTCGTTCTCATGCACGCCAGACGAATTAGGTACCAAGACCGACGACATCTACGCCGCACCTTTTCGCTTTCATGTATATCAAGATATGCCAAAGGAGCTGCTGGACGACGTGATGGAGCGTGCACAAAAGTATTGGATGCCAGAACACAGGTAACTTGAACGTTTTGAACGGGAACGGTGGAAGCAGATCTGACATATGCTTCCATACATAGCAACAATCAATTCGTGACAGAGATTGGTCTGGCAAGGTATCTGCCGCTGCATCCTTGTCACACGGATGATCCCAGTCTGGCGGATGCCTTTATTGTACCCGTGCAGGCAAGCCTACACAGCATGGAGCGTTGGAAAGAAGAATGTACTGACGTCGGGACGTAGACTGTATCTATGGTATGGCTGGAGAAGGAAGCTGGCCGAAAGGACGGTGGCAGAACGGCCTTCGCGAAAGGTGAAGCGCTACGAACAGGTCCCGTGAAGATGCTTGGCTGATGCTGTTCTACAAGTGATGCGTTGGCTAGAGACCAAAGAGACGTACAAGCGAACGAAAGGGCGAGATCATTATGCTACCGCGATAGCTTGGGATACCGGACGAAGACCCTTTGGAGAACTCAATCTATTAGGCCCGGAAGTCCCTACAGCGTTCCAAAACCTGTCCACATTTGGCATAGAAAAGTATATGAGGGCGCAACACGACATAGTGGTTCCGTAAGATGGATCGTCCCGCATTGCGACAAGGAATCCAGCTGACCTGTCCACATACCCAGATATCCGGATCCTGATTCAATCGCATATTACACGGAAGACAAGTTGAAAAGCATAAGTAAGAAGAATCTGGCCGTATTCGTAGGATCGATGGTTAGCACGGCTCCGTACGCAGCTTTCGCAGTCATCACGACAGCATAACGGCTGAGGCGTCTTATAGGATACGGCGGGTCATTCATGACCAGATGTACGACTTCAACAGCCGCAATGTAGGCAGCCGTGCCATTTGGAGGAACCTGGCGCATCAAGACAGCACACAGACCATCAGAGATCTGCTGCCGACTGCCTTGTTCGGACCCGTGATGGCTGGTGATTCATATTCATCCAGACGGCTGTTCTCTCTCATCTTTGCCGGCACCATTCCCGTAAGTCTGGGGACATAAAGTTCGATAGATCCGTCGTTGAAAGTGCTTGTCTGGAAGGTCATCATCTGTGATCGCTTGATGCTGCCATATGAAGACATCATCGACTATTCAAGCTTCTCGGTCTTCTTTTCCGAGAAAGAGCTCCTCGATGATCCCGATACGAACATCATGGATATACTTGATGCCATGCCGTCTAGCGAGATTAAGAGGCTGCAGGAAAATGGCAGGAAGGTCAAGAAGCACTTCATCTATCATGATGGTGTGCCAGAGCCAGGTGATGCTTTCGACATGTTCGTAAGTGATTGGTCTTTGATTCACTGTGTGCCATCGCTGACGAGTCTCGCAGGTTCGCCAACTCTCACAAGTGAATCTCAACAACCGGAGACTGAAGAACATGCTCCGGAGGGTGTCAGCCAAAACTCTTTCGTCCTAGTCGTTTGCAAATGCATTTCGTTTTAAGCAGATTAGAGATAGATTTCTTGCTGTTGTTGTTGTAAATATCTGCACTGTCGCAGGCTTGAGTATCTGCCAAAAGTCATACAAATCCTCTTTATATTGAAACCTAGTCGGAATCTTTCGACTGGTGGGCTGTCCACTGGAGATAGGGATCATCAATAAGAGCATAAACGGTTGAGGCGGAAGGCTTTCGCTCACATCCAACCACGATCCTGCGTAGTTTCGTACATTCGAGAACCCTTGGCCTTTAGCCAGGCCTAATGCTGTTCCACTTCGCTTGCCGGCTTTGCAGTACACGATGATCTTCTGATTCTGTTGTGGCTTTCTGAAGCCGTACGTCTTCTGAAAGTCTCCACCGTCAAGAGATAGAGCCTTCTCAAAGTTGGAGAGGGGGATGTTGACTGCTGAGGGGATGCTTCCCATCATGACCTCGTCTGGCTCGCGGACGTCTGAACAGAGCCAGGCTCAGCCGGTCCTTTCAGGCAGCATACAGGAGATGTCAGTATACCTATAAGCAGTACATCCTGCACGACACAGAAGCATTAGATAAGTCAGCCGGAAGTCGCTCTTTCTGGAGCCGTTCCAAGAAGCGCACATCGTTAGGCTGCTGTGTGATGGGTAGCAGCTCGTCGTACGAGATGTTTCTGTTTGATGTCCAGGCATTCCCGCTTTGAAGCCATCGTCGCTCAATCCTGACGGGGTTGGCAGTATGGCTGCTGGTGACCAGAGCAGGGCGAGCTGCCAGCTGGAGAGCGCATGGACGAGCCGAAGTAGCAAAAGTACGGCGAACGAGCTGAGCGCCAACACCGTACAGAGCGCGCTGCATGATTGATGTTTTAGATATCGGGATGGAACGAATGCTGTCCAGCCGACATCGAAACCCTCCAATATTCTCATACTCCTCCTCATTCTTCATGTTGACACCTCTGCTTACACTGACATGGCTGATGCTAATATCTATGTCGCGTTAAAACAAGACACTGTCCACCTCCTGTCCATACCGCATGCCATCTGGACCGAAAAGTTTGGTGCACACCCGCGTCGTCGTGCTCTGTATGCCGTCTCATGTATCCTGGGGACTCGCGGTGAACTCTTCACTGGCGCTGGAGCTGGGCGATCCAAGCCAGAAGTCGACTACGATGACATAGGAAGCGGGACATTCACGTACATGCCTCAAGGTCTAATCAAGCTGCCAGACCAACGTAGACTAGACAAGCTGACCTTCTGTATTCAGGCACTTTGAAGCCTGTCGCGCCGGGCGTTCTCGATGGTAGAGGGTCTGTTGCATCAGGTGTCAGCCCCCGAAACGCCCAATCAGCTGTCCGGGATACAATTATGCAGCGCGATGGAGGCTGCATCGCGACTGGAGTCAAGGATCGCTCCTTTCTGGAAGCTACGCACATAATTCCAAACTCGAAGCGGGACCCGGTAAGAGGACAACTTAAGAAAGCCTAGCAGTTTCGACGTCGCTGACATTCTTAACAGTATATCGTCAAGCTGAGCAGATATAGAGCCGATGTACAAGAGTACATAGAGTCAGTCTCTGATCCGAGAAATGCGCTATGCTTCCACCTTTCCTGTCATCGCTGCTTTGCTCTCAAATTGAGCGGTCTCCTTCCTGTACGGCCACCAATGCCAAAACATAACAGCCGCAAATGCTAACTGTACCTTCCCCTTCGAAAGTCTCCCAATTGGTCGAGCTTGTATCCTACCGAAGATCTCAAACCAAATCATGTTCTCTGGCAGCAATACGAGGCATGCGAAGGTATTGAAGCCTTGGGAGTCACCAACGATATGCGGTGCAGTCTCGATCTCTCTACTGCTCAAGCTCCTCCAGTCTGGTTGCTTGAAGTCGCCTTCGGGGCGTTCTTCTTCTCCAGATTCGGAGTGCCTGAAGGACTCGACCGTATGGCGTCCCTGTTATCGAAAGTTACTGGTCAAGATGTCTCGACACCGTCTAAAGCTTCCCAAAGGTCCTCGTCTCCACGGATAGGCGAAGGGAATACCTCGGATAACCACGAGTTCATTGTATCTCGAGCTCCGCATGGCAAACAGAGCAATGAAAGTGGTGGTCTCGATATTTTGGACACTATGCTTAACTTTGCAGAGAGACGTGCCCGACTGGCCTCCGGATATGAGCCTGGCTGCACAGAGGAAGAGGATGATGAAGAGATGGAGGCGGTCATCGAGCCGCAGGAGCAAGAGCTAAGTGCCGAGAAAGTACAGAGCTGGCTAGAGACGCAGAAGACCCAAGTTGATATTGTCGCTGAGTCGCGTCTATCAACGTCCGACGCCTGAAGGACACGCTTCAGAGAGTCGAGGTGAATCATTAGTCAGAGGTGATCAGAATATAGATAGTCTTTTCTTGATGTTGTAGTGACATCGCCAGCAAGTCGTTGCATTCTGTTGAAGGATATGTACATTTAAAGCCCGCACATACCGGGCGATTGATCTACAGCTGTCATCGCTTGTGTTCATGAAGGTATACATCCCACAAGAATGAATCGTGGTAGACGTCGGGTCTGACTCTTGACGATACTGCCCAAACATCATTTTTCTTCCTTGTCCTCTCCCTCCAAGCCAATCTAGTTAACACTGATATGAGTGACACCAACGTTTACGTTGCAATGCCAAAGAATGGCTGTGATGCGATGCCTCAGGAAGTCGTCCTCCTTCTGACAATCCCACACGCAATCTGGAAGGACATGCTTGGTCCTCATCCTCGTCGTCGCGTGCTATATGCTGTCTCGTGCATACTGGGCATTCGAGGCAGGCTTTTGACTGGCGAAGGGCCGGCTGGTGACGAGATAGAGTACGACGATGCAGGCAGTGGAGTGTTTACCTATTACCCAGAAGGTCGGAAGTCAGGGACTTCCAGTCATGCCTGTCAAGCTGAACAGATTCGCAGGAATGCCCAAGGCCATCTCAAACGTGATTCTCGATGATCAGCGCTCCACGACGACCGAATCAAGCCAACGAGGCCGTCAAAAAACCTTGCGCAACAAAGTCATTGAGCGAGACGGCTGCTGTATAGTTACCCGATCACGGGCTTTCACCGCTCTCGATGCTGGACATCTCCTACCAAACTCGAAGGGCGATCTTGTAAGACGCGCTGCTAAGCAGCTGTCCTTCGAAGCTGATGGGTGTGTACAGTATATAGAGGCGCTGAGCATCTATAGAGGCAATCCGGCAGAGCACATAACGTCGATCGCAGACACCAGAGTCGCTGTAACCTTAAAATCCGATGCGCACCGCATTTTCGGTGCTCAAGAAGCTGGCCTCTTACCCGTATGGCCCATCTTTCCGATTTGTGAAACTGAACGCAGATGCTGATCAATGGTTACTGCTCCTACCAAAGGATCCCAACTGGGCAACTTCCTATCCTAACAAAGCTAGCGTTCCTCGCCAAGTTCTATGGCAACAATATGAAGTCGTTGATATTCGAGATCTTATTAATAATCATCCATGCCACCTAGAACTCTGCCAAGACGGCGCTCCGCCTGTATGGCTACTTGAAGTCGCTTTTGGAGCATACTTTCTCAGCAGATTCGGTACGCCGGAGGGATTAGAAAGAATGACGATGGATCAATCTAAAGTTATTGGCATGGAAGTGCCAAAATCTTCTCGTTCATCCAAGAGGCCTTCTAGTGCCGGAGAAAAGGAAGAACATCGAGAAAGTAAGCGTGCGTTTACTTCTGGCAAGGAAGCTGGCGACAACGAGACGAAGGACCGAAGCCTTGGCCATGCAAATGCATTAGATGCTATACTCTCCCACGCGGCTTTACAGAGACGTACGCGAATGGATTCCGGGTATAGAGCTGCCTGCACAGACGAAGAGGAAGAGAAGGAGAGTGCCGAGAAAGTACAGAGCTGGCTAGAGACGCAGAGGACCCAAACAGACATTGTCGCCGAGTCGAGTGACACCTGAATAATACGCTTCGAGGAATCGAGATGGACCACAAGTCAGAGGTGATGAGAATAGATGTAGCCTTCTCATGATGTTGTAGTGAAATAGCCAGCAAGTCGTTGCATTTTGCTGAAGGATATGGACACCTAAAAGCGGCACAGTACGGGGCATTCTTCGTATACAGTTGTCCTCGATTAAGCTAATGAAGGTACACATCCCACCGGGTAAGGGTAGCATAGGTCTCGGACGACAAGCGGTAACGCAGCATCCCCGCAAACATCATCAGCGCCCGAGCACGCTTCCTTGCTTCTCCCATCTTGTGCTGCCTACTTGGATCTCCATACGGCGACTCTTTGAGCTGAGTATGGATTTTGTACAGGATATGCATGGTAGTGAGGAGGATTGTGTCGAGGTTGCGCAGAATTGCATCATCTAGCTGCTTCACATCCTCAGCTCTGCGTATGATGCTGGCCAGGTCGCCATCCAATGGGATGATGTCGAGACCCTCGATAGTGTTTAGCGCGTCTTCTAGCCTGTTCTGCTCAAACAGACCGAGAGCCTCTTTAAGGCGGAGCAGTGTCTGGCATGTCTCACGGGCTTTCTTGGAGATTCGATGGAGGACGATTGCACTCCTGTCGTAGTGCTCCAGTATGCTCCTGGCACTTGTTACCAAATCGTCTGCCATGCCGAACGAACTGCTCTGATTCGCCTGGCTAGCTTCGCTTGTAGCTCCAGCGGGTTGAGATAGAGAAGCTCCAAGAGCTGCGTTCAATACTTGTATGACCGAGTCGTACTCTTCAGCCAAGTTGTAGAGAAGGATGGTATCGGCGAAACGCTTTTCTTGATCTGCTCTCTTCGCCGCAGTCTTGACGATACCACTGAGATACTCCTTCTCGTTCTTCAAGTGTATCAACTGGAGATCCTTCTCTATCTGTCCAGGTACTTTCGTTCCATCGTGTCTGACGTCGCCCAGCAACTCCGAATACGCGCGTGTCTCTGTAACGAGCTCTCGGATATAGTCTTGGCATCTGGCGACCTGCTGCTCTCCTGTAGGTGAGGGTGCGTCGGCGTTGAGGCACAGCAGGTAGATGTATTGTAGAGCTTCGACCGGGTCCGAGTTGGCGAATGGGCGATAGTATCGGTAGATCATGCGCGCAAAGTTGAGATACCCAGATTCGTATGACGTAGCATCACCGGCTATAGATGTGACTTTGCGATGGTAAGGCCGTCAGGCTTCAGCATAAGTTGCAAGAAACGCAAAGGCACGACTTACAGATATCGATGTCCGAGGTCTCTGCAGGGGATGGGATCCTGAGAAGACCATAGTATGCCAGAGCTATTCCGAAATGCACGGCGTCGACCTGATACAGCGAGCTTCCATATAGGTATGCCACAGCCTAGGAGAAGGATATACGTCAGCCCCGTTTCAGAGACATCATACTAATCTGGATGCCCCTCACCCTTTCAAACTGTCCCGAAAGCAATAGGATCTGGAAGTAGAGGAGCGGTCTCTGACCTTTTGGATCGAAATGCGCCTCTCCAAATTTGACGAGAACCTTCGCCAGGTCTCTGAGCGTAAAGCGTTCATGACTCGGTTCCGAAGCCAGCGACCCGTCCGCTCGATCTCTGACGAGCATGAGCTGCATCCAGAGCCAGTCTTCCGTCGTGTTCGTTACGCCAGGTACGTTTCTTCTCGAGATCTCGGTACGGCCTATGAGCTTGTAGAGAGCGTGCTTGAAGGGATCGCCTTGGCCATCAGTGATATGTCGGATACGCTGATTGTACTCGGATAAGAATCGGTCGCGCATTTGTTTTGGGAGTCTATAGTATTGCTTATCAGTAAGTTAAGTCTGACGGTGATCTTGAAAGGCACTTACCGTCGCTCCGGACTATCTAACCAAGCTTTGAAGTAAGATAGGAAGTTCCGCTCAAGTCGCGTTAGGTGGGATTCGTTCTCGTTTGCAAAGTTGAGAGCCTCTTCAGGGTGACCCGCGCGAAGCAATAGGAATATTCTAGCCCAGAGCGGCTGGTTATTGGCCATCTGCAGTAAGACGGTATACCTTAGCCAGCGAATTGAAAACGAGACGAAGGATTGGTCATACCTCAAGATTTGTAGCGGTCCATTGTCCCAATTTAGAATACTTTACGTTGATGTAGGCTCTAATCTTGTTCTGGACAGTCGGAACGCCGCCCAGATTCGCTTCGGCAGGTCGAGCCTGCAGTGTCTTCTCGACGTGGTGCATGAACCTGTACCACAAAGGTAGACACCGTTAGCTAATGCTTGGATGGTTCTGAAGGCACATACTGTTCTTCTAGGAACTGCAATGCCCCGCTTGTGACCATTCTCCTCAGCTCTTTTGGATCTCCTGAATCTTGGTCTGGGCTCAAGTATACACTTGCATACTGGCGCTCCGACACTACGTCTCTTCTGAACTCTCCGTTGACCACATCGCGTTCCCTGACGAGATGGCCCAACAAACGCCAAGTATCTGCAAGTTGCGTGATTCGTGCGTCTCCAGCAGATGCTGCTCCTTGGCCTGTACTAGCCTCTGCATATGCACTGACGATAGCGAATGCAAAGCCTTGTTTGCGTTGCTCGTTCAGTCTTTTGGTTGTCCTGTCGTATTTCATCATTCGATTGTGCATCTGTAGCTGTGAGCCAGAAGAAGACTGAGATTGTTGTTGAGAGTACTGCTGTCTTGAATCATCTCCTCTGGAGCCCATACTTCTCCTTAGACCAGAAGCTGAGGATGTCAAAGCCGACGACGAGGACGCAGAGCCGCTCGCCTCTGCCAGGCTGAGTGTAGAGTGTCTTGCGAGCTCTTCAAACACTTGTTCCTTCTGCCTCTCCCACTCTTTGTGCATGTTTCGTTCCAAGGTCATGTAGAAGTTGTTGATGGTCGCTCGCCGGGTGTCCTCGATGGCAGAGATGATGGTCTGCTCGTGCGCATGTCGCAGATGTCCCTCGATGTCAGTATCGTTCAGCGGCTGGAGAGGCGCAAAGGCAGAAGCGGGATCCAGCGTGTTCAAGGTCCGCGAAACGAGCGGGAAGTCGACGTTTCCATGAGCCAGGAGGTACTGCCTGCACGTATCAAGCAGTCATATCAGCAATCAGCCCCCGAAATTGCCGTCTTGAAGAATCTGGGTCATTTTCCAGACTGACCCTCCTTGCTGCTGCTCGCCGTCGATGGCCATTCCCATTCCCCCTCTGCGCCCTCCTCCTCCCTGAAGCTGACCATACCCGTAACCGTATTCTGCTGATGATCCGGCGCCTGATCCTGCGCCTAGCCGTCTGCTGGCGCTCTCTATCTGATCCAGCCCCAGCTCGACGCTTGGGATGTCGCGCCCTCCCCTCGTCTTGCCTTGGAGCTTGCGCGACTGCTCCAGCAGCGTCGCCAGATTCGGCGTATTCGACGTAGAAGCTGACATCGCGTTGGTGCTGGCTCAAGTCGGTAGCTGTTCGAGGGGATCATGCAACAGGCCCTGCTTCACTACTTCGTTGACAGCCGCTTACGTCGTCTTATCCTCTACTCTATACTGCTTCAGTATTCTTACTCTGTCACGACGTCCCTCAAGTTGACGTGCTAGGCTCTGGCTTCAACGCGACATCCTGTGTGGACCGCACCTTGAGCAAGACTGACTATCCTGCATAAGATACTGTGACTATGGACACGCTATCTCTAATCAATGCCCGTGTGCTTTTGTAAAGCTCTCCTTTGATAGAAGAGTTGCTCGACAGGTCTCCACGACACACACCTGCACACGCCTGCAACGGTGTATACAAATTTGTCTCATGCTTCAACTCCTGATTCAAATCTTGAATCTTCGGGCATCAGATCACCCTGACAGAAGTCTTCACAGACATCTCTTCCTTTTCTCCCATCTCGCCGATGTACGCACGAACTCGCTTCCCAAGGCATCCAATCTTTCTGAGTATCACCAGATCGATCCAAATGCTGATCCTACGTATTCAAGCCGACCCATAAGGTGAAACGCTAATGGATATCAACTAACCTCTTGCAGCACGCTCAACCAAACGGTGTGGACTTTTACAGAAGATCAGGCTTCGACCCTCAAACGTCAAATCCGTGAGGAGATCATCTCGCGTTCATCGACGAAGTTGTGTGCTTCTACGGCAGCTAAGGCTACAACAAAGCTAGATCTCTCTCTGGATGGAAGCAGACAAGCTACTCAGGAGCTCATCTTGACCCTGATTATCTCGAACATGTTATAATACAGCGCGAGAGATTCAAGCAGTCGATCTTATCCTTGACAACTTCTCTGATCTCAGCGCGTATAGAGTAAGCCGTCGCATGGCAATTTGGATACCGCTTGGAGATTACGGCATGTCCCTGTAGACCTGTGGAGGTGTTCTTGCTGTCTGTATCTTGCCTGGGAGAGCCGGTATATGGCGCATTTACTACCTAAACCGTTTCGAGAGTTGGTCCTCCAGCCACCGAGGTGATTGACTGATTGTTTGCTTCTTGAACCTTTCCACCATCAGAATATTCGGTTCTCAGCTATCAGTAGGGAGGACAACGACGACGACGGCGCTCCCTGCAGAGTCAAAGGCAGTCGCGGCCTTTGTCTGATTAGGCGAGCGAGCGGGATATCGGTCGGTGATGGCTCAGGATCAGCACAGAGCAAAGACGATGCAAGAAACGGCGCAAGAACTACAACGAAGAGTCATGGAGCTGCTTGCCATGCAGCAGGATAACGACGGCGACAGAAGCAAGCTCGCCGCAGCAGCTGACTGGCCTTCGCTGGATCCCGAGATACCAGCAATTTCAACGACGACGATGCGAGATCCACAACTCACGCTGCTTCTACCGCTTCTGATCCTGCTCTCGACTCTACTGTTCTTGCTCATCGTGTTCCTCGTGTTCCTAATCGTCCTCAAACGTAAGCGGAGGAGCGGCATCGCCCTGCTCGATAGCGATGGCCCGATAGATCTGGCCCGGGAGGAAGAGATGGAAGGTGAAGGAGGCCTAGCGGGCGTCGAGGAGCGCTGGCTGGAGCAGCAGGATAGCAGTACTCGAATAGGCTACGAGCGGGCCAAGCGTCAGTTGCAGTCATCCCTATCCTTTCACATTAAAACACCAGCTGATATCTATTCTATTCTGCACACAGTATGGCAGCAACAATACCTACCCAACTCAATGTCGACCGATATCACGCTATCGCAGTTCTTGAGCATACAGGAAAAGGGTGTCTCAGCCTGGTCATTCGAGCCAGACTACGAAACAAATTCACCTTTATTCGTCACTTCACGGACAGAAGTAACCTTCTTGGAAGATGGAGCAGGGATGGCAGCTCAAGAGGGAGGAGCATGCTGCGTGCAGTCCAACCTGCCTCTGCCGAGGATAAACGAGGTGTACTATTGGGAGTGCAAGATCTTCGAGAAGCCGGAATCCACAAATATAGCTATTGGCCTCTCGACAAAGCCCTACCCGACTTTCCGGATGCCAGGTTTGTCGATTCATGCTTGGAAAGATTGATAACGGGCTAATAGCATCGTTCGCCAGGCTGGAATAGATATTCCATAGGCTACTTTTCAGCTGATGGCTTCAAATGCCACAATTATCCTTTCGCTGCTCAGTCATATGGACCTCCATTAGCAGAGGGCGATGTTCTAGGCGTAGGCTATCGTCCCCGAACAGGGGCTGTCTTCTTCACTCGGAATGGCAAGAAACTAGACGATGCATATATTGGCTTGACGAAACATAATCTGTTCCCAACGGTCGCGGCGGATGGAGCAGCTACAATACATGTCAACTTGGGGCAAGCGGGATTCGTATTTATCGAGGCGAACGTCAAGAAATGGGGATTGGCGCCGACTATTGGAACGCTCGCTCCTCCGCCCGCGTATGGTAGTGAGAGAGGAAGCATATTGTTGGAAGCGGCTGGTGGACCGCAAGCTGGAGGAGGAGAAAGTGCAGCTGGAAGTGCACCTTTGGCTCCACCACCTCAGCTGCCGCATCATCAACGACAGCGGTCAGATGAAGCTGCTGCGGTAGCGGCGCTTACCTCGCCTTCCGACTCGCACGATGTCGGATCATCCTCTTCTTCTTCCTCACGAACGCGCAATGCAACACATCGCAGAGTCCAATCCCATTCTACAGCACCGTTACGTCCCTCTCCTTTACGGACGTCAATGACGCGGCAGCGGACGTCCTCCTATACCGGCTCAGTCAACTCCGCTTCTTCTTCGCCCGTCTCGATACCTGGGGCATTGCATCACGACGATGAACACGACTATGAAGGACAAGATGAAAGCGATGAACTGCTTCCGCACAATCCACCCACGCCCGGCCAGACGGATATTTCACTACGTGCAATGTCGCCGTTCAGTCGGAGAAGAGAGCTCGAAGATCGTGCGGAACGCCAGCGGTCACAATCATCAGATCCATTAAGCTCTTCTACGTCACAGCGGCCGCCTTCTCCCCCTACTTCGTCGACGCCGCCGTATCATGCTTCTGCTTCGGGATCTGGAAGAGCACCTGCAATACTTGCACCTCCTCGACTGCCAGGCGACGTCTCACCGCCTTCGTACCAGCTCATAGACGCCAACCAATATCCAGCAGGCGTAGCTGAAGCGATGTTAGAGTCCATGCCCGAAGATCAATTCGCAGCTCTGTTTGCGCACGCTGCGAGTGCGAATGCGGGTCAGGATGGTAGATCTCGTTCTGCTGGTAGCAATGCACAAGGAGTAACTCAGGCGCAGGGCAGTACAGAACAACAAGGGCTCGGGCTTCGAGGCTTGCTGAATGGGGTGTTTGGGCGGTCGACGTCTTCGGAATCAACGAGCAGTAACGTATAAAATAGAGTGCGCCTTATCTGTCTGTCTGTTTATCTCATCTCTCTCTTCGGTTTCTTCTCACCCTCTCCCATCTTCTTGTCATATCTATTTTACCTAAAGTGTAGCTATTCTGTTATCTGGCAAGCACTGTTCCTCTACACGTATTCACTGCATCTCTGGTCTCCATTTTGCGATTTGACACTTTTCCGGCTTTCTTTTGCACCTACGCGATGCCTGAGCCGGTCGACGATGAGAAGAAGACGGCAGAGAAGGGCGTTCTCAGCAATATAAGCAAGAAATGGAAAGCGTCGCAGGAGCGTCAGCGCAGTCTCCCTGATTCATGGCCTGCGCGATACTTTGCTGTTGCGCTGTGCGTCGGCTTGCTGATCTGGTAGGAGAACTCCAAATCTTTCAAGATATACTGGCTAATGCTATCTACTAGGTGCTACTACGTCTACGTCGCCAGGATATGCCTGCCCATGCTGCGACAGCGCGATGACCGAAGAGGCTCGAGAAGCCAAGGCAGTGAGCAATCAGCCTCTACAAGAAGACGTTACCGCTGGCTTATTCAAAGTACACAGTTACCTTCCTCGTCCTCTTCAACGTTCTGTGGCTCCTGCTCGTCTACACCTATGCGGCTATTGTGCTGACACCTCCGGGAAACGCAAAGGATGTGAGTCGCAGCCAGTCTTCCATGAGATAAAGCTCATATTCCAACCAGTATGTATCGCGTGTGCCATGTCCGGAGCCACCTCTTCCCGTCCAACAACAGCAACAACATCCCTATACAAGCTTCGAGCCGGTCAGACCTCCTTCAAACGACGCAAGACCCAATTCAGCATCTACGACCGTCGCTTCTCAGCCCAGCACAAATGCGACGGCTGTAGAGGAGACTCATCCTGAAATACAACAAGAAGACATAGCCGAGCGTCATGCGCAAAAAGCAGCTTTCGGCAGTGGACCTGCAAGAATCATGACTGGGCTGGCTGGAGATAATGCAGAAGATCGCAATAAAGAAGCACAGCGGCAAGGCCAGCCTGTCGCGATACCGGGATGGAACGAAGATGCAGAAACGAATGAAGCTCGACCCAGACCTTCAAATGCAAATAGTTTCCGATCTTTCCTCAATTTTCCAGGTCCGCCATCTGAGGCGCATGTCGGGCCTTCTAAGCCAGCGCACCAGAACAACGCGAAAGTTTTTAGACAGCCTCCCTTGTCAGCTCCATTGCATCCCTACTTTCTATGGTGCTCGAAATGCGAGCATATTAAACCTTATCGCGCACATCATTGTCGGCATTGCGGGACATGTATTCTCTGTATGGATCACCACTGTCCTTGGTGAGCCCCAGTCGCGATTCCCCATGCATCAAGAAGGGCTGACCTTACATCACAGGATTGGTCAATGTGTGGGCGCACACAATCATATCTATTTTGTAACATTCTGCTTTTGGGCTTGCGTAGGGCCCTCGCTGCTAGGCAAACAGCCCTTATCTGACGTTTGTACTTGCAGGTCTCCCTTGGATATGTCTTCATCACTCTCCTCATTGCTTTGCTAGCACCAGGCATATCACCACGTCCGGAAGTTGACGTCCAAACCGTGATCATTACAGCAATAGCCTTCGTCCTATCCTTCTTCACCGGCTCAATGACAGTAACGCACTGGTACTACATCCTGCACAACGTCAGCACCATCGAATCATTCGCCATTTCCGACATGCGACATGCAGAGAACGTAGCTTTGAATCGAGAATACGGCATGCTTCACCTGAAGACGAAGAAGCAGCTGATCAAGAACTTTGATCAGGAATGGGGGAAGCTTAGTACAGAGGCTAATATGTGGTGGCTGGGCGACAAGAAGAGCAATTGGAAGCTCGTCATGGGTCCAAAAGTGCTCGCTTGGATCCGTAGGTCCTCATCTCACCTCACTGCGGGTTATAACAGGCTAATGAGAGTCAATGCAGTCCCGCCGCCTAAGTACAGGCCTGATGATGGCATGCATTACGAGGTCAATCCAAGAAGAGGTCCAGACGGTCTTTGGCTGCGGAGGACAGACTGGCCTGCCGAGCTGCAGTGACCAGGTCTCACACATAGCAGTAATCATCGTTGTTGTACTACTAACAAGCTCTCTTAGCCAAAGGAACAAGAATGTTTGCAGACAATTCTGATCGCAACGGACTTGGGCGTTTCGTTCGGAACTGCCCCCTCTCTTCGACGCGCCCAAAGCAGTCGCAAAATCATGATACGAGAGGCTCGCCTTTGCTTCTGTTCGTTCTGTGACGGTGTTCTCGCGACATGGCGGGCATGTTGCGCAGGCTGAACACGAGCAGATCTGTGAACAATGGTGGATACGCCAATCTGCTGGCATCGTCGCATTCTCCCGAAACGAGCGAGGCCGCTGCACCGTTCGCACAGTCGCAAACTACCACGGATGGTGGGAATGGAAGCTCATTTATGCCTCGTAAAGGACGAGCGACGACGTTCTCTGGCCCGCAAGTTCTGGTGACGGATGCCGACATTGATGAGAATGACGGCCAGCGAAGTGCGCTGCATGATTCAGGACATGCTCATGGACCTTTCAGCGATACGAGCGAAGCCAGGCCTTCGATGAGCTCATCCTCCGACCTGTCGAGCCTTTCCGGCAACGAGAGGGCCGGGTACCGTGACAGTATGGACGCTCAGAAGCGGCTCGACAAGCCTACTGGCAGGCGATTGGGGAAGAGACTCAGCGTGGGCTTTGCTCTGCCAAAAGGCCTCAAGAGCAAGGAGAAAGCTACGCGTATAAACGCCGTAGCTGAGACCAAGCACGCAGAGAAGGAGGTTACTGAGAAGCCTACTAGCAAGAAGACCGATACTAAGGCCCAGAAGCAGTCAAAGAAGGCAGATGTAAAAGCCAGCCAGCAGGCCGAGACGGTCTTGCGATTGATTACGGGCGAGAGTGGAGAGACCTCAAAAGGCGAAAAGAAAGGTCAAGCCAAGCTTGTGCAGCCAGTATCGTCAAAGCAGCTCAATCAGCTCAAAAGTAAGCAATCGTCGCTTTCGAGAGGGCTCGTAGTGACTAACGCGCAATATTCGACAGGCTCGCTTACGGATGTGAAAGAAGGCCCTCGTATCATAGGCGCACTCAAGAAGATCCCTTTGCAAGATGTAGAAACCTCTGCGTTGCCTCACGCTATTGACCACCACCTGTCCGCCAGGGGTGCATGTCTGGAATGTGTCGAAGAAGCTACAGCCAAGCGAAAACTACAGTACACGGACAACTTCCTCAGCGATAGACTAGGAAATTTCGCAGCGGCCTCTGATGGAATGCCTACGCCTGGCAAACTTATGGGTCAGCTTGCCAGCTCGTCGGGTGCTTTGAATGCTCTGGCGGGCGTGACGGCTAGGATGATAGATGCTTCGGGATCTCACAAAGAGAAGACGCTCATGCCGCCTATGGACAGGATCAGTATTTTCGTGTACTGGTGGGGATACGAGCTTGTCCTGCCACCGCCGAGCATCACATACCTCTCGACTGCGCATTCAGTAGCGGGGTATGTCCGTTGACATATACCTTCTTCACAATTTGGCTGACAATTAACCCGTCAGAACCCTCTTTACATTCCTTCAAGGCCTTTGCGTCTCAGGCGGCTGTCCTGAACTGGCACCTGTAAGTGCACGCGAGCGCACTGTTACCGGAGTCAACTCTGAAACTGTATGATTCAGTTTGTCCGCTATCTGTCGACCTATATTGATATGGAATGGAAGGCCATCCAAGCGCAAAACATGGGAAAAGGCGTTATCATGGCAGCTACATGGGCAAGTCTGCACTCTATTACACGCTGTTCTGACCCCAAGCCTTGCTGACGACGGAAGAACAGGTCTTGCCGGTGGCAGTCGTGCCTCGCCCTTTCGATTTCTGAATATTTTGCTTTTCTTCCGCCTCCTTCGTCCTTCTTCGCGCTTTCTTCCTTGTTTCATCAAGTAGTAATTCTCGTTCCCAGATGCTGTTGACTTACTTATCGTTTCAGCTGCATGCTTCTCGCTCAATAATATACCACCGTTTTCCCCTTACTACAAGTTCAGAAGCTGGACCAACAGCTCGGACTCGGCTAACAAGGCTCATGCTAACGATCCCGCGACGGTCGACATCTGTTGACGTGCGCTACTATGTCCTCGTGGGCAGTTTGGCAGAGCGACCTGGCCCATCAGAGCTCTCAAGATGAGGCAGAGGATTGGCGTCTGCCAGCGTACATATACGTCCAGCTTGAAGCGCGAACCGTGCTTCAAAGCTGGGCCTAGGTTAACAGATCGGCACCCTAACTAGCGGGAAGACCTCAGAAGAATCGCCTGGCGTCATTTAAGAGAGTGCCACCACTACTGACGTCCGTTTGATTTATGCTGAGCAACGCAGCAAAGATTGAGCTGCAAAGGGCGGAGAAAGGTGGCATAGCTCGCGCACTTGGTGAGTCTAAAATTTGACCAGCTGAGCAGAGAATCTGCTTTCCACACTTCGGATTTATAGAGCAATGTGATGCTTCTAGAAGCACCCCGGATTATGCTCGAATCCTGATTGCAGTTGCCGAACCCGGTCTCTTCAGTTTCAAAGCTTGGCCTGACAGCTCTCAGCTTCGTGAACCATGTCCACAGACTATCATGATACTCCTTGTGTAGATTTAGTCGTCTTCGCTTGGTTTTGCGACAAAATATTTGACTGCCGCTGCATTACTCAGCGCCTCATCGACCCCTTCTTTTGATCTGCTCGACTCGAAGGAAAGGAGGGAGGCAGCGAGATTTAGCTGAGAATTGGCAGTGGGAAAGGAGACAGAAAGCAGGGCAAAGAGCGACACATACGCTCAGAAAGCTGCAGTACTAGGCCTGGCTGGCCTGCGACTTCGCCTGGCTCGATTTGGGTCAATTAACGACAACTAAACACCCAGAAAGCAACCAGGATCTACAATCAGCAATGTCGACACTCAAGTAAGCAGAATACCGCAGCTTGAAAGGCCTGCGGTTCACGTATTGACTGTGCGGCCTGCTTCCAGCTGGACTAGCCCGGTGATGGGGAGCGATGTGCAGACGAATCAGGCCTATTTGGACAGATTACAGGCATTTCTGGACATGCAGCAACCAGCTAGCAACACCGAGAACGGCGCTGGGAGCCATACAAAGCGAAAGACCCCTTCGACGAGCTCGGATATCGATACGGCTTCGTCGCTCAAAGACAGAAAGCACGGAGCAAACAGCAATCAGCATTCGCACATAGAGCAGCGAGAAGGTACGCATGCTCTGCTGTGCTCTGCTTCCTGGCCGTATTTAGCAGGCTGACACGGCACCACATGATGTCGCAGATTCTCCACCCGAACAAGCTGGCAAGAAGGGGAGAGGAAGCACTTCCGACAAGAGAAAGGAGCAGGTATGCGAACGACAACATCGCTATCGCCGGCAGGTTAGATGGCAGTACTGACACGTTCATCGCTTCGCGCGAAACTAGAACCGAAACGCTCAGCGTGCTTTCCGGGAGCGCAAGGAGAAGGTCCTCAAAGAACTTGAAGACAAGGTAGACGGCCTCAACAAGGTCAACGAGCAGCATGCTGCTGAGAATCAGAGTAGGCCGCTTTCTCCAATCCTGGATCGTCGGTGACGATCTGACCTTACCGCCGATAGACTTGCGAGAGCTAGTATCTCGCTTGCAAGCTGAGAATGCTCGACTGCAAGAGAGCTCCAAGGCGAAATCAAGTTTACAAGCACCTCAGAGCGCATTCACTTTTGAAGCGCCAATCTCATCTGTACCCAACACAGCAGCATCAGGCACCGGATTCGCAATGAACGGGTCTCAAGCTCCTCTTTCTACAAACAATGGTCCTGCTTCTTTCTCGGACGAAGATATACTCGCTTTCCTCAACTCTGCTCCACCTGCTTCGATTTCGCCTAACAATAACTCCAGTCCCTTCACCCTCATTCAGCCTTCTAGCGTTCCTACTCTGGGCGACGATTGGGCATGGAATGCATCAGCTTTCGGTACCGAGATACCTCAATCCATCGCGCCTGGCGTTACAAATATCTTCGATGCCTACACGAATGTTGGAAGCGGCAATAGCCCTGCAAACACTCAGAACGTCAATTCGGCTTCCGCATCCGGGTCTCGCAGTAATTCGGTACCACACAACCACCGCGAAGGCTCAGATGCATCGACATCGTCCTCATCGCAGCAAGACCAAACCCAAGTCTACAACAATATGTTCAGCCAATTCTCCCCTACAGCTTCTTTCAACACAGGCTTTACCGGCCTAGGTAGCAGCAACACTGGCGCGGTCAATCCTGATCTCCAGATAGCAACGGGCGGAATTTTGAACAATCGACGCAGCAGCTCAGGAGTCTCGCAGTCGCCGGTGCCTTTGTTGGGGACAAAGCAGGCCGTGAACAACATAAGCCACTCAACATTCGCAGATTCTCCAGAAGCTACTTCGTCGTCAAATGGAAGCGAGCGATCTGAAGTACAGCCGCCTACTCCAAGCTCCTTCTTTGGCAACAACAGCTTCAACAGCAATAGCTGGTTCAGTAACAGCGGAAGCTTCAGCAAACCGGGGACAGCGACGCAAGCTTCACCGCTTGGCACTGGCTCGTTCGGACAGCAGTCTACCGCTGGCTTCGACACAATGGACTACCGTGATCCCCTCTTTGGATCTACAGATGGTGTCAGCCCAGATTACGGCCTCAACAAGACACAAACCCTAGGTTCGCTTGATAACCTAGACTTTTCAGACTTCTTGGTCCAATCGCCACCTGCGCTCTCGAATGTGGAGCAAACATCCCAGCCAAGTGTCTCGAGTACAGGTGGGATCGACAGCTTGTATGCTGGTCCAGCTGGCAGGACATCTGCTTCCACGAGCAGCAACGGCAGAAGAGCCGAGAGTTTCAGCACATCATCAGTACCTGGACTCTCTACAAGTCAATGCAGTTCTCCGTCTCTGGCAAACTCTTCAGCATCTTCGCCTTCGAATGGAATCGTTATTCCGGATCAAATATCAGAGATGTTCCCTTACGACATTCCATACACCCATCCATTAATTCAGCATGTCATGCCTGATTTGGTCAAGAAAGCTCCGGATCAGTCTCAGTCGGCTCTGTTTATGCCCAAACAAAATGGAATCGTCGACATCGATGCTCTCTGCAGTGACATGAGAATGAAGGCCACATGCAAAGAGGTCAGTGAGGCTAGTCGCACGCAAGGCATTTGGTGCTGATATCCTGTCATTCACGCAGGTGGCCAGAGAGCGCATTGCTGCTGCCATACAGGACGATGAAAAGACATTGGAGCTGTACCAGCAGTATCTGCGCGAGTCGCGGCCTTAGCCTTTAAAATCATTCTACGCTCTGAGGACTTCGATCTTATCATGCATTACTGCTTATATTTGACTTGGTTGTCTAGTTTCTCCTCCAATGTCTAGCCTTAACAAGCATCGGTCTGCTTGTTGTATCCCTCACTCGCTCCTCATTTCACATTTTTCCTAGCGGTATAGCTTCTTCGTGACTCTGTCAATTGTAGGCAGAAGATCTGTTCCGTCAGAATTTAGTATTGTATCGATTGGAATCCAAAAGTCTAAACTTATCCTATATCAAATGCGCATGGTCTTAGCCCTCTATTTCTCCTCCAGATGATCCAGTGAATTCATAGTCAAGCTCGCAGAGCCGACGCCAACGGAAGGGCGAGGACTTGACTGAGATCGGGTTGAAGTGTGTCTCGCCAGCGTCTAGCCTGTGTAGAACCATGTAAACCCGTGTGATCGGCGTCAGAATTAGGCGGCTCATTGCTCACGACCCGGTCCACTTCATGCGGAATTGCTCAGCGTAATTGATTGTGGGTCTTGCTACGCTACCAGAAGCCTGATTGTATACGCCGCTTGGTGTACCTGCTCGCTGACCCAATGCAACGTCGTTCATGGCCAGCCCGTATTGAGTTGCAATCTCTGGCACGGTGATTTTGAGTCATAGTCGAAAATCGGCAGAGAGACTTCTCTTGCAGGAAGGTATGTTTCCTCTTCAGAATGACTGTCACTGTCACTCTCGCTAGAAGCGGTCCGTAAGTCTCTGTCGTCGCTGAGAATCAACTCTGATCGGGTAGACTCGACATACTCTTTGCTGGCTGGAAGATGTAGTCGGCTGCTCACATGCCGCTGTGGGAAGTTGGCGTGAGGCGTTGGGTGAGGTTGATTGTATGCTCCAGGAGAGCGTGCATGTCTGTCTTGTGCAGGGTTTGCGTTGTTTTCACTTGAAGCTCAGCCATTGTAGCCTCCGAGGGCGTACCTGGACTTCTGGCCAAGTCCGCGAGGTACTTTTCCCTCTTTGTGACAGCTATCGCATTTCCCCCAGTCTTGCAAGAGGTAAGCGACTGTACGCAAGACCTCTGGACTTCAGGTGCTGGACAATATGGCCTAACAGATACTTGTTGTCCGCCGCGAGGGAGCTCCCGTTTGTTAAGCTTTACAAGTTTTGCCTGCTTTAGGTCGATTCGTAGAGGTAGCTTCCTCCTAGCAATTGGCTATCAGTGACTTTCTCGTAATGCCAGGTTTTTCGGCCGTATCAACAGCCTCGACCGCGCTCGTCCTGGTCGTTTCGAATGCAGATACGAGTCCTTCGACTTCGTCTTTGAGATTTACGATTGTGGTCGTACTGGGAGCAAGGCGTAGGTGGCATTCGGGAGATTGAGAAGTTGTCGCCGACGGGCATGGAGACTTCGCAATCCTGCGGCTAGCGTGAAGTTTTCAAGTCCAGGTTCCTTGATATTGAATTTGCGAGTTCCTTGATTCTTTGCTTGCATTTCTGGACAGTCTTCTCTTGCAGTCGGACGGCCAGCTCGCGTGAGGTTGCTTCTGTCAGTACCTCAGAAACCCGTCCGCGCCATTCTTCCAGCGACATCTGCAGTTTCAGCAAAAAAAAAATCTTTACATGGAGATAAGGCATCCTATAAGAACGGTCAGCCGTGAGACTTTTTGTGTTCTGTTCTGTCGGACTTACGAAGCCAGACTTTGATCCTGACCATTTGCAAGCCCCGGTCTACTGCTTTGACTTTTCTCTTTCCCTTCTCGCTGCCATATCTCATTGAGCCTGCCTTGGCAGCTCTGCTTTCCGCGGTAGTCTGCGAATCGGCGGTCTCTGGAGCGATGAAGCCGCCAGACTCGACAACAGAGCGCTGTGCTTGAACAGAAATGTCGCAGGCTCCGCAAGCTTCGGTAGCTGCATGCGCGTGTGCGCCTTGCGCGAGGCATGTAGCTGTGCTGTCCCGCCTGAGCTGCTTTGACTTGATCGTGTCGGAAACTCTCCTTGGGGTGATAGACATCTGACGTGCAGCCTATGTTGCAGAGGAGAGACTGTGTGACATGGTCGCAGGCGAGACAATCAGAGTGTGCGAAGAACAGCAGGGTTGTCGATGAGATATGAAGGGACAGCCGAGGTAGACATACAGGATCATCTGCCGGAACCTTGCCAGTATTCAAGCTTACCAGCTGCGAGATGATGGATGATAAAAGTGCTGAACATTGAGGACTGCTAAAAATCGGAAGTCGAAATCATGTAGAAAGGAAAGAAGGAAGGAGAGGAAAGTAGGCGTCTTTTATAGTCGAGAATGAGCAGCCTGGAAGATGGAAGATTGACATCAGGGGTCAGTAAAACCAGCTTTTTTGGTGTACTTTCTCCAGAACTTCCACTGTCATGGAAGTGGAAGACGACTAGCGCAGAGCAGATGTCAGACGTTGTGCAGCATACGTCACATGGATACTGCTGCATGTCATTGTAATATCATGTAGCTTCGTCGGTTTCCAGTAGTGCCATCCATCCTGACGAGGGCTTGCAGTGCTGCTGAAGATTAGAGCAGCAACAGTGAGCTTGCGATCCTACAAGTAAATTCAGCTGCAGTCGAGACCTGCAGCAATCGAAATGATAGTCCTCGGTCTTTTGTAGTCGTGATAGGGCTTTGCACCCACCTACTCTGCCATCTCGAGCGGCTAGCTAATCATGATTGGCCCAAGTAGACCTGGCAGTAGCGTAGCATCTGCGGAAGCAGGACCATCGACTCTTGGACCATCTCTACCGCCTCATCTGCTGAGGGCAGCCGAAAGTAGTGCCAATGACGAAAGGAGAACTGGGAACGAGGAAGACGATGAAGACGAAGATGATGACTATACGCCAGCTCTACCACCCTCTATGAACGAGCGCAAGCCAGCGCAGCAGGGTCCGACTCTTCCACCGCATTTGGCCAAAGCAGCGAGTCGAGAAGCCGTTGACAGCGAGAGCGACGACGACGACGATGTTGGGCCTCTTCCTCCGCCGAGTGCAGGTGCTGGACCGCAATTGTCTGCAGCGGAAGAGTTTCGTTTGCGAGAGAAGCAAAAGCAAGATGCAGAAGCAGAGAGGGCAAGACTGGCTGACGGAAAACCGAGACGCGATGACTGGATGTTGGCTCCTCCTACCGGCTTCGACATAGTCAGCAGTACGGATCCTACAAAGATCAAAAGCAAAGGGTTCTCGCAGAACACGCGGCGTGGAGGTGCAGCAGGAGATAAGGCTTCCGATGAAGGCAGATCGCTCTGGACAGAAACACCAGAAGAGCGTGCGAAACGTTTAGACGATGAAGTGATGGGCAAGCGCAAGCGGGTTGAGAATGCACCCAAGCAGGAATCGGACGCCGAGAAGCGTGCCCGTCTAGCCCGGAAGGCTCATAACGAAGAGATGCAGTCTAGAGTAGAGGCCTATAACGTAGGTCGAGATGTTTTGGGAAATCCTTTTGCGTTACTTACCATGTTTTATGCGATCAGACGGCCGCATCTCGCTCTAACAGCCTGGTAGACGAGCACCAGAAGCGTAGCGAGGCTGAGCTAGAGGAGCGAGCTCGCAAGAAGTCAAAGAGCACTAAGAGAAAAGGATCAAGGTCACCCTCTCCTCCGCCGCCTGCTTTTTGGGATCGAGAGAAGATGATGGGTTCTGGTGGAAGGTTGATGGATGAGCGACAGCGCAAGGACCTGATAGGAGGATCCAGTGTGAATCTGGGTAGCAAATTCGGTGGGGGGAAGTATCTTTGATTGGCATCAGATCGCTTGGTCATACAGCTTAGGGGTCTTATCAAAGACACGCTATGTTGTTGTCGTTTCCTGCTCGAATGCTCATCTATCATCTAGGCTTCATTGACATCTGCCTTGCTCTGATCTGCTTTGTGCATGAAGCTGCTTCAGACCAGCCTTTTTTTTTGTATATAGTCGTGTTGTACAAGTATACAGCGAATGAATATGAGTGTTATACACTTGGAATAAGTTTATGAAGAACGAGGAGCTGCATCCCGGCTAATCTGTTCGGTCAATATATCTATGTCTTTTGCTGTGATAGCAGGAAGGGGATTGCGACTGTGTCGGCGACTTCTGATGAATTCGAATAAGTGGTGAATGGCTGAAGCGCGTCCATAAAGCATGCCACTGTCGTCTGGATCCATGATGTCTTTGTCCGCAAATGCCCCCATAAATCCGTCTCCGTATCCTCCGATAGCTCTGACCAGTATCTCCTGTACCATTTGACACCCTTCTAGCAGATGATTGCGAGACTCGGGCTCCACTAAACAGAACAGGCAGGTCTTGCTCCGGTTATTCGGCCATTTCTCCAGACCTGCTGAGGCCCAAGATGCAGGGGTGGTGAGCTTGCCTAGCAAGAACAATCGAMGACTGTTCTCCAGCTCTGACGCCTCTTTGCTGAACTCGCATAAAATCTTCCAGACGGTCTTCCATCTGATATTGGGATTCTGTAACTCCAGGTGCCAGCTTGGTCGGCATATAGTGCTT